>JAOVVB010000026.1:20152512-20168691 GCA_028570985.1 Heterobranchus longifilis
GAAACATTTAAGTGTGACAAACATGCAAAAGAATAAGAAATCAGGAAGGGGGCAAATAGTTTTTTACACCACTGTATCTATCTATCTATCTATCTCCCTCTTTCCCTCTCTCTCAACACCCATCTACTTCCATCCTTACTCACACTCCTTCTTTTCCATCTCTCTTTTTCTGTCTCTATTTGTTGTCACAGCTCCCTCCTCCTTGTCTTTGTCAGGCCTAATGTTCTCAAATAGAGGGAAATTAAAGCAGGGAAGCCATGCATGTCACACCCTAACTCTTCCCCCCACAGGTCTATTGGGTCATGCTGTGCATACTGATGAAGGCAAAAGGTTCCTACTCAACAACTTGACTGCATTCTTCTATCTCCCAGTTCTCCACAATGAGCCAAAACAGATCAACAAACAGAACAAACCGAGAGAGAGAGAGAGAGAGAGAGAGAGAGAGATTTTATGCTATTTATATTTTATACTATTCTATTTTTATTTTTATTACTTTTTTAATTACTATTTTCTTATCTATTTTCTTACACACAGAGAGAGAGAGTCCAATGTCAGACACAGAGAAGATATGACTGATACATATCCATGTGTTACTATATTTGTAGCACTGATTGATTCTTGAATACACTCCCTCAAACATTTTCTGCCTTAAGCAGATCTGAGAAAGCCTTTTACAGTAAATCGCCTTTTTGAGAAAAGCCTTTTTCTCAAGCACACCCACACATACCTACAGACAGCAAATGTCTTTCAGCAGGAGGTAAGGCAGTGTTGATTTGTGAGGTTTCCTGCTGGATCTCTGTGATGTTTTGGGAGAAATCAATCTAATCTCAGAATGGGTTTCTCTCTAACTCTAACTGACTAATGGCCACTTAGAGCCTCTTAGAGGAGATCAAGTGACATGAAGAAAGGCGGGTGTGTGTATGTAATATGGATGTACATGTGTATATACATGATTCATGTAAGTGTTGTATATGCGTTTAGGAGTGAGCTAAATCTTGGGGGTTGTATTCTTGTTTATGTGTGGGTTTGGGAAAAGAGAATGAACAAGCATTGGCAGAACCACATTATAGAGTATATCAGTGAGCATCTGTCTACTAATATTTCCTTCATTTTCTACTTAAATGCCCAACAATTTTGACCTATTGGTTGACATGACCTGTGCTCATAACAAGTACAAGTGTTTCTGATAACTCATTTGAAATTCTGACATCAGGCCAAGCCTAACAGAGCTTGAAACCCTATGGCATTGCACGTACTGCCATTACTAGCCTTAACTGCTAACCATGGCATAAAACTTTTGAGCAGCCACCCGCACACCCTCTTGTTCCCCTCCAATGGCTCATAGCTGACCCCAAAGGCTACGCACGTCCTCTAGAGCCACAAGCCTTGGCCATGTTGGCTCAGAGAGGGTCCAATCACCGCCTTCCCAGTGCTCGGTTAATGGGCTGGCCAGAAACTGGCTCGCTCCAAGCGCTGGAGACACTGTAAACCATTAACGGCTCACCGTGGGGATCCGTGCTTGAGCCGGGCCCACTAACCAACCCCATTATTCATTAGACGAGAGCGTTATTTATTGCCTCTTGGCACAAACACAACAAGCCAATTAATAATTAAGCGTTTCCATCCGCCTGTGTATCCTGCGAATCAGATGAACAGGCCAGGAGATATGCGCAAAGACCATGAGAGGAATAACTTAGAACTTAATCCAGAAAGTGGAAGTTAAGAATCAACTTCCTTCTGGGAACTCTCTCCATAAATTCAGTGAAACAGTGAGTCAGATTGCATCCACACTGCAATGCGTAGAATCAATAAGTGCTTACTCACGCTACTATGTACATTTGCATTGCTTCACTGTATGTTCTTTCAAGGATACACCAGTTTACATTTTTTTTTTATTACAAAGTATATATTTTTATCTTTGAATTACCTGCAAAATTCCATCTATCAGCAAAGACTTGAGGCTGGAGATTTAGTTTTTGACCTTTTGTTACTCTTGTAGGAACAAACTGAAAAAGTTTGTGTTTTGAAATTTTTATCCAGAATTTATGTTTCTGTAAAGAGAAACCACTTTGTTAAAAGCACTATACAAATAAACAGTACTGTGTAAAAGTCTTGGGCCACCCCTCATTTCTTCATATAACATTAAATTACATTACATTTAATTACATTTAATTTAATTCTTTAGATTTTAAAAATGTAAAGATGCAATTTAGAAATTGGTTGTTTATGTTTATGTAACAACTAGAGCAGCAACCTTATTTCCCCTCTCATCTGTTCCAACCACTCAGCATTCAGCATCACCAGTATACTAATCACCAGCCTGATCATCTGTCATCATTTGCATAATTTCTTACTGGTTCATTCCTTAAGTTTAATATTTTATGCTTAAATGATGTATAGGTGTGGCTTACCAAACAAAACGGGTTCAATTCCTTGCCAGGTTCGATTACCATCTCTGCGTGTATGGAGTTTGCAAGTTCTCCCCGTGATTGGTGGGTTTCCTCCGCGTATTCTGGTTTCCTCCCACAGTCCAAAAACCTGCATAATAGGCTAATTGGCGTTCCCAATATAATTGCCCATAATGTGTGAATGAGTGTGTATGTGTGTGTCCTGCAATGGATTGGCACCCTGTCCAGGGTTTTAGCCCGCCTCATGCCCGAAGTCTCCTGGGATAGGCTCCAGGCCCCCCGCGACTCTGAATATATACCTTTGCACCTTAGCTGTCTAGTTGCAAAACACAAACTCATCAGTTTTCGTTCCTTCCACTGAATAGAGTCACAATATTTTTATAAAATAGTTATGAAATTATGAATCATGACAGTAATCACATAACTCTAGAAAAGTAGTGAATTTTTCTGTCACATGCTTATTACAGCAAAGAGCCTAAAAGTGGCATCTGAATTTAAAAAAAATGCTGCAATGACAACCAATACAGTAAACAGCAAAATGTATGTTCTTTGTAACTACTTGACTGTATTGTAAATGGAAAGTGCACAGTGGATCACATACAATGCATGTACTGTACAGTTTTGCTCAAAACATCAAGGCTTGTATTATCATACACTACAATAAAGTGGGAGCCACCGCCTCCAGTAATGTGCTTCACTATTACTGGAAGTGAATAAGCAAAAACCTCGACTCTTCCTCTCTTGTATCGATCTGTAAGGGGCTTCTCAGCCACAGACCAGGTCAATCAGTGCCCATCTCTCATTTTCATTCTCACACTCACTCTCAGTCTCGCCGTCTCCCCGTCTGGGTATGTTCAGACAGACAACAAATTCTGAATAATTAATTGTTAGGAATCAATTGAAACTAATGATCTTACATATTCAGCCTGTTTACATAGATAAATTTGAATTTAATCATACCCTAAGTTTGCTCTGTCCTAGTTTATATTTTCATAAATGATAGTCTATACATAAGATCTTTCCTAGGTAAGTGCTTAGTTATAATATTATTGTTGTTAATTTGTTGTGTTTTCATGCCAGGATATAAGAATTAGCCTTTGTAGTTTAGTATGGCTTTTTCAGGTGATGTCATTACTAGTAGATGCTGTGTTTGGCATTCCCGTGAGGAGCGGCAGTCATATTCATTGGAGTTTCTGCTCGGCTGGATCACTTAATGTGGCACAGGCTTTGCTGCCCCTGTTGCTAATGGTGCTCATTTTATGTTGGCAGACCTCGAGGTGCCTGTCCGTCACCACCACCACAATGCGTCTGTGTATGTATGTGTGTGTGACCAAATCTAATTTTACACAGTCCCTTGCAGTTTCTTTTAATTGATGTACTGCTGTCCTCTTAACCTCAAACTGCACAGCATTTTTAATGTGGAATGACAAAAGAAGGTCTAACTGTCATCGCCTAAACCATGGCCACCAAATCATGATTTGTCATTTAATTACTTCAAGGCTGTTATAGTAATCAGGAATCAATAAATCAACATCATATCTATCATATACAAAACACAGATGGGATCATTGAGTTCTGAAATGAGGTCTTTGAGTTTCAGGCGTGTCTGTGCATATGTGTGCCTGACTGAATTAGTTTACTGTGTGTGTATGTTTGTATGGGCAAGAGAGAGAGAGAGAGAGAGAGAGAGGGAGAGACAGAAAAAAGAGAGAGAGAGAGAGAGAGAGAGAGAGAGAGAGAGAGAGATAAGCTCATCACACCAGGCCATATGGGGCACAGTAGAGGGACCCTGCACACAGATGGCACATCACACAACATTTTCTCTTCCATCTCTCTCACTCTCTCTCTCTCCCTCTCTCATTCTTTCTCTCTTTTTCAATCTACTTTTTCCATGTTTCCAAGACAAAAGTGTCACTATTAACCAGCATTTGTCATCTTTGACCATCTCTCTAATATCTACTGCATTTCTGTTTCATCATCATGGTCCAATGTCCATCTTTTAAGCCCTTTTTTCAAAACAACTGAACAAATGAACAACTTGGTCCCACTTTATATCATTTCTATTCCCTGTGGTATTAAAAGTAAGCTATAGCTAAAATGCAAATGCTGATGAACATACAGTTAGAAGATGGCTTACAGGAACACACCTCATAAGTATTGACTTTGGTTTTAGGTTGTGTAAATACACGAAATGAATCTTGGCAGCTGTAACAGGATATTGACCTTCAAGTAATTAACTACACGTGTATAATACAGTGAAAGTAATTACATTTATATCAATAGTTCTGGTTTTCCATGAAGACATTTCCTTATAATACATATTTATATTATAAAGGCAATGTTGTTTTTGATCAGTTATATGAATACTGCTTAGGATTTATATAATTATATAAGCTAAATTAAAATCTGGACAATTTCTGCATTGTACTTTCATAAGAAAAGAAAAAAAACAGCAGTTTATACAAATGTAACTTGTAACTGTAATGTAACTGTCAAGTTAAAAGTGCATTTTTAACCAACCCCCCAAATGAAGTAATGATACATGAAGTATTTGCTTGTGTTCATGTTTAAAAAAATAAACATTCTCAGTTGTCACATTACACATGATATGGCCAAAATTATATGGACATCTGATGATTAAACTCATGTTTCTGTTACCACAAAACTGGAAACATAAAATTGTATAGGATGTCTTTGTATGCTGTATCATCTCTATTTCCCTTCAATGGAAAGAGGTATGACAGTGGCATCTCATGGATTGAGGTTTTGGACATCATGAGATACTTTTTTCCTTTCTACCACTATTGAAAAGATTGGTTATTTGAGTTATCACAGCCTTTCGGTCCGCTCAAATCAGACTGACTATTCTCCACTGACCTGTCTCATAAATATCTGTTTCCAGTAATAGAACTACCATGCACTAGATGATTTTGTTTATGGATTTGTTTGTCTTCCACATCAGAATTATACATAAACTCTACAGGTTATCATATGCAAAAACTCCATGAGATCATCAGTTTCTGAAATACTCAAACCAGACTAGCAACATCTTTAGTATAAAATATGTATTGAAATACAATGTTGTTTCTTCCAGACCATGTTGCAACACAACAATACAGTACTATGGGACACAGAATTGCACAAAGTACAAGTGCAAAACCTACAGTAAATATACAAGACAAATAATGCATAGTACAATAAATGCAAAAATACAGTACATGCTGTATTTACAAGAAGAGTAATGGATGGTTATAAACAGCAAAGAAAAATAATCTATAGTATTATACCTTAGTATCAGTACTGGTAAACTGGCATTTTTTTTCCATAGAGTTATTTAAAAAAGAATATATACATTTTTCTTCAACATTCCACTATTTTTTTCCTAGATATACTGTATAGTTTTGTCGGATAATTCATAATAATAAAGACACACAATGTGAAGAAATTGGCAAATTAATAAATGTACAATTTCACTTAAATACATTGAAATATTATTCATAACAAGAAATATCACAACTTTAGAATTTCTCTGAATAGTCCAAAGACATGCAGAACATCAACCAAAATCCATGCTTTGTTAGGATGTTAATGGCTGATAGCATCAACATTGTAATAACCAGGAACGCTGGATTTTAATTCACCAGACACATTTCTAAATGGAAAAAAAGCTCCCTGCGATTATGGTACTGTCAAGGCCACCATTTTGATGGCGATTAACCTGCAATATAGTATCCAATAGCTTTTTAACACACACACACACACACACACACACACACACACACACACACACAATTCTGGAGAGCACCTCCTGTTATATACTAACAAATTAATTTCATAGCTGCTCATCACTGATGAAGTTAAGAAAGAAAGAGGGGTTGAGGGGGGACAAGCTGTGCACAGCCGGGAGGGAGAAAAATATAACATTTTCCAGGTGATGAATTTTTCCAATTTCCCAGAGACAAGTACATAAACTCGTTCAATTAGGAGAGGAATCTGGAAATGAGTGAGTGCGGACAGCCAAACGGCCCCAGTCCTGATGGCTAATTTTATTGAGTGGAAAATTGAATCAAATTGCTTCATTGAAACAATCAGCCTGTACTCCTCCACAACAAAACCTACACACACTCACTCACACATATGCACAAACACATTCTCTTTCTGTCTGTTCTTTCAATACACACAGTTTCAGCATTTGGCCAGCTTCTGGGTTATATGGCATTCCACCCATTCCAAGCCAAGTCAGCACAAGCTGCCCAGTCATTCTCCGTCTTTTCACACATAGCAGTCCCAATTCTATCTTTCTTCAAGGTCAGCTCCAGCTCACAAAATTTCAAACAACAGTGGATAATGTGACACAAAGAAAGCAAAAGCCAGTGCCTTCCCAGCTTTTAGAGTTAAGCAATTCAGATCTCAGAGCCAGTAAATCACTCACTGAGGGAAGCTGGTTCAATGCCTCCCCCACGATGGGCATTAGAGAGTCCCTCTGTTCCCACCAACTGTAAACGAACCATCTGCCTCATAGTGCCAAGAGTAAAAAAGAAATGGCCATCTAATCTCTCAGCAGCTCGCAAACAGAGTACAGCCGAAATCTACAGATAAAATGGCTAATGACCAATTTATTTTATATCTCGATAAGAGCACGACTAGCACATATAACACAAATGGGTGTCCTGTTAAGAAACAATGAACAATTATGTCATTTTTTGAAAAAGGACCAGAAATATTTGTAGTTACAATACACTAATTACTGAAATCAGTAGCTAGGATTACTGTATATTTTTACAAGAGAAATGGTGTTGAATTGTCAATTTTGATAGTTCAAACATTATTATGATTATTATTATTATTATTATTATTATTATTATTATTATTATTATTATTATTATTTTCAGTAATTGCCACTCAAGAGTACTTCTCTTTTTGAAATTTAGCAGATTTGTCTATAATTATGTCTTTTTTTTTTCTTTTTTGGCATTAGACCCCTATAAATGCTTTCTATTTATTAAGGCAGTTATTAGCTTTTTAGTTCGCTATCATGCAAGCTAGTCACTAAGATGCTGCTAGTTAGCCTTACTTAATGTTTTCTCACATGCATCTGCTCTCTCTCTTGTCTTTGTTCTTCTGATCCTCCATTGTAATGTTATTTTTATGCTTTATGTAAAGTGATTTTTTAAAAGTTAGTTCAAATAATTGTAATAAATTTAAATAAAGAATTTGATTACTTAGTATTTTAGAAGCCTCATATGCTTCTAAAGATGCTGCTTACAGTATATAACTGATAGTAGGAACTAACATATTTCACAGATGTTATAGGCCTTGTGATCTGTTGGCTCTGCCTTTACTGCCTTGTTGTTTGGGGTTCCAAAAACCTCAGTGTTGCATTTAATAAAGAAATGTATTAAGTTCAAAATGCACCATTTTTTTTCCTCCACATATTTTTATATCCAGATTTATATTCCAATATTCAGTACACTGAAAATAATATTGTGTGTGTGTGTGTGTGTGTGTGTGTTAATTTATATTTTATAGCTGGGTTCTCTGAGACCATTAACATAAGTTATGTATAAATTATTGTAGGGAGTATCTGGAGGACAGTATCAGTATAAAATGATTATATATTGGCAGATATTAGGAAAAGTTATGAAGTAAAACAGGATGACCAACTGTGTTCTATTTTTAAACAAACATAAATCTATATTGTCAATTGCATGAAAATCCTGGGCTTTTAAATAAAAAAAAAAACTGTAAAGTTTTTGCTGGGCTGCTGCTTGAAGTGATAAAATGCACTATCTACAGTTTTGCAAAGCATGATTTTATATCACTAAACTGTCTTCCACCATCTCTGTCATTTACTTTTTTCAGAAGCTCTTTGTTGGTAAGTACCTCTGTGAAAGACTCTCTAGTGGCATTTCATATAACGTGGCAATTTAATGTTTAATAACAAAATGAAACAGCTAATCTAATCTACAGGCAGAGATGAAATGAAAATGTATCCCCTCATGAAAATTTATTCTCATTGGCTTGTATTAAAGGCAATATGCCATAAATTTAAATATTTAACACACATTAAGTTTATTTCAAGCACAAAGATCAAGGTGAAAAAAAATTAAATGTGTAGGGGACTGTCTAAGCATGTGAGATTTGTATACTAGTTCTAGGTCTGTCATTTTTTACAAGGTATCCAGTTTAGTGCATTACCCTTATACCATGGAAGATTAATACTATGTTATTATCATCACTATTATTGTCCTTTATTACGTGTAAAACTGAATATGAAACAGATTAAAAAATATTGCTCATTCAGCTTCTCACTGGCTTTAACAACTGATTCAGAGTCGGTAAGATTTGCTTGCATCATCGAAGGAACTGCATAAGTGGTTCAGATCATGAGTTAAGTGTAATTTCTACCAAACTCCAGACCTTCTTTGTGTCACACCATTATATGCAGGCATGGTGGATGGCCTCAGTGAAGCATTAGCAGAAATCAATGCAGTGCTATGAAATAGAGATCTCCACTCATGTTTGCTTCACACTAGTGCACTTCTTAATCCAGGCCTAATTAGTGACAGATCAATACAACAATTCCCAAGAGCCACAAACTAGGTGAGTGACAGATACAGGTCCCTGTATGATATGCTAACATGACATCACTCATGAATAACAGAACAGAATCTATAAATTATGGCAATTCCCAACCTGGCTGCTCACAAATTAAGCACCAAGGGCATTACTGCTGTGAATGCCACTGCTCTTATAACTATGTGATATTGATTAAGGTCCTACTTGAGAGAAGGTAAAACTTGAGCAATTATCTAATACCTTTCTTTAAGAACGTGTTTGTGAAA
This sequence comes from Heterobranchus longifilis, assembly GCA_028570985.1. NCBI lineage: Eukaryota > Metazoa > Chordata > Actinopteri > Siluriformes > Clariidae > Heterobranchus > Heterobranchus longifilis. The sequence goes on from JAOVVB010000026.1 coordinate 20,161,766, forward strand.
TCCATTCAGGATATTCATACAAAATTTACAAATTAAAGTATATATATTGTCCTAGCCATGACCAGTCTTAAAAACAGCAAACAAATGAGAACCTGGTAGAATAATGATATTTCAGGAATTATTTCATTAATCATATCAAACATCACAGTAAACATTCCCACAAACTTAAACATAAACACACTCATTCAAGTATGATAAAATGAGATTTAAAAAAACAAGCAGCTGTATGATAACGATGCCATGCAATTACAGGATCGTAGCATAACTACTTGTGTATCCTAATAAAAACCTGAAATTCAGTAATATACAGTGAAAGTACACGAACCTGAGGAGAACCATAATAATGGCACTAAAAGCAGCTGTGCAGTAGAGTGCAGTAGTTCAAGTTTATCTTAATTATACCCAATAGAAAGTGTCTAATGCATAGACATATTATCCCCAATCAACATTAATGCACTGCAAATTAAACAGTGAATCTTCTCACTTTAAACTTGTACCGATATTTTCGAAGGTGTTCTTGAACCAATTAATGCCTATCTTGAAATTAAGATTAAGTCCCGAGTGGCATTGTAATGTGGCACCAGAAATAATTCACCACCCATTCTGATATGCAACATTTAAAGAGTGTCAATATTGACATGCTTTTGTGTTTTTGGAAAGGTGACTCTCAACACTGTACTAGTGCTTAGGGCAAGGTTCAGTCATGGCTAGAAGAAAGTATCACTGAATAAGGCTCTACACTAATACACCAAGGATTTTAAACCAAGTTTACATTCTTAAATCCAAGAAAAAGCAAGTGCTGCCAAATTTTAAGAAGTATTTGTCTCTCCATAAAGCCTCACTTTTTTATATAACCATATATTTGAAATATCATGAGGTGACTTCTTAGCATCAAGTGACTTCAATTCCTAAAAAAAAAAAAAAAAGATTCTGGCTATGAATTCCCAAAACAGTACAGCATTACATAACTAATTCAGGTGGTTTCATTTCAAAATGGAATTGTAGTGCATTACATGAGGTGTAGAATGTTTTAAAAGTAGTGCTTTTAAATAGCGGGGATAAAGCTGTTTGTGGGGTGGTCATAGACTGTTCAATAAGTGCTTATTTTTTGTTAGCTATTATCAAATTTTGCACCATCTATATTTAAATATTAATAAGAAGGTGGAGATCCGGGTTGAGCTGTCAGGATATGAATTAAAATATGATGCCTTTTATATGGTCCATGGCCAAATAATCATTGTAAGTCTTGACCAATTATAGGGAGTTTAAAAGAAATATTACCAGGTTTTTACAAGTCATGTATCAGAATCAGAACCAGAGTCAGGTTAATTTCAAATAGGTTTTCACATACAAGAAATTTACCTTGGTAATGTTGTTCAAACCATTAGAAAATATACATTAAAAGGAAAACAAATAAGAAGTACTACGAAAGAAAATAATGTATATTGTATATAAATGTATTTTACAGAATATGTATATTGTAAGTGTGCAATAAGTTGTATTAATGTAACACATTGTGTCAGTGCATGTAGTTTCTTTGGAAGTTTAAATAAGTCTGCCAGTGAATGTCTTGGGCCTTACATAAATGAAAATTTATAGTAAAAACAAGGGTAGGTACATTGGGGGTAAATCATAAATGGTCACAGACAGTTTCTGACAGTTCGACATGAGTTTGGTTTAGTTAATAGCGGAGTTGAAAGTACATCGGAATTTATTTGTGAACACATCTTAAGGTTTGTGGCTAAGGTGTGGTTCTTAGGACAATAAGGCATATGATATCACAGAGTCAAGCAGCCAAGAACCTTCAGGAATTTCAATTCTGGGACATTTTGGCATGCTCTCACAAACAGTTCTGGAATGTGAGAAATGCCTCTTAGGGACACATTATTTTTAAGTACAGAATTTACCTTGGACGTTTATACAGGTTGGCCTGAAAGACTAAATCGATAGGCATTTTGTCTTAGTTGGAATTGACTATTTTTCTTTTATTTCAAACCCAACATGGTTTCAAAACCTTAAGTAGAATATCAAAGAGAACCAGACTTAACAACACTCAACTTTTTTCTGTGAAGGAATCTGAAGTCAGTAGTCTTAGAACCAGTCCAGAACAAATACTGCACTAAAGATGGAAGTCATCTTTGCATTTACCAATGTCAGTTCCTATACTTTAAGAAATGTTTAACATTCATGTGCATACACAAGTGCCATACAATGAGAGGCCATCAGTTTGAGCATTTGCTATAAATTACCTTTATCTAAATTATTTTGCCAATAGATCCAGATATTTAGGTGACCCTATATAGGGTGAATAGTGGTAAAGTGGGACACTTCTGAAAATGGTTGTTAAATATGATGTGCCACTCCCCGGAAGTGATGTCATAGCCACAGATTAATTTTTTTATTTTTTTATCACATACTTGCTAATGATGAACTCATTGTTGATTTTTAGTAATAAAAACATATCCATGCAAAGATATAAATTATTAAGCTTAACTGTCCCACTTTACCACTATTCACCCTATGTATGAAAAGGCTAATGAGAAATCTTAATTTTATAATCTGCAGTACAATTACACAAATGAATTTTTTTAGTAAATAATAAAAAACATCAACAAATTGGTTATATCTTCATACACACTGACTCTTTTACACTGAAATGAAATTGTGCTTCTAAGCAAAACTAGCTCTATCCATGACGCAGCCTGATTTTATGCACAGAAACAGCTTTGGCAGATGTTTGGTTTGAAGTAGGTGTCAACTAAAGACATCCGCTTGGAGTCTCAACCTTTTTTTCTTTTTTTTTTTTTAAGTGGTTCAGGTCTAAGAGAGTCATAAATTACGCCAACACAAAGTTTATTTAAACTAGCTTCACAGGCCTCCTCCCAGTTGGCGATGTATTAAACAGTAGTCTGGTGCAGGAGGTACGGTCTGAAGAAGGACGCACCTAGACTTCACGTCTCTGCCATAAATATAGAGCTGAGATGGTTCTAGGTGTGATGGTTGAAGTGTATTACTAACCTCAGACTTAAGGCTAAAAGATAAACAAAGGCTTAAAGTTAAAAATGTTAAAAAAAATTAAAAATAAAGGTTTATAGACACATTGTTTATTTTATGAGCTCTGATTTTAAACAGGATTTATATACCTACTGTATGTTATAGCCGTGCTTTAAAATTTAGATACAGGATTTGTGGATGTTTTTAATGGCCTCTGATTGGTGATTAATTCTCTAGAATGACAGTTCTGACAGGTTTGTGTTAACAGTGATCCAGTGAGATCCAAATTTCAACACACACTTAATATGAACTTTAAAGGTCTTTTATTTTACTATTTCTGTTAAGACAGGTCTCAGAGCTGCTGAAAACTGTGTGCATGATAACACTTCAGCTGAAATACATCTCAGATAATACATTTTTAATACTTTAATCTCCCTCTGTTTCACTCCTCCTCCAACTGTGCCATTTAAGTGTCTATGTACTGCTGAAATACACCCCTGCAGAGAATAGGAGAGCTGGGGGAGGACTAAAAGGGAATTTTAAGGAAATAATAGGAGACTTTAACTCTTTCATTTTCTAAATTATCATTTAAATCAGGTCAAATACAAACTCGATACGAATTTTGTTGAGCGGCAGTGATTTTATTTGAGTCCTGAATTTGTTTCCAGCTTATGATGTTCCTCCTTTGCAATCATGATAGAATGTTGTCAAATTAATTAAAAACACCCTTGTTACCCATAATAGAACAGGAGTCCCATGCAGGACTGGCAGTCTGAGTCGAATGAACAAACTCGGAGAAGACTGAGAATTCAAACGATGTAATTTTCGAGCATGACGTGTTGATTTAATGAGATGATGACATTCATGCATGACTTTGCTTCAAGGTAATGGCTCTTTAAACTCACTACATACATACACACAAAAAAAACTTTCTCATGGGTGTTTTAAAGGGAACACAAACTGTACTGTAGGTGGAATTGTTTCAATAAACTCCCAGTAGAATATAGGATGCATAATGGGTTTACCAAAATGACTCTAAATCTCACTTGTCTTTTTTTTCTTTTGAAAGCGCTCCTCTGATGTTCAATTGCTTTTTTCCAGCTACCATGGATTCTTTTCTTTCTCCTGAAGATCAATCACACCGCATGTCACAGGGTAAGTAAGTCTCTAAAGCATCAGAATATTTCAAAGGCTCTTCTCCGTGATACAGAATACTAATCGAGTCTGTTCATCTTCTTATTAAAATCTACACTCCATCAGATCTGTCGGTCTGTTCCTGGACGCGCTTCTCTGTTAATCCAGGGTGTGATGTAAGGAGACATGTAAAAACAATTTAACAGTGTCCGTTGTTCACAAATTGCCTCCAGTGGATCCAGCAGGATGCCTGTAACACACATATGGTTTCTTACACACTAAAAGACTGGATAGACGGATGAGGACCCACAGGAAATTCCTATAGGCCCTGGGAGCTGGAGGTAAAGAAGCCCTATGTGTCTCCAAACAGTCCAAACGCGGCAACTCAATTGGCAGACACTTCATAAGTTCAGTGCTTGAATAGGAAATATCCACAGAGTTAAACAGACTGAAGGAATAAAGCTCTTCTGCATCACTCTCCTTAAGTGTGTGCCATTCATGAGGCAAGGTCTCAACAAGTCATGAGACCTCTGACTTCCTTTAACTTGGAAACTCTGGATGATCAGGGCATGAACAGGAAGCTAAGTAGCACCTCTTAGCATGGAATAAATTATACTGTATATACACACATATTAGCTTCAGATTAAACAATATATAAAGATTTTAATTTGTTATAACACTATATAACACTGACTCAACAGTTCAAAGAGGAGGAGCAGAAGAAAAAGCAAAATGTAGTATATTGTTCATCGCAGTTAGCTGACTACCTGACTAAAGATGAACCTGACTAAAGATTTTTTTACCCACAATGCATGGCAATTCTAAGATAAGTCAGATGCAGTGAAAATAAAATAACATCCATGAAAGACGTTTAAACTTATTAATCATTTTAACATATTAAATGCTAAATGTTATCATTTAAGATCAGTGAGTTTACATGCTTGACATTAAAAAATGAGGAAAATCTTAAGACAGTGGAAAGACAATTTTCTTCTGAAATATTGATATGAAATAATTCAAGTTATACCACAATTAGTTCTGATTAAGCTGTCTTATTGGACATTGGACACATGTCTGGTATGTATTCTACAAGTCATGATAATAGACGATAACAGCACTTGAACATTTAAGTATTAATCAATCGTATCAATCAGTGTCACAGGTCTTCTACAATCGTTAATATTACTACCTTTTGGTCGCAGCATGGGTGAAAGTAGATCTGTATGGTCTGCAGTACTGAGGAGAGAGCAGCTGCCTGCCAACCACATTCAGAACCAGTCACAGAAGCACTTTCAGCAAGAGCACACATCTGATAATGCTATGACATTTTAAACAACATGCTTAGTAATTGCTTTTAAGTCAGGATTTAAACCCAGAACCCGTGAATTATCTGAGCTAATATTCTAAAGCTAAAAGTGAAAATATAATGTCAATCTTGTAAGTTTCTCACCAGTAAGAATTTAAGACTACTTTCACCCCTGTTAATTACACTAACTGTCACTTGCTAACTGACAGTCGCCAGCTCTGCCTGTTGCAGTTAATTATTTCCGCCAGATTAAAAAAAGAAGCACATCATAATAAACACACACATCATCTGTTAATAATAAATGGTGTTTGTGGAACTGTTGTGGAATGTATAAATGCAATATCACACTCCAGGTCGTGCTGTTAGGCTAAATATCAGAACATCTGTGATATCTTCAGTACTCAGGCTGTGCTCTCATGCCTATGACAGTGTGACAGCTGTTCTGATATTCAGTACAACAGCACTCTCTCTCATGTGCCATTACATAATTAAACACACACTTGCGCATCAGGATTAAAATAAAATAAAAAAATAGATCATATATCAATAAAACTTGGGAAATGATATGCGCATGTGCATTTCCTCCTGAATGATCATCACTAGGTGATATCTTGCTTTATCAGGTACATTGATCTATTAGGAATGAGAATGTACCGTAGCGTTTCTTTATAAGTAAGTAGAATGGAATTGAAAGCTAGATATAATTATATTGTGTCAACCATGTAATAAGTAACAGTTTTCCCAGGATTTCCCAGGTATTGTTTGTGCTTGTCAGCATATGTGTATTTGTATATTCTGATCATATTTCTATTTGGTGGCACATCAAATTGCAGTTATGAAGCTCAGCAAGATCTTTTATAAGATATCTTATCTTACAAAAGGGATTATATTTTAAACGTTAAAAACAGAAAAGTGGGTGAAACTGAGTTTTGCCTTGTCAGTGTGTGTAAGTATTAGAAAAAGTGTTACCTGAACAGAAATACAGTCTCTTTGTACAGCACTTAAATTAAGAAGAAACTAATAACTTGCAAGAGAAGGATGAAAAATGTACAAAACCAAGCTCAATCTCTTGACACATGCAGATTTAGAGAAGATCTATAATGGCTAAAATCAATTTTAAATGCTCCAGCAGTATGGTATACAGTACTGTGTGTTTGAATGTTTTATAAAGGCTTGGTGTAGTATACTTCAAACACAGTATCCATCCATCCATTGTCTATACCACTTATCCTCTGTAGGGTCCTGGGGGGTGTGGAGCATATCCTGGGAAATTTAAAGGGTCAAGGTAGAGAAGGGGTACCAAAGGCACAAGGCATGCATTTATACACTCACACAACCAATCACACACATCATGGGTGATTTGAAAAAGACAAGTAGACTGCAGTGTGTTTCTTGGGATTGTCAGAGGAAACCTTAGTACCCGGAGGAAACTCACCAAGCAAAGGCAGAATATGCAAACTTCACACACACAAAACCACAGTAGGAATCGAAC
>JAOVVB010000026.1:20168791-20194112 GCA_028570985.1 Heterobranchus longifilis
ATCCATGCAAAGATATAAATTATTAAGCTTAACTGTCCCACTTTACCCATTGTCCCACTTTACCACTATTCACCCTATTTCATGACTTATGCATACAATATGACAGGTCTGTCTGGGGGAACTGTAGAAACAATCATTCACCAACACCACTTGCACATTACAGAAACTCAGGTGGGCATTATTCTCACACCTAGCTCCAATTATTTCCCACCTGTTTGAGCCAAAAAAGAATTTTCTGGGAGGCCAGCCTTTCAAACATGAAGCAGGCAGTCTGATCATGGCTCCGGCATACTAAGAAAACTTTACGCTGATGGTTCCAACACTAGTAAAACACTCAGATAAGTGCATTAGTGTCAAAGGGAATTATATAGAGAAATAAAGGTAGTTTTTACTTTTGAAACTGTATTTCATTATTCTGCACAAACAAAAATCCTGGTTTTGCTTGAATGTGTCTTGTATTTCAGTAAGTAAAGCATTATTACATAAAGCACCATGGAATTAGAAGATATGTCCAAACTTTTGACTGGTAGTGTATATTCAGAATTTTTCTGCTATTGTATCTACTGTGTAACTTTCTTTTGTCAGAAGGATGCCATGCTGATATAAACAATAAATGAATACCCTGAGTTTAAACAGACGTTGAAATGTGGTATATGATTAATAAGGTGTATAAATCAAATCATATTATATTACATACTATTATGACTTAATATAAGCCTCTCTTCCCAAATTCTGTGGCTATAGTATTGAATAAGGTATTTAAAACTAAGGAATTTAACAGACAGAATAATTCCTTCACAAAATGTCTAAAACTGATTAAACTGCTTAAGTGCAAAGTACTGAAGCAATATTGTAAAAGTTGATACGAATTAATGAGGGTTATCAGGGAGGGGGGCACCCTAGATAAGCACCTCGCCGTGCTTGAGCTAAGCTGCTTTGTCCTCAGCTAGCCAGCAGGGTAGCAGTGACCACAGGCTATACAATTAAACAAAAATAGGATGCTAATGTGCTCATGCTCATGCCTAATGATTCAGTTTAGCAAGTGGCCTACTAATATAAAAGTGATCAAGTGCATATAGGTTGCTACGATGGTCAGGGATGGTGTAGGATATTATTTAAGTGTATGTTCAGTTTTAGTGCATGTATGTGAATATCCCTGAGGAAACAACAACTCTGGGTAACTCCTCAGACAGACAGGAAGTTAAGAGCAGCTGTAGACAAAATGTCTTCCTTTCTTGCACTTCCCTTCAAGACTGTGTACAGATGGTCCTTTAAGTTTGAAGTACACACTTTTTTTCACATTCAGATTTCCCCCAACAAAGCCCTGCTGTTTTCTTCAGTCACTCCACCCATCACTGATGGAAAGACAGGACATCAGGCCAGAATTTCGCACCAGCATCTGCAGAAACCTCCAGGGTGCGACGGCACTTTAGTCTTTTCTCCACATTACTCCCATCCAGTTCCTTTCCACTCCCGCGTTTCTTTAATGCCTGACATGGGGCCTGTGCCAGGGGTCATCCTTCACGTCATCAGGTCACTTACCATGCAGTCTTCCAGGTCGCTTTCTGTTTCCCAGATGCATATTTCCTGAGCAACTGGGCATGTTCAGTGGAGATTGGCCCTGAATCCCTGCTGTTGTTTCCCTGCTCTCACCTGTGGTTGCATGACGGGGGGCTCTGGCCATTCCCAGATCATAAATCTGATACGGATGTTGTTTTTGGTTCTCGTCACTGTAGCGTGTGAACCGACCATTCAGCCAACGGCCTCGACCATCCTCAGAGAATGTGTTGGTTTGTTATTTGAAGGACAGAGAGGGCAGGGTGCAGGGAAGCATCAAGAGCTCTACACTTCTGGTTCTCACCTTGAGCACTCTCCATGTGTGGAGAGTATGTGCATTCCTGGGGTTTTTAAAATAGTGCACCCCCACACACACAACTTTCTCCCCGTCTATGTATTTCCAATTTTGTTTTCTCTTTTCCTCGCTACACTACTGCTTACTTTCTTTTCCACATTTTGCTAGTTTCCAAATAACACTGGTTCCTGAATGACTCTTAGCCTAGACTCTAATGCACTTGCATCCACCAAAACGACTCCCTTTAGGATTCAGCATCATTAGACAAAACAAATCTTACAGTTACATACTCAGGCAACTCACACAGCTTATGCTTCCTTTTGGCTGCCATATATATAAAGTTCTGCAGCCAGCAGCTCTATTCCAAAGAGTCTTGATTAACTTTGTCTGTCTCCAAGCACACTTAGGAATGGCTCCTACAACCTCAGCCACATAATGCAGCCATAAACTGTCTATCCTGCCCATATTCTACACATGCACACTCAAACAAATTCCTCTTAAGATGAACCACTTTGGATCTTGAGGCAGCAGAATCAATGAGGTGCACTCTGTCCATAGCTTCCTGTTTATTGCTGGAGTCATTAACAGAGGGCTGGGAGGGTCTGTATGGACAAAATATTGGGGACTATCTTTACCGCTTTATGTCTTTCTTTTTGACTTGAAAGTCTGGGCCATTCAACTACAGTGTCCCTTTTTCTGGCATATGGAAAACAATACAAAGACAGTGCATTTCCAGAATGGAGCCTTGTGACACAACCCAACCAGGAAGCTGCACCCAGGGGAATGTAAGTGTATTTCAAGGCTAATAGTGAAAGACTGAACAAGGTGTATTAGCTTGATTGCAGATTTTCTTTTTAACTGTTGTTGTTAAACTTAAGCACCTATATTTTGCATCTAATAAGGCATAAAGCAATTCATTTTTTATGACCAGACAGTTTTGTTTCCTTGTTCCAATAAAACAGGACTCCTGAGATGCAAGCATACTGTTCAAACCCAGAGTCATCGATTAACTTCTGACCGACAGACATGGAAACATGCAAGGCCATCTCATTGAAGTTTTGCTGCTGCTGAGGTTTTTCCTCCATGAACCCACAGACCATCAACTATCCTTCACCTCCCATCTAATTGGGATCTTTTGGTTTCCTTCCATATAGTTAGTATCTTAGAGTTTTATGTCCTGTTTTATTCTCTCTCTCTCTCTCTCTCTCTCTCTCTCTCTCTCTCTCTCTCTCTCTCGTACACACACACACACACACACACACACACACACACACACACTTGAATTCAGACAAAAGGCATTTTAAATCCAAATATTCATAAACATTGGCAGCAAAAAACATCCAAGGCATGTACATGGTATTTTTTACATTTATCTCAGAAATATAAATAAGTTTTTGTTAATGTAAACATAGATTTGCTAGCCAATTCATTTTTGTTATCAAAGGCATATAAAATAATTTATTCTCTAAAAATGGAAATGAAGCAACTTTAATCCATACAGGAAAAGATCTAAAAATAAATAAATAAATAAATAAATAAATATGATTAGACTCCATAAATACCCAACCATAATAGTTAATTTTTAAGCAGGGCAGAAGTAAAACATGTTCATATGCAAATAAAATGAAGAGCCAACAAGTTCCATGAAGAGCACTGACATTTTCATGCACAAGCTCATCCGCAGAATCAATGTGAAATTCTGCAAACAATTTGTTTTGTACAGTGATGTTGAAACAGTCCAATTTAACAAGCATGCTAACCAAAACAAAAGTCAAAAATCAAATATCTACTGTAGCACACCTGACATACATGTTACTATAAAGCTGTAAAAACATTCAGGATGGTAACGTGACTTCTGCCTCATTCTTTAATAGTTTGGTGAGACAAATTCATTGATAACTTTTTGGTTGTTGAATTTCTAAACCTACTTTCTGCAAAATATAAGCAACCAAACAATTATTAATGTAGCAAACACAAGCAAAATCAAACTGGGTACTTTATATATAAAAATATTTTGCAATATGTAGAAATTGTGAAAAACAACAAAGCAGTTATTAGATAAATAGTATGTTTATAATAAGATTCTGAATTACCATAGTATGACTGTGCACTTAAAAGGGTGATATCCCCCATATATTTGAAGTTTTAAATACTATCAGTTACATGTGCAATGGAAATATTATATAATAATATTGTTTGCTTGCTTGCTTACTTGATTGATTGATTGATTGATTGATTGATTGATTGATTGATTGATTGATTGATTGATGGACTGATTTTGAAGAAATGCAGTGTTTCCACCCCAACTCTGACAAGAATAAAAATAAATATATTCTTAAATTAAAGTTTTTTTTTTTCCATCAATACTCACGAATCACTCATTAGATTCAATAGAACATGAGATTCTGGATAGGACCAAAAATAGTCTTTTTTTCTGAAAAAAATAAATAATTTAGGCCACAGTGTCCTCAAACATATCATGCAAACTTGTTGAAGGCGAGGTTTGCAGAGTCATGCATCCATAGGTTTTCTAACACTATGGACACATTTATGTAGAACTCAGGTTAACCACATGACACAATTGTGTAATGTACTACAGATATTGTATAGGTTTCCTTGCTAGAATAATGTCTGAACATTTAAGCGTCATTGTCTTTTTTAAGTAAGTTGAAGAAGAAGCAGTTGAAGAAGCTTTCTGTGCAGTATTTATGTCTGAGCATTAGAATATCATAGTCAAACTCTGTCTCATCAGTTTTATTTCCATGGTTTATTTTAACTTTTTTAAATGTTGTGCTTAGCACTTACACCCTGATGGGTAACAAACATGGAACCTCTGATGTGTGATCTTTACCCCCTCAAACTTTTAGGACCGGGCAGTGAGTCCAGACTTACATTCCACTTTTGTTACATTTGTAACCATGTAGCTTTTCTGTTTAGTCTTAGTGTAGTTACTGAATAATAAATTGAGACATCAGGGAGTTGATGATTCCAAAACTCTATTACAATCATAGACTCATAGACAATCATAGACAATCATAATGGCTATACTGAACTAATAAGAGTTTTCTATTTGGGATGCAGCTCATGTTTTATTTATTTATTTATTTATTTATATTTATTTATCACTACAGATTTTTTTGTTGCTATTTTTCTATTCAAATAAGCACTGTGTGTGTGTGTGTGTGTGTGTGTGTGTGTGTGTGTGTGTGTGTGTACAGTACTGTGCAAAATCCTTTCATTCCCAGCCTATTAAAGCCGATTTTCCAGTCCAGCCTAACGCCTAACACTTCCTTCCCTGATCTTGTCTCATCTGGTTCTGTGTCTTAAACAAACTTCCAAAGAGCCAGACTTTCTTATATTTTTAATGTAGGCTTGTTTATTACATCAAAAAGTGACCTATAAATCGTTCAAGAATAAAAACAAAACAAAAAAACTGACTTAAGGCATGAACCAGTAAGAAACAGGTGCAGATGATAGATATTGGTAGTTAGTACACTGGTGATGCTGAATTCTGAGTGGTTGGAATAGATGATAGGAGAAGAGGTTGCTGCTGAGGTTGTTACATATATAACCCATTTTTAAATAGTATCTTTAGGCACTTTGTTGCCTGTTGCAGTAAAACATTTGTTCCCATTCATTTAATCTATGTCATTTGATTTAATATGAAGAAATGAGGGGTGGCTCAACCTAAGACTGTTGCACAGTACTGTATGTTTGTGCATTTCACATAAAGCACAGTGAAATTGAAATTGTCACTACTGTAGATTCAAGTTAGATCTAAGTGTTTATTAGTGAAACATAATTTAATTTTCATTACGGAGGATTATAATTTCTACCACATTTTCAAAAAATTATTAATTAATTAAATAATAAATGGGAACCTTTGAGAAGGCATGACATTTTTGATTCCACAAATTTATACAACAAAATTTAAATACTCGAAACCATCATTTTAAATTCATCGAAACCAGTTTTAATGTCTTTCTCTTGTCAATTTTCTAAAATGAATTCCACATTTTACTTAATTACCAGTACTTTCCTTCTATTATTCTCATAGTGTTTGGGCCATATGTGCATTGTTATCATTAAATGCCCTCATGCTCTCCTAATTATGGCATATATTCTACTTTTATATTTTGTCTTTTTATTCTCTAACACACAGATAGTGATTGCTCTCTCTCTCTCTCTCTCTCTCTCTCTCTATTTATCTCTCTATCTCGCTCTCTTTCTTTCTATCTCTTTAGTTCACTTGAGGATGAGCTATGTGTAGTCAGGCTGGAGATGAGAGATGCATTAATCTGTCTGCACGCACAGGCTTTATGTTAGATTCTGTTTAAGTCTGTGCCAGAAAGCTACATCATACATGCATAGAGTCTGTATTTCAATTAAAGGTATAAAAAGACTGAGATGGAGAAGAACTGATGAAGATATGAGGATATTTGGACAAACTTGAAAGGAGGAGAGCCATGACAGTGACATCGACTGTACATTATCCTTATTTTAGTACATGTGGACAGATACAGGATATGATGGGAATAATTCATACCTACCTTTGTGTTTAATATATAAATGTTTCCCATTTGCTATTTGTTTTATATTCATAAAGTTTTTTTGTTTTTTTTTATCAGGTCAGTGACACGACAGATCCAGAACCTGAGGAACACTGGGTGTGAACTGGAAATACGCTCAGCAAGGAACACCAAACAAGCTTGTTTATGGGAGGTGGGAGGAAACCGGATAACATGGAGGAAATGCACAGGAAGAGCTCAGGCAGTAACCTAAGCTTAGATTTGATATGGGGAGCCTGATGCTGCAAGGCAGTAACCCAAGCTCAGAATTGAAATGGGAGCCCTGGAGCTGTGAAACAACACTACTTACTATGCCCTCATGCACCCACTTGTTATATAATATGTATAAAACATATTTGCATAACAGTTTGCTGTGATGCTGGAAAAATGTGGCTACCAGGTTGACATGCAACTTTCCAGAAGCCTGTGCAGAAGCAACAGCAATGCAAGTCCTATTGTTCATATACTCACCTGATTACTTTATGGAAATCTCTTGATGGCATATGAGAGCCAAAATATCCCTGACCAACTGGGTCATAAGAGCTCAGCGAGTTCATGCACAGCAATGTTAAGACTTTATGCTGCTGTCATGATTGCTGTCATGAGCTGCATCCCAAATAGAAAACTTTGACCTTATGGAAAACAGACCTTTCGTTATGTTTAAAGACTAAGTGAGATTTTTTTTCAGTCAAACACTAAACATAATAGATAAAACAGAGAATGCACCAAGTGTCAGTAAGTGTCTTGCACAATATGTGATTTTTGCCAGTAGCAGCCACACTGTCTACTCTGTTTCCACTACTTATGTCTGTATTGTACCACACGGCTCATTTATGAGGCCGTGTACAATCAGCACTACAAATGACTGCAGGATACATGCGGCAGCCATCTTGCATACATGTAGGTAAGCACAACTATAATCCAGCCTTTGGAGATTCTTTGGTTTGTCTGTCTTTTAGCGAAACCATTAATGATTCTAAAACAGAGGGATTCAGTCTTAGAAAGGGTTCATAATAGACATAAATATTTATGTTTAGAGTTATTTATTGTAGTTTATTATAGCCTTTTCCCATGCTTCTGACACTTCTCAGTGTCTTAAGACACCTGAGCCTCTGAACACTGGGGCCCATTTATTGGGTTTGTGTGTTCACTTTGCACAGATTTAACATTCTCGGATATAAAATGGTTCATTTTCATCTTGATAAAAATTCTCACTTCATTATGAATCAGTGTGTGTAGGCAATGTCCTGTTGTCACTACAGCAGTGTGTGTGTAGCCTTCAGGCGATGTGTTCTCGCGTAATGGGATCGGTGTTCGAGACTGAGGCAGTATTAACGGGGATAATTGAGTTGCTCATTCAAGCGCAACAGAGCTCTGTAAAGATACACGCAGTCAGACTGGTAAAGCTGCTTCTATCTCCTTCACTCTTTGTCTGTCTCTCTTCTTTATATGTTTTTTTTTCTGTCAGCTAGGCTTCAGCTTCTGTGCATTGCACTAGATGCACAATCTGGGCTATAATGATAAAAAGTAATAATACAGTAATGCGTAAGGTCACAAAAATGGTAAATATGTAGCAAAAACTTGAGTGTATATTATGTTTTTCTTCTTCTATTTCTTTTCACCTCGTCATGCTGCAATGTTCTCTCTCCTCCCAGTGTAGGCTACATTCTCCTCTATGGGGAGAGATTTATAGCAGGCTTCCTTCTCAATAGCAGCCCATTGTCCCATCTTACACCATGGTTTGTCTGTGTGTGCATGTGTGCTCATGTATGTGTTGCGCGTGCATGAGAAAGACTTTGAATACAATTCTGACTGCGGCAGCTTGTGCATATATATACATTCCGTCTAACAATGAGAGTGTGAGTGTGTGTGTGTGTGTATGCATGCACTCACACATGCAAACAAACAGGGGTGTCGTGCAAATAAGCATGTGTGTGTTGCGCTCGCAGGGCGAGGCGGGTGGCTCACGCACTCAGCTGCGACCTGCTCGCTCTCTCATTTTCAATCTCAGCCCAATTAATTTAGCAGAATTAATCTCTCGCTGTGCACAGACGCTCGTGACACACACGCACACACACATATAGGCGCGCACACACATCTCCTCCACACAGCGTGTGGCACAGTGAAACATGAAATACTGTCTCATGCCACCATCCATCTGGCATCTTTACACACGCACACATACATACACATGCGCACACACACATACACACAAACCTCCATCCTCTCTGACATTTGGAGATGGGGGAGTGAGTGGGTGGAGGGGATGATTTCCTCTGCTAATGAAGAACTCGCTGTGTTCATGCAGGCAAGAAAATGATGGCCGCTTTTGAATGAGTTTCTCTGTTTCACAGCCATTTCCAGTTCAATACTTACACTGCAAAAACATACATCAGTTACATTTAATTTTGCATAGGTTGCCAGTATTTGTAAAATGGTATTAGAAATCCAATAATTGTATCTAGTGTGTAACCTCTAAATATGAGTAATGTGACACAGATTGTGCGTGTTAAATATTACTTGCATGTTAAAAATGACTAACATGTGAAAATGTAAATACAGAAGACATCATGCTACAGTGCAATAATTATATTGGAGGAAAAAATGACAGAAATAGTGACATAACTAACTCTCATGAACAGTTTTTGCAACTTTGAACAATTTCATATGAAGACATTCATATGGATGAACAATAACCACCCTCAGAAAACTTCAAATTAATTACATCATATGAATTGTTATTCATTTTCTTAATTGGCATAGAGATAATGATAATAATTCTAATGCAAGCAATTAAATACTATGTCCCATGCATTATTTTTGTTGATGGCACATTTAACCTATAGATACTTTCTGGATTTCCTGAATAAAATAAGCATGATAGCTTTAAGTTTTTTTTTTCTTGCATCAGAACAAAATGTTATATTTAAACATGTATATGTTTTATGCCAGGTGATGAGATTTTGATCCTAGATCTTTTATTTGTATTCTTTTTTGGTTTCCCTTTTCAGTGTCGCTCAATCATAATTGCCACTTTGTTTGGTGGGCTTTGGGCCGAGGTTGTCCAGGCAACTGGTGGCTTGACTACCGGGCATGACTGGTTGCCATGGATGGCAGGTGCCATGATGGTCAGGTTGGCATAGTTTCCAGTAGAATGGACAAAAGAATGCCAGCTGTCCATAGCTCACATGAGCAAAACACACACACTTGCACATTTATGTACATTTTGTACAAGTACACAGTACAAGCTATTTGCCTTGGAGTATACATACATATATATATTCACACATAATGATTTTGGGCAGATACAGTCATAATGTATGTTGTATGCACATTAGACATATGTAGTATGCACATTAAGCATACAGTAGGCCTCAAATAATCAGAAGGGTATGCACAAAGTGCTGAGAAAGTGCAGAAAGTGTTGATCAGGACCCCTGGTCTTGATTCCAGATGTCACAAATTCTGTTTCAATCCCCTGCAGTTTCACTACAGGAGCTGATTTATTCTCAAAAACCTAAAGCAGATGGAACATGCCTTACTATGCAGAGTCAGGGCTGTTATATGATTCCCAGAAGAAAACAGCAAACTTCCATTAGAAATGCCCTCTGTCCTCTATTAAAGAAGAAGAGGAGAAGTGATTTGATTGTAAATTGTGCTGTTACTCGGAAATCAAGATCATTCATACCCAAATAGCCACTCTAATTTTAGAGATATTTCACAGCAGGCTATTACGAAGCTTTTAAAATCACTGTGTTGCTATGACACCATTGTCACAGTTTTGACAAAAACTCACAAACAGGCCCAACTTAGCCTCTTGTCACATGTCATATCTTGTTCACACATATATCTATTCTGCCATTACATCCTTCAGTCTTATGCCAAGCTTTAGATATTAGGAAATGCCATTTTCAAACTGGTGCACTATATTTCATTCAGTCGTCATCCTCTGAGCACTGTAAAGTATACCGAATCATCTTAAATCTCTTTTTGCATGAACATCCATAATCTTCTATGTTTCCATATGCAGAGCATAACCATACAAGGGTATAACCAGTATATAATTATCGAGTCCACCTGGGAGTCCTGAGACGCTTTGCCACTGAATTTCTCTCATGGGAGCCCTGGAATGTGCAAAGTCTGTCCATTTGGGAGTGGGCAGTGCTTACTTAGAACGCATAAATTACAATACTGTCGCTGCACACCGGATCGTCACAGCATAAACTAGTGATCATGGAGAACTTCAGGCATTAGGATGGAAAGGGGCCTCACAAACAGCCCTGCTTACTGTCGAACATGGAACCTACCACAGGTCATTTAGACAATGCAGAGCTGCAGAAGACTCATCTGTTCCTAGTGCTTGAAGTTTGTTTGCATATCTTTGGAGAACCATAAGTCTTCAGTATCCACATTTCCAAAGTATCCAAACATATCCAAAAGCAAACAGTATTGCTGAAACAATATGCATACACAACTGCCTTTCCTGTGCATCCACTTTCCCTTCAGTGGTAGCATTTTATTTTAAAGTACAGAAAGTGTCTAGTTTTTAATACTTTGGTTACTTAGGTTGAGCTGCAGTACATATGTTGCATATACGATTTTAATATACTGTTCATAGCAACTCATGTGAAAGCTATCAGGATTTATTACTAAACCCTGTGAAAATAGGTTAAGGTTAAGGTTAAGGGCAGGGTTCACCTTTAAACATCTTGAGATAATATTTAACAATGCAATAATTTAAAAGACAATACTATAGTAACTGCATCCATTACTTTGAAAATGAATAATATTGTAGGCCAATGACATAAATACATAGTAATACACAACATGACAGTATAGCTATAGCACTTAATGAAAGTATCTTCTGTTATAATGCTAAATACTACCAAATTTGCTTAAGTTTGCGTTGTATAAAAAAAACAAAATGCCTACTATATCCAATACCTTTGATAGATTAAAGATCTAAATGTGATGTTTTTGAAATGTTTTATATATTATACACTCCAACAATACACTATTTGCATTTGTTCTAGGAAACTAACATGTATGAATCATTAATAACATGTAATCATTTTTGTTCATTAAAAGCTTTATCAATTAATTATTTTGAAATATGCACTGCAAATCAAAACCAGAATGTAATCAATTACTAGAAAAGTCTTGCATTTAGTCCAACTATAGGTTTGGATAAAATTTGATTTATGGAAAATCTTCAATGTATACAACCTTCTATAATTATTATTATCATGAAAAGCAAAAATATACTATATTACTATAATATCCCACATATGCAGGTATATACTGTATTTGTATGCAATTATATAACCTTTGTTTGGAGACTAGGATTCATGACTTACCACACCACTAATTTTACACAAAATTGATGGGAATCAATACAAATCTCTACACTGCAATCATCCAGACGCAGATTAGGCCTATTTTTCACTGAATTATAGTGTCAGTGAGTTTCCTTTACTGATGGTACTTATCAATAAAGGAGGTAGAAAGACTACCTCTAAAATAGCTGTCGCTGGAAAGCCATTATCATCTACTTCAGCCACTGCTGACATCTAGAGACCAAAAGGTGGTACTCTCATTCTAGTCAGCCAAGCCAACACCCTTATATATATAGGTTTTATACATACTGTATATATAGGTTTTTGTCTAAAATCAAAGACCAAAACAAGATGTTTTAGGGCCAATGAAAACATTTTGTCCTCAAGACCTAAAGAAAAAGAATAAACATTTTCCTACTTGTGAGCCTAACATAATCCCGACTCACACCAGTAGTCCTTGAGAACATGGAATTACGTATTAAAGCCTTAGGATATTTTCCATGTAATGCTGACTGACTCATTTTTGTAGTCTGAGCACGAGTGCTATGCAACATTTACTGAACTCACAAGAGTGAATGACTAACCCAGTCAGAGTCAAATAGACTAGCAGAATAATAAGCTTATATCAACTCTTTTTTCATGAAAAAAAAAAAAATCTTAAATGTAACGATGCGAGGTCAGAAACATTAGACATTCTTCAGATAGTGCAGCTGTTGGCTGTGGAACTGACTAAGTGTACATTAATTCTATCTAAAACCATGTTATCCTTTGGAATTATTGCCCAAATTCTCAACATACCCAGCAAGCCACATAGAAAGGAGCTATTTATAAAGCTTGATCCAGACAAATAGGACGTTCCAGCAACAAACTAGAAGCCAGCTTACCCTTAGCATATGTATACACACCACTATGTCAGATTCCCCTTGTGTAATTCTTTTTAGTGGTGATTCTTTTAATCACAACATCAACATCAAGCGTCAGAATTGCCACCGTGTACTTTACTTGCAGAGTTCTTTATCACAACTGTCCATCTTCTGTCTTTCTGAACAAAAGGAGGGATGAGAAATGAAGGCCTGAGGGAATGTACAGACAAGATAAGCCAGGAGATTGGGCAAAGAAATGAAGTGTGGGAGAGGAGGATAGAGAGAGCGGAAGTGAGAGAGAGAGACAGAGAGGGAGGGAGAGAGAGAGAGGGAGGGAGAGAGAGAGAGAGAGAGAGAGAGAGAGAGAGAATTCCATCAGCAGGCATGGAGCAGCATTACGCAGCGTAGAGAACGTGGTTCATTTTTCCTCCTGACCTCATGATGACCCCAGTACTGATGGGGTGAAGAGCAGGTGGAGAGAGAGTGTAAGAGAGAGAGATAGAGAGAGAGAAAGATGCAGAGGTTGTTAGTTAGGCACTAATAAGGAGTTTCAGTGAGGTGTAGCTGCCTGCTGATTATGGATATTGCCATGGCAATGCCACATGGCGTGCCTCTGATGTCATTTGTGTAACAGTAGTCAATTTAGCGCACACACTTTGTTTTTTAGTGAAATACAAAGAAGAAAGAAATGTCCTCCAAAATACATCTGTTCTTAATGTTTCCTTAGTGTCTGTGAGAGCACCACACCTCACTTACTCTTTCTAAACCTTGTTCTCTTTTTGTTCTTGCCTTTTTGTCTCCTTAATACCCTCCTTTCTTTCCTTTATTTCCTCTCTCTGTCTCACACTTTCTGTCTCTTTCTTTCTCTCACCCACGCAAACACTGATGCTCGTGCACACAAGACAGCAGCATTGCGCGCCCCAGGGGACTACAGTGTGATTGAGAATGGAGAGTCTGTCATTGCCCTGCCGATGAACTCGTTGCGTACGAGATCCTCCTCCTTCCACACACGCACACACACACACACTCACGATTCTACGAAACATCATCAAATATGCAACTGCCCAAAAGATGTTGGAGATCTGTCACATGTCAGTGTGGTCCACTCAGAAATTTCTACTCTATTCTAGACCACACTGAAAATGCATAATGCATCCAAACCATAGACACAAGTAATTACTATCCAAACTGCACCGCCTGAGTCACACTAGATATCAAAAATGACTTCATCCTCTCTCTCTTACTCTCAGTCTCTTTCTCTCTCATCCCTTGTCTTTGTTTCTCTCTCTTTTCCTCATTCCCCGAGAGAGTGCATTATGAATGGCCCCTTGGAGTTATAATGGTGCTTTAAAGTGGACGTGAGTGCCTGTGACGAGTGGTCCTAATGATGCCTGTTTACGCCACTCTCCCCCATTTGTAATGATTAGAGGCAGGATAAATGAGGCCGCAAGCTCACCTGACAGGCAGCCTGCCGGCCTGGATGCACTGCCATCCTACGGCGGCTCAGAGGGCACAGTCTATACTGACCAAAACCTAGCCCTCAAGATGACCGCCAAGTGACCCTGGCTACTAGTAGGTCAGATCCTGGTCAAATGCACTTCAAATAGATTTCAATAGCCATGTCCAGACTATCACCCAGTCAATTGGCTTTTTTAGATGCTGAGTAACAGCGTAGGACCACGCTGGTGACCGCCAGACAACCTGCCCGAATTTCGGGTGAATTTGAGGTCACATTAATATTCATGATCATGTGACAACATTTAGATGTTTTCATAAATGGTATAGAAACAAAACACTTCAGGTATACATATAGTACCTGTTAACAACACTATAGAAATCTTAATCCACAGATGGTAGTTTCTACCTGTGTAGCATGTTCATATTTTAATATTTCAGTCCAGATGTCTATGTTTTCAGGTTTCCTCTTATAGGCATTAAATGCACAGGGGTTTTGCCAAACGATGTGTGCTCATTCTTATATCTTATACAAATTGTATAACAAACAGGCATGATAATATAAAACTGTCAAAATATTTCATAACAATGCAAAACAAATTGCCTTGTATTAAAGCATAAATCTACTCAGAGGCAGGCTAGTTGTGTCAAATGCTTTCATAAAACAGGGATGCCTTGCGAATACCACAAAATTAACATCCTGTAATACAATGGCAACAATCTCATTCAGTGTTGCATAAGAGGTCAGAAGTAATAATCTGGGACAGTCCATCACTCCTACCAATGTTTCAAAACACTTTCTAACAGTCTGTGTGATGGTGACCAGTGGATGACCCACAGCTGCAGGTAGATTGCATATGGGGTTCAATCACATTGGTTTGTTTCTGTGCAAACCAATATTTCTTGGGTTTAGTGTAAAGCTGATTGAACGCATGTCTTAACGTCAGCTACTGGTTGACCTCTGGGCATGGCCGAGAGAAGACTTTTTAATTTCCAACAATGCTAATTACAACATGTGTAAACCGTGTCTGTGCTAAGTGTCTCCCTGTGGATGACCAAAAAATGACCCTAAGTTGACTTGCAAGTGGTCAGGGGTTATTCCAAGGTCAGTCCTACTGGATATGGGAAAATATACAGCTCAATGGCTAGCACTGAAACTAGCACTAATTAGAGTATAAGTATAATTAAATTGCATTATGCATGAAGTATATATATAACTGTAAAGATACAGTTTTTACAATATATCAGTAGTCTAAGGATTACATCTGATGTACCGATGTGATCCTTAGAATATTATTACATTGTTAGAGTTCACTTGTAGGATGTGCTTACTAGAACAGTAGTGAGGTCACAGTTTTTTATGGTTAAGGGCACTGGGAGTACATGCACCTAATAAAGTAACTTTAGATAAGATCAAGCTTCGAAGCACCTGCACACCTGAGTTCACACAACAAAGCTGCTTTTTGATAAGAGATATCCCACCAGAAGAAGGATTTTGTCCCTTTAGGGTCCCAAACCAACACCACTGATGTTGACTGCTAAGTGACCTGATGTTGACCACAAGGTGACCCAAGACCGCAGACTGAACCCTCCACCGCCGTGTCCTCTAGATGACCCGTAAAAGGTCACTAAGGGCACTGCCTGGGGGTCAGATCAGGCACGGACACAAAGAGTCTCTGGTAACTCAGCAAAAAAGAACAAGTGGAGAAACATAGGGTGGGAGAGAGAAAGTGAAAAAGGAAAGGAAGACAGGGGGCAAAGGTCAGTTTCTGGGCTCTTCCTTTCTTCATTATTTCTTTTGCCCACCATGCTTTCTCCTTCTTTTCTGTCCTCTTGTTCTCAAACACCTTTGACTCGGGCGTGCGCTGAGGCAGTAACGGGGTTGACCTGACCATGACCACAGTCTCGACGAAGCTTGTAATATTACCATGTCCTGGGGCAACAGACACAAAAAACCTTCACTCTCATGATTTTGCTTGAACTCAAAAGATCAATGGAGAACAGCTAACAATCACTCATGAACCATAATGTTATTCTGTAAACTCAGATGAAAGCAAGCAAACTCATCTTGTATTCATCCACTATTCACAATGTTTCAAATGAAATCAGAGAGCCTGACTAAAAATCAGAAATCGGTCAGGCAAAACAATCACATTTATACTACGTTGATGGGGCAGAGCCTGATCTGATGTCCTATTCCAAGATTACATCTTTCATGAGAGTATTTAATTAAGCAAAGATGTAGGCTGGTGGTGGGTGGATTCAAAAGGAAGCTGTGGGAAAGAAAGGAGGATCAGGTGAGAAAAAGAAGACAGACACTTGGAATGAAAAAGGAGATGAAGACATTACAAGACAAAGATGTCAGGCAAATGAGTGATGTGGAAAAAAATAAGAGGATGAAGGCAAGAACATTTGTGGGTTTTTGTGTTGCCTTTGCCATTTCAAATACTGCATGACCTCATTCTTTAACCTTTCACAAAGATACTGAAAATTAAGTCAAGAGAGAGGACAGGGAAGACACAGAGCCTTTCTCTGTGTGAGATGTGATGTATGTGAATAGTACAGCACCAGTATTGCTTCCTTGCAGAGGAAAGACTTTAAAGTAGCATTGCACATATGGAGCATAGCTATATTATACCACCTGACACAGCAGGACACAGAGGACAGAGAAAGAGAGATGAAGAGACAAGACAAGACATATGTGGTACAAAACATTCTTCAGGTGGAATATTTCATGTTGTGAACTCTATACAGACATGCTTAAGAATTCTTTGTGTAAAGCAAAGCTTTAGAAGCTTATGACTGGTGTAAAGATGAGGTGATCATTAACAAATGCCTTCAGATCAATGGAGTCTAACAAGAACTTGCTTCTTGTAGACATAAACATAAATAAATAATAATCAGATAACAATAAAAAATGCAAACAATAGCTATGTGGCCACTTTGGTTTTAGGGCACCAATACGTGTTTTTAGATTAATGTTCTTAAGTACAATTTGTTGTAATAACATATTTTACAAATGACCTTTCTTAGTATTTTTTAATGCTTTGTTAATTAGCTCTTTGATCCTTGTTGTTGATGATGATGAAGATGATGATTATGATGAAAACCCTCTTAGGTATTATTTGTACAATACTGTGCAAAAGAATTAGGTACATGCAAATAAATGCAATAGAGTGCATTTATATATATAAAGTGTGACAAAGTTTAATGAGTATCCTCCAGAATCATCCAGTTCTTCTGTGGACTTCTGTTGCATTCTGTTGCACCTGCATCTTTACTGCAATGCAAAATCTCAACAGCTTCCATTTTAATTTTGTGGTCTAAAAAGTAGTCACTTATATTTTATTCTGCATTCTTTTCTGGAGAATATATTTCTGTAACATTTAGTTTTGTGTTGGAATACTAATGTTTGGAAATCCTAAATGTTTTGGTAATAAAAAGTAATAAACAATTTCAATAATAAACAAATGCAATAAACCTTTCAGGAAAAGAAAAACTTGTATAACCAATTTAATACTAAGTTTATTGCTATATGTTATATATTGATATATATTATAATATTAATATTATATTAATATAATATATGTCATATTCTATTTTTCCTGGGAAAAAAAAGAAAAAGTGTGTGTAAGTTTTTGTATATGTACAAATGTACATTTATTTGGCTGACTTTGTATATGTATATAATTATTGTCCATTTTTATTCATATTGTTGCTGCTGCTGCTGCTGTTTCTGAGTAATTTCTGCAACTGAGAAATTTCTGAGAAATTTCTAAAAAATTATTATTATCCATCTTTGCTTGATTATATTATAATTATATTAATTATTATTATTATTATTATTATTACATTTGTTGATCCTTACTGTTCATTGTTTATTTATGGTCTTTTTTAGATTCAATATAATGCACTTTGAGAAAGTGGTGTGAAAATAAATATTATTTTTCCTTTCCTTCTGTATTATTATTATTATTATTATTATTATTATTGTTGTTGTTGTTGTTGCTGCTGTCATTGTTGTCCAGATACGTCCAAAATGCGCCTGCTCCCAAGCGCCACCTTGTGGTCAATAACCGCGACAACGCAGGACAGTCGTTTGGCAAGATCCATAAAACCTCATATTGGACAGTAGGGTTTAATTCTAGTCCATGGTGTCAACAGAGCATCAGATAAACACAGGCTGAGCAAGGATTCCACTCTTGGGCTGCTTAGATGATATATTGATGTTCATTCCCCACCAGGCCCCTGCTGTAGATTATTAGTATGAGCACCGCTGAGCTTCTCGGGAACATCAGGCAAGAGATGATAGAAAATTATTCACCCTGGATCCACATGCTTGAGATTTATTAGGTTTAAGGAATACCGATCTCCCCATAGGATAATAAATCAATGGACTATCCACCATGTCTGCATGGCGAATTTTAAGTCAATATACAAAAAAAATACTTATCTTTTTTTAATATATATAATTGGCCCAAACACTTGTATAATATGTACAAAAGTTTATGATTAATCTCTATTAAAGCGATAGTTTCTGGTATAAAAAATATAAATAAATAAAAAACGATATATTTTTTTGTTTGTTTGTTTGTTTGTTTTTTGCAAAATCATCATAATAATAATGGCATCTAAATGCCGAAAGAAATCGTTAACTCATACTGGTTTTAAAATTCTGAGCATATTTTATATCTGGCCAAAAGATGGCGCCATTGGACAGTTTTTTTTTTTAACAGTCTGCACTTACTGTATATGCTGTAATGCGGTTGGTTGACAGTAGGGGACAGCAGAGTATAATGTCTTGTTTGAGGAAGTACAGAAGAGAGTTTGTGTTTCTATACTTTAAAATATTCTCTTGACAAATAATGTTGCGATTATGAAATTATTTTAAGATATTAAAAAGAATATTAGCTCAGGGTTCCTTAGTGGAGTAGCAGGAGATCTTCATAGCTCCAGGGTCCCCAGTATGGTTCTGAGCACAGTTTGTGTTGTGTCTCCCATGTTGTCTTTGTATCCACGCGTGTTTGCTCTATAATGTCTGGTTTCCTCCCTCCCAAAAACACACATTGGTTCTGGCTATACACAATTGCTCCTGGGTGTGAATGTTTAAATGTGTGTAGATGGTCCTATAGGTATAACAGAAACTAGTGTTCCAGGTATAAGGGACAATATGCAGACCAAGAAGACACAAACACAGACGTGTATATATAAGATTCAGACACCTTCCACCATGATCGAACCCCAACCCTAGGGCATTGATGGCTCAGGGGTAAGTTTCTCATCTGCCATGCGGAAGACCGGGGTTCAATTCCCAGCCACTGGATGCAGTGCTGGTCCCAAACCTGGATAGTTAATTTAAGCCTTTATTTGTTACATGTACATTACTGCACGGTGAAATTCTTCGCATATCCCAGCGTAACTAGGGTCAGAGCACAGGGTCAACCATGATACAGAGTCCCGGAGCAGATAGGGTTAAGGGCGTTGCTCAAGGGCCCAACAATGGCGACCTGGTGGACCTGAGGCTCAACCCGCCAACATTCCGATCGGTAACTCAGTGCCTAAACTCTCTGAGCTACCACTGCCCCCAAATGGGAGGATTGCATCAGAAAGTGCTTATAACCTGTGCCAAGTCGTTTTGTGGATGAGATGGTCCTCTTCTATTCAAAGTCTACAGTATTCAGGAGTTACTATCTAGAAACCATTCTGTACTGTGCTATACAAAATACATCTGCCCAGTCATTTGCTAAGTACTATTTTTATAAACTGGAAGAATCAAAAAGTAATGACAGCTCCTCATTGAAACAGTAGAAAATAGAGCATAGCGTAGCATATAAAAACACATAGCATATAAAAATAATCAATCCATAGTTGCTTAATTCACTACAGAGTAGTGCTCAATGTCAAATGTCAGGAGAGCATGCATGCTGCAAAGCATGCTGCCACTGGTCTCTAGTGCAGTAGAAACATATTTTGTGTAATGATTAATCATACTTCATTGTCCTGCAGACTGATGGGTGAGACTTGGTTTGGTGGATCCCTGGAGAAAGCTACCATGCAAAATATATATTGCTCAAAATAAAGTAGGTTGAGGCTTTTTTGCGAGGTTTGGACTAGATATTTTAGTTCAGTAAAGACATTTTAGACAAGTGTTGCCTATAACTTTGGGGGAGGCCCTTTGATGTTCTAGCATGAAAAGTGTCCCTTTTCATAAACATATGATTTGATGAGTCTGGAACGGAAGAACTCGAGTTTCCTGCATAGAGCCCGTATCTTAGCCCCACTTGATGGCCCTCATCACCCTCAGAAATGCTCATTTGACTGAAGTGCTTTCAAATCTATACATCTATACTGCCACTGGCTTTGGAATGAGATGCCCAATAGGCTTCTAAAGGGGTAATGGTCATGTGTCTTTATATACTTTTGGTCATATAATGCAGAAGTTAAGCACAGGATCACTGGGCTGTGCTTGAGATTTGGTCATATTAATTATAATAAAGCAAATCATTAAGCCAGAGTAACCAAAAACAATGTCAGCTCTTCAATTATCTCATATCGATTGTATCAGTCACCAACGCCACAGTTTACATGCAAGTTCCCAAGGTATCTAATATTATTCATCCAAAGCACTTTAGAACCTCATCTCAGTTATTGAATCCTTTAAAACATAGGTTTTTAAACACACTGGGTGGTTTTATTCTTTTAAAACTATATTTATTCAATGAAAGATAAGTGAACATCGCTTACTGGTCATTATGAAAATTTTTACTGGTGCTAAAGCAGAGCTCCCAGAAGGAGAGAGCGTTTTCAGCTCTTCTCTGTGTCACTTCCTCTGTGAAGTATCACTATGTCCCTCGACACTCAGAGTTGCTGGCTTACATGAATAATGGGGTAATTAACTCAATCATGGTGCTTGTGCCAGTGATAAATTTTGTTATTACTCCTTCTTTGCTCTCCACACATTCCACATCAGAACTCTTTCCTCTACATTACCCCAGCACACGCATACCTAAACACACTCACACACACACACACACACCACACACACACACACACACACCTATTTAACAAATCTATGTGTTGAAATTTTACCTGGTTATCAGCATTTCAATCATGTATGCCGTTTACTTTGCACTCCCTTATATACACACACCTCCATTTTTGCAGATCTGTCTGCAGCACTTTCTGTTTTAGAGAAACTCTAGTCCAGATGTATTTCCCTCTCTCATGCACAGTGTTCCCAGAACATGATCCAGATCTGCCACAAAACTGATTAAAATAAAAACAAAGAAGGCTTCTGTTATACATATTTAACTGCTTTAACTGAAGCATTTAAATAAACACCTGAGAGATTCTGTATTATAAAAGATTTAGGAAGTTATTTATAGATAGGTTTTATGCCTCTTTTTAAGAACATTGTTAAGCACTTTTGTGCAAGTTAAGTAACAACCAGTAAAAGCTTTTCTATAAGGTTATATATTTCTTTAAATCTAGAGAAACTTTCAGAAAGTCAGAGAGGAGAAGCTGCTCGTTTCATACCAAAGTCTGATTAATTGATTGTGTTGAATATGCAAAATTATGCTCTCTTTCTCTGTGTGTGTGTGTGTGTGTGCTGACATGCTTTTATATCATGCTGGGTACCAAATGTCCCCACAAGGATGGGAATATCTGATCATTTTCAGTGTGTGGGTCCTAACCCATGCATCATTTATTTAAAATAAATTCAAAATGGTTTCCAAGGTGAGGGTTAGTACAGTATTAGGTTTCAGTGTAGCATAGCATTTATTAGCTGCATTAAAAAGGTGATGGAAGGTGCTCACAAAGATGGTAAGACAGTTGTTTTTTACGCATATGTATGTTTTACTGATTTATTTATTTATGCTTAACTCATTTTTATTCTTTTACTGGTTAAAATGGAAAGCTAGAACTGAAGATTTTTACACAGCACCTTTTGCTTCCATTCAGACCAAGACTTGAATCTGCACAGAAAGAAAATGAAGTCTTTTTGTCTTTCACACTTCAAAAGCTCTTGATAAAAGAACTACAAAGACCAACAAAAGAGCAAAGACCATCTCGCTTTATCCTCCTGACTGCAATCCTAGCACAAGATTAGATATAGGCTTGTCCCTTCATCCACATAATACACACACACTTCACAAAGTGTGTATAAGTAATGAATCAAAATGTATATATATACAGTGTATATAAACAATTTACACACCATGTGGTAAAAAAGAAAAGAAAAAGAAAGAAAGAACTACTATAAATCACAAAAAAATAATTTTATTCATTTAATACATTATAGCACCCAACAAAATTAAAGTATAAAACAAATAGAAGAGTTTAGGGGGGATGTAGAAAATGAGAACCTGCTTGCATAAGTGTGCACACCCCTTAACTAATATTTTTGTAATATAGTACTCAGTCTTTAGGTCTATCAATTTAGTGCATCTTGATTTGGCAACATTGTCCCACATTCACTTGCAAACATGCTTCAAATATGTCAAACTTTGAGGTGATCTCCTGGCCCTCTTCAAGTCATTCCACAGTTTGTTTGTTTTTTAACAGAATGTAGATCTGTACTTTGAATGGGCCATTCCAAAACATTGATCTACTTCTTCTAAATGCACTGCCTATTTGTGTAGTACTGCTGCTTGGCATCTCTTATCTTAAGCTATTTCCATTCTTTGGCAGTGTTGATTCTCTTTGAAGGTTAATCAGCTGATTGAAGATACAGAAGAAAAGTCATGTGTCATGATCTTGCAAGACTAAAAAAAAATTGCCATGGATGGATCTTCACACAAGACTGATATTCCTCTTGGGTAATAGGGCATGGGGGTGATGCAGGCAGACAGAACCTTACAGTGTAATTTATACCTAGCTTTAAAGTACATGCATATCAGACATTTTCCCTCATTTCGTGCAATCAAACCATTACCCAAGAAGCCTGCTATTAGAAGCAACTTGAATGGAAATAAATAAAGCATGAATTACTTAGGCTATTTACTTTCAGAAATCTGCCTACTTTACATGGTTTCAAGTTTTCCATACCACTACCTAATCCCACACATGAAAGGTTTGACTTATCTGAGAAGTTGGATCCTTCAAAGGGGAAAAAAACTGCTTGTCCCTAGGACTGGAGTTCGGATCCCCTGTTCAGTGCATTTGAGTTTAGCTGTAAGCCTGTCTACAGCATAGTGATTTAATGATGATTTAATCTATACAATCAGACATTTACACAGAGAGTTTTTCAACATCACAATTCCTGTGAATGTCAACTTCTTTGTCTTATAGATCATATTGGAATTATTCCAGTCAGGGATTACAATTCATTACAGAATTTAGGTAGCAATAGTTCAAATGCAATCATTTAAATGCAATTGGATCCTGTGGAAAGCAGTCCAGCTCTTTGATACACTAACTACAGGACTTTCAGTTTCAGAGGGAAAATACATAAACACAGTATGTCAACATACACAATCAAATCATAGATCTCAAGCCACTTTTTTTAATTTTTTTATTAGAACTTTAAAGGTCTTGCTCAAGAACCCCACAGCATTGACAAGGTTTGAATTAATTAGTGTATTCACTAGCATACTTTACATTTCAAATAAACAGAAGAAGAATTTGTAAATATTTAAAACAAGGAAAGTATTGGGGCAACACGGTGGCTTTGTGGTTAGCATTGTCGGCTTGTACCTCCATGATCTGGGTTTAATTCTCGCCCAGATTCGATTCCTGCCCCTGTGTGCATGAAGTTTGCAAGGTTCTCTTTGTGCTTAGTGGGTTTCCTCCCACTGTCAACAGACATGCAGATTAGGCTAACTGGTGTTCCCAAATTGCCTGTAGTGGGTACTCCGTCCAGGGTGTACCCTGCCTCATGGCCTTCTGTCTTCTGGGATAGTCCCCAGGCCCCCGCGACCCTGTATACAGAATAAAGCGGTATAGACGGTAAGTGAGTGAAAGAAATGGTTAAAAATATTCAAGATTCTGTGCTATTTTTGGGTCCCATTTAAATGTAAGCCATGGTAACTGCTTCATAGAACTGGTCAGATTTTTCACCTGTCTAATCTCTTCTTTAGAAGACCAGTATGTTTTCAGAAGACACACTGATGAATTTGATCTTAATCGGAATATAAGTTCAAAGTATAGCCCATGCCAGTTTGAATGTGTTTTTTCATGCCTAGATACAATTGTTAAAGAGGCTGGATCCAACCAGATCATTGCAAATGATCTTAACTTGCCACACCCAGGCCTGATTTCTGTCAGACCAAGTAATCACTTAAATAAAACCTGTCTGACAAAGAAAAGAAAAAAAAAAAAAAAAGAAAAAGCAGCACATCATGCTGCGATCTAAAGAAATTCAAAAACAGACGAGAAACAAAGTAATAATTGGCATGTATCAGTCTGGAAATGTAGATAAATATCGGTGTTGACAGTCATCTTTTGATCACAAATGCAAATGTCCTTAGTGTAAAAACCAAAGAATTGTTGTTCCAATTCTTTCGGAGGGAACAGTATATTCCCTCCTAGTTGGAGTACACAAATTAGGACGATTTAGAAAGATATAGAGGGATTTCCTGAATTACTGACATATTGGGATTAAAGAGTCAGAAAAACAGAACTAGAAATAGAACTAGAGAAATAGAACTTTGCTATAGAACAAGTTTTCATCCAACAAATCTGCGACAGTGCAGAAAGGCCCAACTAATTACAGGAGACTTCCCCTAAGAAAAATCAATGACTGTCTGACAACATGAATGAGATTAAATGGAGGTTTGAAAAGCTCACTCCCCACTTTTAAACTCATTTAATTAAACAGTCATCGAGCCTTCCTTCCTCCCCTAGCATAACACTACTGCCACTCAACCTGCAATAAAGATCTGTGAAGAAGACAATGTGCCTTTAAGGGGTAAATGATCCATCCAAAAGAGGTGCAATCACCTGTCCTCTAAAAAATGCCATTTTGAATCCTGATGATGCCACAGCCATCAGTGTCTGGAAGTTAATCAGCAAGGGTGGAATGACAGACCACTTCTTGGCAAACAAATCCAAGAAGAAGACAGTGCTAACCACTAAGCCATCATGCCGATATGATATGATATGATATGATATGATATGATATGATATGATATGATATGATATATGATATGATATATCATATGATATATGATATGATATATGATGGCGGCATGGTGGCGTAGTGGTAATCACTGCCGCCTTGTACCTCCAGGGTCTGGGTTCAATTCC
>JAOVVB010000026.1:20203585-20215489 GCA_028570985.1 Heterobranchus longifilis
GGCTAGCTAACAGTAACTTGGGCAGTTTGGGGTCTGTTTATATTTATTTATGTATTTAGATATGTTTTTGTGGTATTTGTTGTTTGTGTTGTTTGTGTTATTTTGTTATTTTATATGTCGTTAGTGGTTATGTTGTATGTTTTGTAGTTATGTTGTTTTAGTGTATATTGTTAATTATGTGCTGCCTTTTCTTGGCCAGGGCTCACTTGCAAAAGAGACTACTCTCTCAATGTGACTACCCTGGTAAAACAAATGAAAAGAAATAAATAAAAATAAATAAATTTGATGGAGAGTTTAAGTGACTAGATTGTAAAATGAGGACCCACACAACCATGTTGAATTCGTGCAACAACAACAAAATCAGTTAAACTAAAGGCACAAGATTACTATTATTTTTTTTTTTTAAATATCGCATTGTTTTATTGCAGTGTGTTTGATCATTGCAGTGATGCAATAATACATCAAATGTACGACACACCAAAGTGTCTGTATGTGAGGAAATCAACACTGGTTACAGTTTGACAGTCACTTCAGGATGCTCTTTTGTCAAAAGCATTTTAATCTATCTAGAGAAAAAAGTCTGTATATAAATTAAATATAAAACGTATTAAAATATTTTTTTGCTAAATAAAAAAAGAAGTCTTAATTTTTCCAGTGCTCACAGACATTTGGCACAACCTGTAATATCAAATGTTTATATTGTCACTGTGCAAGTATGGCAATATTGTTTACTATATCAAATAAGAGTATAATTTTAAAGTATGTATTATGTGTGCAACTGGAGCAATGACGTAACAATAGTACTACAGCTGCAATAATGTAGATATGGAGGCTTCATAAGGAATACAACAAAATAAATAATTGAGTTTTTAATTTATAATACAGCTTAATTTTTCTAGTGGCTCTTCACTAGGTCCTCTTTTATTGGCTTTCTTTTTGTCACAGGCTTGTTACCCATCAACTAACCAACAGTCTTAGCTAATGGTAATGATATACTTTTGTCTACAGCCAGTTAACAAATCTGATGTTCATGGTTTTATATGAGCTATGAGCAAATACATTATTCATAGTTTCACAATCTGCATCACTCAAATGGCATCAAAAACTTCAATTTTCAATATAAGTACTCTACAATATCGTTATTTCTTAAAACTAAGATTCTGCATATATCTGATGTATGAAGTCTGCAGCATTAACATTTTAAGGTGTATATATATAGTGAACTCCCGTACAGTTTAGTAAAGTAATATGCAGTTTTTGACATGCAGCACAAGGTTGCATCTCTGCGCTTGTAATTATTTTATAGTGTTAATGTCAGAAATATTACACGGATTTAAAAAAAAAAATTTGTGCACATCAGCAGGTGAAAGTGTGAAACCGCTCGTCTTGAAGAGCTTTAACTCTTCAAGACTGATTAGATGATAACAGTTTTCTGTTTATGTATTTCAAACCTGGTCAGCAAAGTTCTTAGTTCTTATGTCAGACACACACACTGGGAAAATACTGCAGATGATTACTTTTACCTAGCTGGCTAAAACTAGGGAAAATAGATCTTTGGGGCATGGCTCCCCTGCTTTACTTGCAATTTTGATGCAACCCTTTAGATCGTTGTTAAAGATGGGTTTTGCAAGTGTATTTTCCCCTTGATAGTTGACTAAGCCATAAAGAGAAGAATTATGGGGGGGAAAACCACATGCTTTAAATAAGTGGGGATCAAGTAAAGAGCCTTTACAATTTATTAAATTTAAACAAGTTTTGTTTATTCAGGTGATAATTTATCTTCACTCTTTTTGTAAATGCCGAGTTGAACTTTTAAAAATATTGTTTTAATAACCAGCAGTAATGGCTATTAATATTTTGGAAGAATGATGTGTTTAAAAAATACTGCCTGGGAACAATTCTGAGCTAGGCAATTTCCAGGGAAAATATCATACTTTTGAAATATTTGTGGATATTGCTAACGGTTATTAAAACAAAGTAAGTTTAACTCTGCATCTAAAACCTGTGGTTGTAGCTTAGAATTCTTATAAAGTCTTTGCAAATTGGGAAAAAGAAATAAACTTCATTGTTGTAGTTACTAATGGAATAACTGTTCATGGTGCTGTTAGTCTGGATTAATTACTAGTGATGGTATTCAATAGCCGTTCTATACTCGATCATTAGCTTGAGTAATCGACTGATAATCAGTTAAACTGCACAGTACAATGCTATTTTGATAGATTTCTGTATTTTTTCCGAGTCTCAGTCAGAAACCAATCAAGTCACTTATGTTACCATAATTTTTGGTCATTATAAATTTTCCTGCGATGCACCCCAGAACGTGAGTACAGTGTAAGTAATCGGAGCCAAATTCCACAATCTTCATTTCTTGCTAAAAATGCCTTCCAAAGTTTAGCTGAGACATATGAAGCTTCTGCAGGCATGCTGAACTAAATCAAGCTGGTATCTTTTAAAGGTTTGGTGTATTTAGTTCAAATTTAATAATTTTCTTTCCCGGTTAGCCATACAGCTCGTTTTCAGGCCATATGGCAAGTTCTGGTTAACCATACACAGTCAAGTTGCAAGCCTGCACATTTATTGACATTGTTCACGTTCATGAATTTTTAATAATTAAAATTGATTGCCATCATCATAGTTGATCGTGTGCAATGCACAGGAAATCAACTGATCATCGACTATAATCAATGCTCATTTCATCAGTATTAATTAGCATCACATCAACAGTAACACAAGCAGGATACTTTCATCTTGTGCAATTAAAAGTGGAGTTGTTACTTGTTGTAGGCTGCCTTAGCTAAAGTGTTTAAAAAACGCACTTGTGTCCAATCCTACTTGGTGTGAATAATTTCCAGTCACTGCACTTCCTGCAAAAATGCTAATAGTAGGTATGTTGACCTGAGATTTGTCAAAACACATTTGTTACCCAAAACACGCATTTAAACTTCCAGCAGGTTAAAAGTGGGTTGTGGCATAACATTTGAAGAAAATAATAATTTCATTTATTTACAGGCTTTAATTTCGAGCCTGTTACATCTGAAAAATTGTAGAGGCTCAAACAGTCATTAGTAAGCTGTGTAATTAATTATGTAGCCCCACTAAGGTGAAATCGTCCTCTTTGGTTAATTGAGTGAATATCACTGCCTTTGTAACCTTTTGAAGAAGAAACGCATGTGACTGTAGACAGGATGCACTGTTTTCTGTCCAAATGTATGTTTAAGACCTGCCTGAGTTAAATGTAACTAATATGAAAATGTGAAGTTGAAGAATTGCAGATACTAACACAAGACGACTATTAGGATGACGTTGATTTATAATAAACAAGAACTGCTGATTGAAGTACTGTTGGATTTTGTCACACACATGTGTGACTGCATCCCAAGCATTTTATCGAACATGTTTTTTAAAAATTGTTTAGCTAAGAAACAATTACTAAAATGTTTTATTATTGTTGTTTTTATTGGTAGTAATAATGTTGTATATCCTTACCAATTATATTTTTCTGCCTTGTTATTCTTTCCCTGATGTCACTTGATTTTATGATTCCCTTGACCCCCTGCCTCTTCCTCTCCCTAATCTGCCCTTTCACTCTGTTCAGCTCTTTTGACGTTGACAAGGAACCAGAAGGTTCCGCAGAATCTTCCTCGACGAGTATGAGCCAGCCAACAGACAACACTAGTGATGCTGCCCCTGTCACCTCAGGTGTCACACTTTCTATTATGCTAAGCTTCACTTCACTCTGTTGTCTCACTTTGCCATCTTTTTTGGGAATGGGTAATGATGTCCGTGGCACATTTATTCTGCACACTGGATCAAAAGTAAAATCACCAGAGTGGAAATGTAGCTTCAGGGTTCAGCACTAGATTGTTAATATTAAAGGAGAAACTGAACAAGGTTTAGTGTTGACATGTCCACACTTTGGTCACAAAATGTTAAACATTTCAAAAGTCTCATTTCATATGAAGGGACAGGTGCAATACCTGTCACTGACTGCATTCACTGAGCAATGCATATTATTAAAAACATGATTTTATGTATTAATCCTCTTTCAGACATGCACTCCTTTCTCTTAACAAACACAGTTTCTCCTAACCGTGTCAGTCAGACCTATTAACATTTACCCATCACCTTTAACCTGGCACAATTTTGAACTGCATGCATTTGCATCAACAGATGGGTGCATACAAGATTATTACATAATGGGGTAGGATGTTGCTACCACCTGCTTTAAAAGCTGTGACCTAATCCCAGATATTAGTCTGAAGCCGCTGGTATGCCTGCAAAGAACAATTGTTTTTGTTGAAATCTTGAGCAACGTCACCAAATAATGCTTAGATCAAGGAGCTCTTCTCCCTTTGTGCCAAGGCCTTTTTTGTAGTAAGAAAACCTTATACTTTGTCTCATGGTAAACTGTGCGAGTTGTTCAGCAAACTCTGGGTAAGGGGGTAAATTATTCAGAGACATCAAAGAGGCAAAGGATAACCCTGAAGAAGCTGAAAAGAGACAAAGCTCAAAATGGGTTGTAATGAGTCACACAAAGCCCTGTTTGTAAACAAATTGACAAGCTTGAGGAAAAGGTTCTCTGGTCTGACCAGACCAAAATGTATTTTCTGTTCTTGGCACTGGGTTTGGCAGAAAATGTTTCCTCCAATTTGATTCCTCCCGCTGTCAGAATATCATGATCTTCCAGGACAACATTCTGACCACTCTTTAAGTCACTGCCTGCAACCTTGGCATAACTCTGGACAATCAGCTGTCCTTTTCCTCTCACATTGCTAACCTTACTCCCGCTTAGAGATTTTTTTTCTTTATAACATTAGAAGAATTCGTCCTTTTCTCTCAACACAGGCCACTCAGGTGCTTGTAAGGTCACTTGATATTTCGAGACTGGGCTCCTGCAACTCACTCATGGCAGGTCTGCCTCTGTGCACCATTCATCCTCTCCAGTTGAGCCAGAATGCGGCTGCACACCTTTTCAACCCTCCTAAATTTTCCCACACCACCTGACTTCTCCAATCCACTTGCTTACTGTAGCTGTCTGCATCAAATTCAAAATACTGATGCTAGCCTACAAAGCTAAAAATGGCCCAGCACCCACTTACCTCAAAGCACATATCACAGCCCGCCATTGCAACACATTTCCTCCGATCCTCCAGCACTGCTTGACTGGTCCCACCATCTCTCAGGGATCAAAGAAGACATGAATTACTGGTAATGGGTAATCCATCTGATTCTTAGGTGTTTGGGTTTAAACATTATCACATGCAAAAAGTAAATGTGGCAACACTTCTTTGCTTTATATTTTAAACAATGTATACACAGATTAGTCGTAACACAAAAAACACCCACCTAATATTGTTTAGATTCCCCATTTGCTATCAAAACAGCTTTGAACAGGAAACACAAGACCTCTGATGGTGTGCTATATGTGTCAGAAACCAAGATCTATCACATTCCACAGATGCTCTTTTGAATTGAGATCTGTGAAAGTTGGTGGCCAAGTCAACACATTGAACTTGTTCCTCAAACTGTTGCTGAAAATATTTTCAGTGTTGTGGAGTGCGTTGTCTTGCTAAAGATCCCACTGCCATCAGGGAATTTTGTTGCCTTAAAGGGGTGTTCTTGGTTTGCAACAGGGTTTAGGTAGTTGGAACTTCCTCTAGTAATATTCATATAAAGGGCAGGACCCAAGGAGTCCCTCCATAACATTGACCACACTGTCCCTGCTGGCTTTACTACTTCCCATAGAGCATCCTGGTGCCAACTCTTACCTCAGGAATTTCTGGATAGATGATATAAAACAGAAAACGAGATGGGTCAGACAAGCTCATCCTTCTTTTGTTACTCCATGGCCCAGTTCTAACATTCCTATGCCCTTTGTTGGCAGTGGACAGGGTTGAGCATGGTTACTCTGACTGGTATACAGCTGCACAGCTCCATTTACTATAAGCTGTGATCCACTGTGTGTTCTGACTCCTCCATCAGAACCAGCATGAACTTTTTTTTTTTTAATTATTTATTTAATTTTCTTTTTTGCAATTTTGTGTCTAACAGAAACTCTTCTGTTGGACTCAACCAGGCAGGCTAGTTTAGTTTTTGTTCATCTTTCACAAAAATAAGCCTGCAGGGCATTCATGACCCTGCACCAGTTCACCTGTTGTCTTTCCTTGGACCACAGCATAATGCATAAAGTATTCCTTCCCTGCTTGGACTCTCTTGTCTAGCTATCACAATTTGGCTCTTGTCAAAGTCACTCAGATCCTTTCTCTTTAACATTTTTCTTGTTTCCAACAACTTCAAGAACTCACTGTTCACTTGCTGGGTAATATCATACACCTTGACAAGTGCAACTGTAACAACATAATGTTACTTCACTGGTCAGCTGTTTTAATGTCATCAGCGTATACTTACCGACAGTTTCACATACTAAAACCTCAGAAGCTCTTTGCTTATACAGCCTAACAATGAAATGTTTTTTTTTTCTTCTTTTTTTTTTAACAGCTTACAAACACATGTGGGGCTTTAGATTATAATAAATAATGTCCTGAAATTAATCTTAACTATGATCTTGATGGTTTAGAACATTTTAAAATCTACATCAGGGTTTGCTCTTTTTCCTGTTGTGTAAAATCCAAAGGGAAATCTTAAATAGTATCCCTTTTATTTTCTTACACGTCTGATTTTTGCTTTGGGCTGGGGAAAACTGATTACAGTTTTTGCTTCTACTTATTTCACTGTTAGTCAAATGCTAGTTTTATGCTAGACCTCCCTCCACCTTCACCTGTTTAGAAATGAATATGTAATGGGGTTTAGACAATTGATGGTATAAATAGAGTCACTGTTTCAAGTCAGATTATATTCTAGGTATTGATGAAATCTGTTCCTGACGGGGCTTAACAAAAGAAAGGCTGTTGCAGGTTTATTATATATTAATTGTTTATTATTAATATGTATTTATTATATATTTTGCTGATAAATTTGTTCATTTATTCATTCATTCATGTATTTTTTGTGTTACCTAGATTGTAAGAAGAATTTGTCAGCAGTCATAACCCCCTGAATTTAAATATAACATCAATAAGTCTATGTTGCAGCTCTCTGTAAAGCCTACAGTTATTTACGGCAAGATTTTTGGAAGGTTCTAAATGTGGACTTTGTACTGAATGCTCTGGAATGCTTTAGTTCATGTGACTACCCTCATGTAGCTTAGTGTAAGCATGACACTTGCTGTAATTCAGTTGAAGGTGCAGTTCAAACTCAGAACACTAATAATCTCAAAAAGGGCAATTAATTTATATAGATGGATAAAAATTTACAACAACTAGTGTGTAATAGTGACACCTGAAGGCCTAACTACAAATTCCCTGAACAAAATATGGTCAGGTTGACTTAATATACCCTCTGCCTTCCACTTGCTTCCTACAAAGTGAACACAGGGTTGTGTGGTTTTTTTTTTGTTGTTTTGTTTTGTTTCTTTGCTGGATTCCAATAATCTTGAAGTCCTTAACAATATTGCATTAACAGTTTTTGTCCTTCACGGACAACCCATTATACCAACACACATGAAAAGGTTAAAAGTCAGTTTGATAGAAATTGCATAAAATTTTGTAGCAGACCCCAGAAGAGTTGTTCTTTTTGAACAAATGGATTCGCTGATGTCATGTCTTAACAATACAGTCAGTGTATCAAATCTAATCTGAGAGTCAAACACTGTAGCCAGGTCTCTTTCTAAATTTGTACAATCAGTATGTCCTGACTATGACATTAGCTATCCATTTGACATCGTTCTTCCTCAAATCTATGATAAGTTCCATTGTTTTAGTCACGTTTAGATCAAGGCGGTTGTCATTACATTATTTAACAAATTCAGGTAGTACATGGTCAAACTAGTGACCCTGAAGGACAGGACGGTATCTTCAAAGACCTTTATAAAAAGAAAAGAAAAAAAAACCAATGTGGCCTGCATGAGAAGTCCTGCAGCTATCTGTATTCAAATTAAAAAGCAGGGCAGAGAGTAGTAAGAGATGTTTAATATGATCAAAATTATGTTGTCTTTGGACAAATGCCTACAAAGTTCTTAAAACATGTAGAATACACCGCCTGGCAAAAGATTTGCACTCTAAGATTTAATTCAGTGTGCAGTACTGGTGGGCAGTTCATGTGTAGAAATGGTTTCTCATTCCTTAAGAACCAGTCTTTCACAATTTGAGTCCTGTGATGTGCCTTTGCCACCAGCGAAGAAAATCTCCATTGATGTAATACCCTTGTCATTTAGTACATTCAGGTGGTCAGCTGACTTTTTATTGCCATATAACGTTGCTGAGACTAGAATTGAACGACTAAAGCAACCCCAGATCATAACACTGCCTCCAGAGTGTTCCATCTTTCTCTGATGTGACCATTGCTTTGGAAAAGCTGTCTATCAGGACTGATCAGACTACTTTACCTTCTACATTTCACCCTTCTGAAAAAGGGTCAAAATATTGGTCAGCATTAAGCAAAGACAACAGTAAGGATGTACTGAAATTACTGGGATTAGGTTAAGACCTGTGTGACACATTATTAAAGCCTGGAAAAAATAGTGCCAACTTGACATGGTTCATAGAAAAAAAAATCATGAATGACATCGGAGATCACTTGAATGTTTGAAATTGTATTATAAGA
Organism: Heterobranchus longifilis; assembly: GCA_028570985.1. NCBI lineage: Eukaryota > Metazoa > Chordata > Actinopteri > Siluriformes > Clariidae > Heterobranchus > Heterobranchus longifilis. Next base: position 20,212,247 of record JAOVVB010000026.1, read on the forward strand.
TAATTGGACAGTACAATCACAGCTACTGTATATTTAATAGTGAACGTCAGAGCGTTTTTACACACACAATGTGACGTATCTGGAACTAAACAGCTGTATGTCATAAGAAAATAATTTCTTTGTTCTGATGAGTCCAGATTGACCCTATTACATCCTTATGTGATGGCCACATAAGGATGAGTAAGCGAGCTCTTGAAATAATGTACTAATCATGCATACTCTGGCAGTGGTATGACCTGGGGCTACTACCGACAGGCAGGTCTAGGCACAGCAATGTTATGTGACAAAAAAAAAAAGTCAGCTGACTACCTGTACTGAGGTGTACTGAATGACCAGGTTATCCATTTTTTTTCCTTCCCTGGACTCAAATTGTCAGATTTGCTCTGGAACCATGAATTTTCACACATCAGTTGTTTACATCAGATTGCAGGCCAGCCAGTGTATAAAGTATATTGGTTTCATACCACTGGATAATAATTTGATTTAAAGGAAGTACATATGTATACGGACTAGGTTGGATATTCAAGAGAAAAAAGACAAAGCTAAACTGCTTTTCCTCTTTTGCCATATAGAACCTGCACAGACAGCTACCAAACTGGCAATCACCGGCGGAAAGAAGCAGACCAAGAAGAAGGTGGAAGAGGTGGTAGAAGAGGAAGAGGAAGAATATGTTGTGGAGAAAGTTCTGGACCGACGGGTGGTGAAGGGCAGAGTCGAATACCTTCTCAAATGGAAGGGCTTCACAGAGTGAGTGAAAGCATAAAGGTTGACCATTCCAAATGAAATTTGTGCTCTGAAAGACTTAAATATTTAAATTATCAACTTTCTTGTAAATTTTTACTTTGGTTAATGTTTTCTTACAAAGAGTGTCATAGTTAATCGACCCCTGAGGGGAATTTTGTTGCAACAACGCAATAATTTTATTTACAAGGACAAAGAACAATGAAGCACCCATAATCTAAGTAAATAAAAATAAATAATAAATGAAGTCAAAATGGTGTTGCCATTAAGAATTAGGCCCATCTTCATCTCTAGCTAAAGGGAATAAAAGCGGAAAGTCGTGTTGATATTTCTTAGATCACAAGTTGGCTAATTAAGGTTCTGGTCACTCAGTACCTCGTAACTCAAGTATGCATCATATTGCTGTGTTGGACTGCATTCTGCTTCTCGGACTCTATATGTTAACCCATACCCTTTAATAGTAAGTTTCTCATAATAAGGCTGAATGTTGCTGAAAAGCCTTTGTTCTGTTTTAAGCGCTAACAAAGAAATCTTGTACGTTTAAGCTTTTCAACCAGTCATTTTAAACACTAATGTAAACCAACTGAAGCAAAATTGTCAATGCGTAGCTGCAGCACCAATTTAAACAGGATCCCTGCTGCAGCCATCTCACATATGCTGAATTAAAGTAAGCCAGACCTTCGTCTTGCAAATAACACCACCAGCCAACAAATTACCAGAAACCCCAACATGACAAATATTCAATGTAAACATATTTAATGTGTTTTGTTATGGAATCTTTCTTTGAGTTAATCGTTTGCTTACACTAATAAGCAATGTAATGATGTTTTTTTATGTCCCAATTAGTGAGGACAACACATGGGAGCCTGAAGATAACCTTGACTGTCCAGACCTGATAGCTGAATACCTGCAGTCACAGAAGAAGGCTGGAGATGAGAAAAAAGATGCAGGTGGTAAAAGAAAAGTGGGAGAGTCAGATAATGAGACAGGCAGTGAAGACAGGCCAAAGAAGAGGAAAGATGAAGTAAGAAAAATGTATTTACTTCATGGGCATTAGTGTGAATGAAAACTGTGTTTAAACTGCATTATGTATATTTGCTTGAACTAACCTGGAAACCTACATTTAAATTACAGTATAAAAGTTGATTTCCTGTTGCAGGAGAAGCCACGGGGCTTTGCCCGGGGATTGGATCCTGAGCGCATTATCGGAGCCACAGATTCCAGCGGAGAGTTGATGTTCCTCATGAAATGGTATGTGAGATTACCTTTCTGTTCAAACAGCCTTTATCTCTATGTATGTCAGCGAAACACATGAGTTATTCGGGCATAGATTTTTACAAACAGGTTTTTGGGATGGGTAGATGTACAAGTAAGTGTGTGTGTGTATGTTTAATGTTGAATTTGAAAGTTAAGATTTGGACGTCAAGACTTTCAGCTTTAACTCAATAGGTTTGACCAAAATGTGGCTTTACCCATTCAGGAATTATAGTCATTTTCATACACACTGACGACCAGTTGCATTTTCAGTTTTGGCCTTTTCTGGCCTGGTTGAGTTTTACATTTGCATTTGATAGCTGTGTTTGTAGCACTCATACTCTCAGCATGAGGTGTCCCTTTGCAAGTGAAGGGAGCCTAAATCATTAGGCTAAAGAAAAACATTGGGAATGACCAGTATAATAGTTTGGATCATTCTTAAAAAGAAGCAATTAAATAGTAAGCTCAGCATCAGCCTTGGAGACCATGGAAGACAACTAAAGAACTCTTGGCTTTTTTGACTTGGCTAGATGTTAGTAAAGTCACAACAACGTGCAAACCACTGGTTAATGCTCATGGCCAGATAAGACTTTGGCAGAAAACTTAGCCATATTCTTTTGACTAATTAAACCAAGGTTAACTTGTACCATAATCATGGGAAGAGAAAAGAATGGAGAAAGAAGGGAACAGCTCATGATACAAAGCATACAGATGATGAACCACATCATCTGTTAAACGGTGGAAGCAGCATCATGGCATAAAAATCTATGCCTGCCAATGGAATCAGGTCATTGATGTTTATCGATGACCTGACTCCTAATACAAGTAACGGGATGAATTTTGAAGTGTATGTAGCTATACCTTCTGCTCAGATTCATCCAATGCTGCAAAAACTGATAGGATGGCACTTCATATTCCTTAGAAAGCTCTCGGAGGAAAAGAAATGCAATATTTTTCACTAGACAAGTCAGTCAGCTGCTCTTGAACCCAGTTTTTCACTCATTGAAACCATGGCTGAAGGCAGATAGATCCACAAACAAGCAGCAGCTGAAAGCACCTGCAGTAAAGGCCTGGAAAAGCATCTCTTGAGGAAACTCAGCATTTGGTCATGTCCATTCCAGACTTCAGGCAGTCATGGCTGTAATTCATGAATGAATAATGCCACTGCTTTAAATCATTAACAACAATATATATATATATATATATATATATATATATATAAATTTTTTTTGTTTTTTTAGTTTTTTT
>JAOVVB010000026.1:20216347-20257770 GCA_028570985.1 Heterobranchus longifilis
ATAAATTTTTTTTGTTTTTTTAGTTTTTTTTTTTTTAGTTTTTTTTTAGTTTTTTCTATGTATTGAAGCTTATGTAGGTATTTTCCTGACACTTGCTTACAGGAAAAATTCCGATGAGGCAGATCTTGTGCCAGCAAAGGAAGCGAATGTGAAGTGCCCACAAGTAGTTATTTCATTCTATGAGGAGCGGCTAACGTGGCATTCGTACCCTAATGAGGAGGAGGAGAAGAAAGATGACAAAAACTAAACAACAGGCAGAACCTGGCATTGTGGTTTTGACAAAATGGCAGATTTTTTTTTTAATTATTATTAAGCTTTTTAACTTTTGCCATAAATGTTGGACACTTGGATATTGTGTAGAACACACATACAGTGGTGGGGTTTTCTGGAGATTTAAATATTAAAGAGTCTGTATAGCAACTGCAGAAACACTTCTCCATTTGATACGTCTTTTTTTTCTGGTTGGATTATGGGAAATGTAATTTACCAAACCGCAAGTTGGTCCTAATTCGCTCTTTGTCTTGGATACATTTTTATGTGAGACCTACACTCTTGCAGGTATATATTGTGATGTGAAGCATAGACACTGGTATTTTTAAACCAAGAATAAACTTCTACAGTTTATTAATATTCATTTCTTAAGTTTCATTTTAATATTTAGATTGACAAACCTTTTCTCAGTCCAGGTGTTCACATAGCTCTGCCCCATAATCTCCCTTATTATATTTACCAGGAATCTCTGAAGGACATTGATTTCACATTGATGGCCACCATTTGTTGGTATTTATACTTTTTTATTTTGTGTGTGCGTGTCTGTCTGGTCAGTTGCTGTTCAATACTTGGAAAATGCTTATAAACCTTTTTCCTTCTTTGATTAATATAAAAGTTTCTCAATGAGTGTTGGAATGCCCTTAGAGTTGTTCTTGCTATTTGTAAGTGCAACAAATGTATTGTACAGCATAAAATGAATGCAGTGAAGTCACACAAGAACACAAATATCACATATGTTTAACTAAAGCCTCATACCTCGTGATGTTGAAAAGAGCTATTTTTCAGGTCTGTTGCCCTTCACTTTCCCCTTCTTGGTCAGCGGTGCTGTAGCACTTTCCCCTCTTAAACCCCATTGTAATATGATGGCATGTTTCTTTATTCCATAGTGTTTAATTAGATAAGCTGTCTGTGATTGCAGCATTGCTAAACAATCCTGGGCTGAAAAATGCGTTATTGGGAGATATGCAACATTTCTTTGGATGTACCATTTAGTTCCTTCATCTGATGTGCTCTGGGAATTGTACTAATTAAATGAAACTTCATGTTTAAAAAGCTGATCTAAACTGACGATGCAGTGGAATTTAATTATGTTTAATTCAGTATATCATCATTGAAACTGCCTTGACTGTATTCACTCTCTCAGCTTTGGTAAGCTACTTTTCCTATAATCCTATCTTTTATTTTAGTGGTTAGATTTTTCACATGCCCATTTTATCTTTGAATAGATGGATGTAGTGTGATGGTTAATACATTTATAAAAATTCTAAGAGAAAGCAGGTTGTGAAGTGGTTCACTGCAGTGGAACACAATATACAATGGATGATAGAACCAGAATAATTTACCTACATGATTATCTAAGGCTTGTGTGGATCAGACTAATGTTGGTACATTTCGCTTTTTAAAAATGTGCTAATCAAAAAAAATTAAAAAAAACATGGTACCAGTTTTCAGGGGAAACTAGTCATTGCATCCCATTAGTTTAAAAAAGGCTACATGTTCTCATTCAGTTAGTGAGTAGATAGATGGCACATTAAATATTAGTGTTATAGAAGTGCTCTTTTTTTTTTCTTTTTTTCTTTCCTTTGAAAATACTCCCATTCTGTGCCCTTTCATTTGGTTACTTGTCACGTGTTGTAAATTCATCTGTATTTTCCCTCTATTAGATGTTTACTATCTGTCAAACACACTTGCCATCTTTGTTTCTTTTCTTTCTTTTTTTTTTTAATAAATCCTTTTTATTAAAATCGCTGTCTTAAGATGTCATTTCGAGCTTCATATTTTGCCGTCACAGTGTACAAAATTGGTAATATGTTTTAAAGAATTTAAGCAGCCTCACTACATTTGATGTCTAATCTTTATTCAAAACACAAAACAAGCCCGGCTTGTCGTTGAGAATTCACACAAAAAGTAGGAAAACGTCATTGAGTGTATGCAAAACTCTGTCAAAGACAATGTTATGGTCTCTGATTTATACAGTACACCATCAAAGGTAGAAAACAAATTGAAACTAAACATGGTGCCTAACCAGTAACTATCAAAATATATTCGTTGAATCATATTACCGAGAACACTATTTGAATAACACCTGAAGCTTGATTGACAGTAAGGTGTTTACAATCAACGAACGTCATTCTTCTTTTTTTATTCCCCATATCACTTTTTGTCATCTACAGTGTAAGATAACTTGATTAAATTTTGGGGACAGCAAGGATAGATAAATTAATTCTTTGATCCAAGACGTTTTACTTGTTTTTACCAAACTTCAAGAGTAGCACTTGGTTTTAACAGTTCTTCCATGGGGGTCTCTTCGCAACCATGGGCCCCTTCAACTGGAAAATACATTTCATAAACCCTGCCCAGATTTTATTTAAGAGCACCAGTGTAATATAATGCTCAGTATTCACATGGGTACAGTAATGCTATAGCTATTTAGTCTAAACACATGTTTATTCCTGAATTTTCTATTGCCAAAACATAAAAAAAAAATTCTTTTTTAAATAAGATTTGAGCTAAACTGATTGAATTTAAGGGGCAGAACTGTAAATTACTGTAACAACTCAAAACAACTCACAAATAAATATAATTTTGATGATAGTTTATCATTTCCTCTATTGTAAGAAAAACAAAACAAATCGGACCTACTTGAGGTGCTCAGACCCCACTAAGTTAGGATGAATCCAGTGTTATCACTGCAATTAGTTTCTCCATTTTCATGGAGATCTGAGGTTGTTGTAATTTATGAACACTGATTTACTGATAAAACACAAGTCTCTTAATGTGGATGCTTTGCTTCCTCATGATCAACTGCACACTTTTATCCATCCATCATGCCAGATAACAGCAGTTGGATGTATTTTTAGCCACTAAATTACAACAGAAATCAATTCTGCTGCAAAAAAGAATGCTTGGGTAATTTCTGTCATGACCTCTACACCCGAATCTTGCATCGTCTGGCTTGCAGCCGCAAACAGAACAAGAATTATTCGTTCTCACTCTCATTCCTTATCTTTCTGCTTCTTGCCAGACTTCTGTCTGGATTTTGATACATGGTTGTCATTGCCCGTTTGCAGAGCTAAGTCCATGGCTGAGCAGGGAATCCTTTCAACCTCCCTGAATCTACTCCTCACCTCTTGATAGAGGTCATTAAGGCGTTGTTTCATCTCTTTAACCGAGCGCAGAACATCAGATTTTTCCCTGAGCAGTCTTGCACGGTGACGGCGCAAGCCATCGACACTACTTTCCAAATCCTGTAATATGTCCAGCTTCTTGCGACGACAGTTTTGCGCAGCGACTTTGTTCTTGCCCCTACGTCGAATGTCTCTAATAAGTGTGAGCTGAGCTTCACTTAAGTGGTACTTGGCAAGAAGCTCGTTGAACTCTTCAACAGGCATGTTAATAATATGGTCAGTTGAAAATGGAATCTTCATGGCATTTGCTCGCTTCTCATCCCTGGTAGGTAGCTTGTCTTGGAATTTATATTCCTGAGGTTCTTCTGCATGCTCATTGAGATGCTTTCTTTGGTTGGTATATTGGGGCAGGTTGTAAGTGTGATCATGTCCTATATGCTCAAGCCAGGGTGAATACTGTAATTGCAGGTAATTTGTGTACCACATTTTGTCATGCTCTAAGGTAAAACCTCCAACAGCTCCTTCCTCATCCATTGGCTCCTCTTTGATGTGGGTGTATCCTACAGCTCCCTCCTCAGGAGCTAAAGATGTTGATGATGATGATGATGATGAGCTGGAGGATGATGAACAACATGAGGATTCAGATCTGCTTGGGGAAACAGGACTTTGGCTGCAGTTCAAGGAGAGTCCAGAGTCAGAGTCTGTTTGGTCATCTTTTCGGACAACCTCTGTTGAGCTAGATTTGTTCTCTGGTGCAAGATCCAAAAGATCATTCCCATCAAACATGGATTTTCTTAATAGAGGTCCGAAAATACTCAACTGGCTTTGTTCCTCCATAAAGAAGCTGGACATACTGATGTTTGAGCTGTCTAGTGTAGGAGAAAGGAGAACTCCTATAATGTCAGGGTTATTAAAATTCAAATCTACATTAGATAAGTTTGAAACATTCAAAGAAGTATTGTTCTGGTTCAAAAAGTAACGCTCTTCACTTATGGCCAGGTTGCTTGCAAAGGGGATCTGACTGGATCTTGCAAAAGTAGATTGATGAAGGCTTAGATTTTGCTCTATCGGATGCTCCAAAGTTTCTGTTTCTCCTGCTCTTCCCCTGTTACTGAAGTGAGAATTGTCCAATAAGTCATCTGCATTCATTTCCTGTAGAGAGAACAGCGGTGTTACAAGTATAAAAATGCGTTATATTTGATTTATTTTTAAAAACAGATTGTTGTGTATTCGACATTTTGTGGGTTCTAACACATGCTGACTCAATGCATGTTTAGATGCATTATTCAGTATTATAAAGTGATATAAAAATGTGCAGGATATCCTATTAATTTTAGATTTTATTAAATATCCTTAGTAGCCACTTTACCCTGGATGGGATGCCAGTACATCACAGAGCAGTATGCACCCATGTGTAAACATACACACCTTTGCACCCATGTGTAAACATACACACAGTTTACCTCATCAGTCCAGTGAGGCTTTTTTATTTATTTATTTGTTTGTTTTAGAAAAACCTAGAGAAATCCATGCAGAGGGAGTATTTGTCGTATGGCTTCACAAATAATTTAATTTTGGATGCTGATTCTGGAAAATTAATTTTGTTCATTCATGTTTAACATGTTGAATGACAATAAACCTAACCTAACCTAAAAGTCACTTTTCTAGTGATTGTCATTTTAGATGTGACTTTTTTTCTAAATGAGAAAAAAACTAGATGATTGATAAAGATGATGGATAAACATGAAACGGTGCTGTACCTGTGGTCCCAAGACAGCCAAAACATCTTGCCATTGCTGCTCTAGGTCCAGGATGGGCTCATGCTGAGGAAACAGAGGGGAGAAAAGAGACCCATGATGTTGCAGAGGGTCTTCATTTGCTGTCACTGGATCAAGATCTTCCAACTGATTAATGCACATAAAAAAAAATTAAGAAACGTCTGATAATGTTGAACATGTTATGCATGAACATGACATCTGGTTATGGATGACTGATTTTACTACAGGTAATTAGTTACTAAACTAGTTATAAGTGCAAAATTCAGGTGGGCAACTTACATATTGATTATTTCCGAGGGGAAAACCAGCCTCCAGTAATTGCAGACAGTCCTCAGTAGACAATGGGTTGTCCTCCCGTAATCCTGTGAACTGGTCAAAAATAATAGTCAGGTAATTTGTATGTGCTTCTTTGGAATGAAAAACAGCATCAAGTACATATGTTCTGAAAGGCATAAACAAATAGGTCATACAAATGTTAAAAGGGGTTCAAAGACTTTTATAAAACCTAATTTTACTCAAGTATACACAAAGCAGAAAAACACCAGCAGCTGATCATTTCTCAAATAGCATGCTTATTGATTCATGATTTAATCTACTACCAGTCATTTTACAATTTTAACTAGACTGACCATATGGCCCGTACAAATTCTTTGAAGCCTTAGAATTCTATTATTCTGTTTTGTCTTCAAATCATGCATTTTCTTCTACCTTTTTTCATGTATTTATTTCAAATGACTTCCAACTTCTTAACACTAGATCATTAGTCCTGACTGCCAAAGTTACAACCCAAAAAACAGCTTTTTAGAGTACTGACATTCAAACATTAAAAAAAGACAAATTTAATAATCATTTTGTAATGAATTCAAAATGTAGTCTTATACAACCAGAACAGATATGTATGCATCTATTACTGTTTCTTTAAACCTTCCTATTTATAAAGTTGAAGAAACTAAATCAGCGCAGAAGTTTACTCTAACCCATAAAACAACATACTCTATAAAATATCATCCTCAGTTTGTGACTATGTACTTTGAATGCAAAGAAATGAGACAGGAAAGCTACCATATTTTTTTTTACTTCAATAGTTAATGGTAATAAACACAAATAGAAAGCTATGGAGCATAAAGTTTCCACCAGAAAGAAAATGCTTTAAGCACATGCTGCAGGCTATTACACATGCTTTAGAAGAAAACGTAAATTAAAGTAGTAGATAAAGACTAAAGAAGTAAATTCTTGTCATGTTAAACATAGCCCACCGTCCACTGCCAGCACTTCTGCTGACCTCCTCCTAGTGCTATGTACTGGTTTTAGTTCTATTCAACAGAAAACCTATCCTCATAAAACTAAATCTGTGCACAATGTTTATTACTGTTCATATTACTGTAATGTAAATTGCTTTTAATAATACCTGTACATTTCCTTGTATGCTGGTCCCTGGGGTATGAAATGGGCTTGCATGTGGCCAGGTGTTCATGAAGTCATCCTCGTTGTCTTCATTAAGCAGACCGAAGTATTGATTCTGTCCTTGAAGTAGCTGGTCATGGTGGATATGTTGACTGAGTTCTTGCTGCCATAACGGAAATTCACCTGCTTCCTGTGGATATGAGAACACTGTACACTCATGCTCTATATAGACAGCCATATCTATGTTGGTATATCCTTATTGTAATAAATAATAATACTATAAATATTATCAATTTATTAATAGTTAGTAACAACTGTACTGCATATACAATATTATAAGATATTTACATAAAATTATAGTCATAACTCAAACATCAAATTTCTTTATAAATACATATATCCCCAGGGCACTCCTACTTAGTTGTAATTCAACTACAGTGTGGCTAATTCCTGTGTTCAAACCATCAATAAATTTCAGGTATACTATAGCTTGTTTGTCAGGAACTTGGCCTCACATTTTGATGCACACTTGTTTTATGAAAACAGTCCAACCATTTACACATTAGGCTTGCTATTTCAATCCTGTAAGCAAAATCATATATTGGATTTTGAAAAAACCCCTGCCTATATTCCATATACCTCTGGAAGTCTCCAGACCTCACTTTAAAAACAATGTACAGTAAATCTCTAAGATCAAGGTAAGAAATGTTATTTTATTTGTCTTCTAAACACGTTGCCAGCTACATTTTCTAGTTTTAACTAATTGATAGGAGCCAATACAACTGGTCACATATCACATTTGTAACCCATTCCTCTCTGGTGGCTAATTTATCCTTTCATTCAAGCAATTCTAGTAATCAAGCACTTGTTTTATATACTTAGCCATATGTTCTCTAACATGTTTTAAACGTAGCTACTGCATATAAATAAACCCATAGCTACTTCCTATAAATAAATCTTCTGGCCAGCACGCTAGTGAAAGTCTGAGTCATTGAGATAATATAATTAGCTTTGAAAACCCCTTTCCAACTATGGCCCGACATAGTGAATCTGCAAACTAGGAGACCAGAAGCAAGAGAACAACTGATATATTCTTGGCCTGGAGAGAACATTCTAAAATGTTAAATAAACCTGTGGTTTGATTTCTTGAATAGATGACCAAGCTTGAACTGGATCACTGTTGTGATTAGCAGTGTATTTGGTGTTTGTGCGGTGTGGGGATTAGAGGATAGTGAAGCTTCAGTGTTACTTAATCATTAGCTGGTAAACAAGCATTGCAAAAGCGATTGTACACTCTGGTGCAAGTGATGCCTCCTTAGGTTACAAAACATCTCAGCCTGGGGTCAGACAAGCTGTGCTGAAAACAAATATAAGCTCTGATGCCACACTGAATCCGCACTTCAATGTACAAGCCACAACTAGCTTCCTAGTAAACCTAAAATCCCCCTTTAAAGCCTGCAGTCTGACAGCGAAGGGACTTTTAGCTATGGTGAGGAGGGGTGGCAACTAAGCCTCCTCATCTGTTCTGCTAGTGCTGAGTCTTTGTCAGTTCCAGTGATCAGGAAATGACTACAGTTACCAACAATAAAAACAACCGAATGTAAAATCTGAAACGGTTTACATTTATAATTACTATACCTGTAGAAAAATTGCGAGATAATAAGACAAGACAGACTGCTCACAATGAAAAAAGTCACATAACCAACAACTGTTTCTGTACTAAGTCAACAAGTATGTTTCTTAGGCCAAAAATAGATTGGTAGGTCATGTACATGCAAGCATGTGTGACCTGGACTGATTTGCCAGTGACAGGAATTCTTGTAAGAATTAATGTACTCAAGATTTATACATCCGAATAAGAACCTTTTCTCCCACACTCAAATGTACCCTAGTTGTTTTATGAGTTCTACAGTTCTAGCATGTGACAGTAGCCAGTATGTAGTCTACAGGGTAAGCAGCTTCATCCACCAGGGGTGCTATTATATGCAGGCTTGTATCTGAGATATCTTTGACATTGAAAGTGAAAGATGGCAATGACAAATGAGGCAAAATTCCCCCAGCTCTCCGCAGAAGGGGGGAGTGAAAGCAAAATCGTGATCTGACATCCATTAATTTGGGCTAAAGGCCAAATGTATGCTGCTACCCAGGCAGTGATTTGAGCCTCTTCAGTCTGGACACAGTGTTACTGTCTGTCACCATGCATTATTGTCTGTCTCACACATTTATTAATCTAAGAACTTTAATTAAATAGTAATGCAAATTATATTAACATTACATTATAATACTACTACCAAAAAATCTAAAAGAAATATGTCTAAAAATACATATAGCTTATGTGCTAATGAAATACAGCATTTACTACATTTCTTAGCAGAAATCCCAAATATTTTTGAATTTGATTCTGTGACTGGTATCACTTCTGAAGATCTGACCCTTATTTCTGAATCCAGCTGTTGTGTGTCAGGGAGATATTTGACCTCTACTGATGAGTTCATGCCAGAATTGTATCCACTGTCTGCTGCGGCCTACGACTATATAATAAATATTCATGTTTTTGTTCTGTATTGCTCAATAAGTCATTTACAGTAGCAGATCAGTAGGAGCCAGTGTTCATGGCTGTTTATAATAATAATAATAATAAAACAAGGCCATGTTAGAATTCTCCATTTTATCTTCATGCTTATTGTATTTACTGTTTTTTAAAAATATTTTTAAATGTCACTGTTGCTGAGTGCATGTCAATAAGAAATAATTACATTTTAAAATAACATAAAATTAGCAAACTGTTTTGTGACCTTAAGCCCACATTATAACATATATTTTGTTTATTCAGGCATAGCAGGAATATAGAGCAAACTGTCATAATAAGGAGCAAGCATACAGTACAGGTACAGTGCAAACATAAATGACCAACAGATGTATTGCCAATTTTGAGTCTGTAATCTGAATGAAAAGTACCTTGAATTATCATAATTAATTTGTTCATCAGACTTTCAAAAACAAAAATACATCATTTTGTAACCATCAAAATATGCTACTTACATCTTTAATGTCTTCACTATCCATTTGACTTCTAGAGAGAGTGAGCACTCCTCCCAAACTTCCACCAACCATAACTGGATCATTTCCCAATTCTCCCATACCTCCACCTCCCATTCTCATAGTCAAATTTGCTGAGTCTTCCATGTCCACAAGTTCATTACCACCATCCCACGAACCTGTTAGACTGGGAATAGTCGCGCTGTTATCAGACTCACTGTGGACCTGCCAGGCCTCGAGCTGTGCTCTTGGAATGTGCAGGTGCTGCAGAGAGCGCACCCAGTGCAACATCCTAGGAACTGGGACAGAAGCTTCCACATCTGGGCTCTTTATATGGAAACCATATCCTTCTGGAGAGTTCTGGAGGTTGTTGGTCTGAGTCTGAGTCAGATCTGGGCTTTGGATATTGATGTTATACGGTGGAGGAAGGTAAGGATCCACATCTACATGCATCCCAGCTAGACTGAGCACAATGGCCACCTGAATTAGGCCTTCGGTAAAATACTTCTTCAGGGGTTGCATGGCCCTTCAAAGAAACACAGTGCAATGGGCTCTTTTTCAGCAGTATGGTGGATGCAGAACGGGATCCCAATAAGCAAACCTGACACTTCTCACAAAGTCCTATAAGTAAAGAGAAAAGTATTATTTAAACCACATACAGAGAACATTATAAATGTGCCATTTTCTGCTTTCACAACACTGCAGGCTAAGATATGGCCCTATGTGCACATACTATACAATCATAAACGATCATGACATACATTTCAAGATACTGATATTTGGATAATACATATATTTATATAGTACATAGGCCCAGATAAAGATTACTGTCAACATAGTCTTTTTTTTCTTAATTACATCTTCATCAGAGGATCTGGAGCCTGTTCCAGGAATACTGGGCATGTGTAATACACCCTGAATATGAAGCCAGACCATTTTGGCATTATATACACAAACCCATTCACATACTTGGGCAATTTGGAGTCACCAGTGATTCTAATATGGCATGGTTTTAAATATGGCGGTACATTGCTTTTTTAGTGAATGTCATCCATCCTAGAAAATATTACATAACCCATGGGATAAATAGGTACACGTTCCGTATATATAAGAAGAAAGACAATTTCGAATAAATATCTCAAACTGATATCTATAAAAGAATATAATTAGAATTCGCCTGATAAATGTGACGTAATAGAACTCCATATATGGTCATTATATTTCCTTATGGGAATGCTTCCAGCATGGTGTGTTCAGTGTTTAACTGCCATTAAGATTTAACAGATAAATGATAAACCATAGAGCAGCGTTCTTGAACTTGGGCACGAAAGAAACAGAGTAAGGCCAGGGAAGATGAGTTATTAAGACAGATGTCGTGTCCCGGTGACCTCCTCTTTGTTTATCTCCAGCGGCGGTTGAGTTTCAGCGCGTGACGTAACCTGAACGCTTCCCGGGAAATAAAGCTGGCAGTTTGGGCTTGGTGTTCCATTCCAGTAACTCAACCCAAACTTTCCTTTCGTAACTTAGAAACGTGACAGCAGGCTTTATTTGCGGCGAGAAAAACAGTCGCAACATGTTTTTAGAAACCGATCGTCTTTGTAGAGTTTATAATGAAGAATATGTCTTTAGAAATTACTATTAAATCGACAACTGAAAAAGCGTTTAGTTTTTCACGCACATATCTAGAACAGTGCTTTACATAGGTTAGTCAACCTCTTCCGTTTCTTTTATATGTCATTGTTTGTTTGTTTTTCGCCCTGAAACGTGTTATTACAACTATTTTGAAACTTGACTTAAACTTTCCAGCTTTTCAATCCGTATTAGGTTTGTATTAGGCGCGTTAGCTACAATACACTTAATCCGATTATTAATACGATTAATAAAGATGTTCTGCTTACCTCGACAACGGGAGTTTCAGCTCTCAGAATTTAACGCAGATTTGTCCTCTTCCTACCGGCGAACTGGCTTTAGTGTTGCGCTCTAACAGGGGGTGTGTATTTATGTGCTGAGTGGCTGTTCGGTAATGAGCCCTCCCAGCTCCACGCCACAACACTGTCGTTTTTCTCTCTATGTTGGACAAGCCATCACTGCATTTGCTCTACACACCCGGAAACAAACCAGGCATCGTTTGGATTTTTAGAGAAGGAAAAAAAATTTGGTCCGATTAGTACTGCACCCACTTCAGCTGACTAAAATATTTTAACCAACATTAAACAGCAACTGACTTAGACTGTCTTATTGCTTTCTGCTTATTCACACTAGTGACAGGTGACTAAAAAGCACGTTACCTTACCAGATATTTACGTAATCATGCTGATAACTTTTATATTACTTTGATGATAATGTTTTTATATTTAGGTAGGCTAGAGGAATGTAAGTAGAATGTATAACTGTTACATTCTTTACAGCACTACCTTGACAAAAAAACAGGCTACAAAATAAATAAATAAAAAAATCTTACATTTGTCTGCTACAAAGAGCAATTCATGACATTTTGTACCCGCTTTCAGGAACTACTTTTTTCCTGATTACTATTGTGGTGGATCTGGAGCCTGTCCCAGAAACACTGGGTGTGAGTGTGGAATACACCCAATTTACCATAGCTACAGATCTAACTAGAATTGCCTTTCACCACTTTTAACTGCCTCTGTGGTTATGAAACCTATGCCAAGATGTTATTATTTCAGATCCCTAAAAAGGTGCATAGTGATGGAAAGGCAGCAACAGGTCAGTTGCTGAAGAAGCAAGCTTCAAAGGAGAAAATGCTCCCTGTACAGAATGTTATTAATTAGCTGCAATGCTAATTAATTAATTAATTCATTCATTCATTCATTCATTCATTTAAAAAAGAGTAATATGCACTATCCTGCTATCCTGACTTCAGCCACAAGGTCACCCTTGTGAGTCTTCCGACCCCCAATGAATGCATGGTGAGCTTTGTAATAGACCATGCAGTTCTCCCACTCTTTTTGCTGGAGTGAACACTAATAAAAAGATCCAGATAGGGCTAAGGGGGATCATACATGTAGGTATGTAGATACCCTTTTTTTCCGAAAGGTTGTGGGAAAAAACACAAAATACAAAGTGGCTGCCAAAGGTCATTCTTATAAATGCAAACTTGGTTGGATTTTGGCAATCAGGCAATAAAACCGATCTATAAATGTCATGCTATTTGGAGAAATCTTCCACCTGAGAATATACAAAGTTTGTTCTAGAGGCTCATGCATTCAGGAATGTATTTTACATCACATAATTTATCACAAGAGGCCAAATGCACAGATGGCCTTACTGAGGGTACTCAATCTCTCCATCCTTTTCAAACAGAGTAGGGAGGAATGCATCAGAACACCAGATTCAGAGACTGAGGAGGAAAGGAATCCAATGGTGAGGCCATCATCTTCCCTGTCCTAGCATCCTGTCCAGCTTTGGCAGGGAGGGGGAAAAAACTGTCAATCTGTTAACTCAGAACTGACAAATAGTTCCTGCACCCTGCATTTTTCAGCAAAAGGGCACAGGTCAGTGTAGCACATTTGTCGCTTATCTGAAATCACTCTACTCTTGTTAGGAAAGCCTTTTGTCTGGTGTGCAGGCTACCCTTCTTAGTGAGACCAGAATACATGTCTGTGGCACTTGTGGTCCTGTTGCAGGTTTTCTCATTGTCATAGTTGTATGCCTTTTAAAACAAAAGCGAGTTTAAAAACTTTTAACTGTTTGTAGGTCAGCCTTGTAATATATAACACCAAGTGGATTAGTGGTCAGCACTGTTACCTTGCACCTCCAGGTACCGAAGGTAATCGAAGGAACCCTCGATTCCCGCCTCTGGGTCTGTGTGCATGGAGTTTGCATGTTCTCCCTGTGTTTCATGTTTCCTCAGAGTACTCTGGTTTCCTTCCACAGTCCAAAGACATGCAGATTAGGCTAAATGGCGTTCCTAAATTGCTGGTGTGAATGTTGGCTGGAGGTCCTACTATAAAAATGGGAATAAATACAGTGGTCACCATTTTACTCCAAGGTCCCTAGTTGGATTACAAGAGATTTCTAGAATGGATTACATTACATTACATTACATTACATTGGTGTGTGTAAAGCACTCAATATTTGCCAAACACAGAATTCACTTAGCAACGGTGTTTATATTTTAGATAACCATAAAAAGTCAAATATGATAAAGTCAAAATGATAACAGCGTCAGCAAAAGAAATGAGCAATGAGATTCCTTAAATCCCTGGTCTCGCTTAGGTAAAGCCACATTAACATGCAACTACCGCCATTCCGTTTCTGGAACGGAGCGATTCATGAATCCGATAGAATGGGAGTAAAGATCCAAAATGGCGGCTAATAGAAAACAGTTTCGCTTCCGTTAAACTGATTCGCTTAAGCGCAGCGCACTTCCGTACTAACCAACACAACACGCCGTATCTATCAGAGCATACTGTACTATTTAGCAGTCCAGTGCGCAAGGTCGGATTGACTCCACCCCCTGTATGAGTCAGAGGCTTTTTACGAGCGCTCCAGTAGTGACAGCTCAAAGCTGTCCACGTCAACACCAAACACCACCATGGACTCCGGGGCTCTGGTAGGCTATCTGAGATTTTCTTTTTTTATTCAGAAATATTTATGTATAGATTTGCGGTAAAAAGGACGCACCTGTTGATTAGCTTTCCCCCCAGAAGTGATCACGTTCGCATAGATTGTCCCAACAGCTTGCATTGCTCTTGATGTGATTAAAAAGCTATTGTGCTAACACGAGTATTTTAAGGACCTGTAGCTTTATTATGTGACATAACCAGTCATATGAGGAGTTTGTATCCGTCGAAAAATATGTGCTTTGAGAATCCACGCAGTGCCGAAAATGCGTGGATCAGCAGGCGATTGTAACAGATGTTACTTCTCCGAATACGGCAGCGCTGAAATGTGTCAGCTCGAACACCGATGGTACTACGGTATAGTTACATATAATCAGTATTATGATCGAGGTGCAGTGTTGTGTGTTTTTGTCGGATACTTTGCTTGATTGGCAGTTGCATAAAGTTGTGCTGCAGTTGAGTGTGTGGCATTGAAGTTGCGCTGTGTGTGCGTGTGTGTGTGAGTGCGTGTTTGCGCACTGCCTGGTGGGATGCGGCTGCCACGTCCTCTGTTATGGAGCGCCCTTAACACCACACAGCACAGCAGTCTAATTCATTCCACAGGTGGATCTCTCGGTTCAGAGTGAGGTTTTTTTTCTTCCAGAGATGAAAACGACTTTCTTTGCTCATGTGTGATGTTTTGCAGTAGTTGACACTGAAATGTTTAGCAATTATCCATGCACCACCACTATGATTATTCATATATATATATATATATATTTTTTTTTTTATTTATTATTATTTTTTCTTTTTTTTTTTTACAGCTGTTACAGTGGTTAATGGTTTGCATTATGTTTGCCGACATTTATATATGCATTTTCAGCCAAGCCAACGTGTAAGTGCAAACAGTTCCGAATGCTTTGCCAGCCTCTAATATATAATAACCACTAAAAAAAACTGGAAATGATGGACAGCTACCACACTGTGAAGCCTCTTTTGAGCTTTTAACTACTCCTGAAATTAACTTAAACCTGACCTTGATTGAAACTCTTCCAGTTAAAGTGACCTACTCAGTTTTTCTGTAGCCACCATGTCGCCAGTGTCAGTCCTCCAGGCCCAAGTTCTGTGGTACACTCCGACTCTAGATCAGTGGCAGTCAGTGCATAACAGAACTTTGGTCTGGAGAGATTCTGCAAAATGGACGAGGAGGGGAAAAAAAGAAGTGGTCTTTTGGAAAAGCAACACCTGCTTGTTCTAAACCTACAGTAGTCTTCTTTAAGAGTATTTATCTGTTTATTTGGTGATGTTTTCAAATAATGTACTAAAAATATAACATCTCTAGAAAAATTGTTTAATTAAAACATTTTGTATGCAGGAACCGTCACTATACACTGTCAAGGCCGTCTTTATCTTGGATAATGATGGAAACCGACTTCTTTCAAAGGTGAACTGCATGTTTTATTTATTTTCTTGTAGCTTTACCTGTGTATGTTATATAATGGTATGAAAACATTTAAAATTTTAGTTTGTAACTAAGCTATTATGTTGTCCTGTTTTTGATGATAGAAGAAAAAATATTTAAAAAAAAACAAAACAATGAACACACCCTTAACTATAGTAAGTTAATGAGCCTCACCTCAACTAGAGCGATTGGCAGGAGTGAGGCTTAAACTCGATCACACCAAACACACTCCGCCCAGGGAAATTAAATACTATTAAAAGACAAGGATAGGTTAAAAAAATGAATAGGATTATTATTTGAATTCATTTTTAAACTAGTTTATTTCGTGCTGTCAAAGTGGTAAGTATAATTTACCATTTAACTGTTTTGTACTTTCAGTACTATGACACAGAGCTGTATCCCTCAATGAAGGAGCAGAAAAATTTTGAGAAGAACGTCTTCAACAAAACCCATAAAGCAGACAGTAGGTTTTTTCTGTTTGTATTTTAAAATGCATGTGAGTAAAAAGGATAATATTGACAGGATAAGTCATCAGGTCAGTTTAGGAGTATTCAGTATTGAGGGTAAATATATATTGATGCAGAAAACGGTTGAATTTAACTCTGTAACAGTCAAAAGACATTTCCTGAGAAAAAACTGACATATGACACCTTTACTTTTATACTTCTAGTAAGCATAACAGGCTTTTTCCAGGTTGCATTTACACTTAAAATCAAACATTTCACTTTAGGAACTATTTTCTTGTCCATTTTTCCCATTGGTCAACTTGCTTCGTCAAATTTTCTTCAGGTATGACGCAGTAACATGGAAGAATCATTTTAATCATCAGGGTTCCTTTAATGATTAATGCTTCTAGCTTTCTAGAGGTGTTATAAACCAGCTTTTGCTCAGATGGACTAAGGATGTCTTATATCCTGTTATACAGTTAAATTCTGACATTTCTGCATTGTCCCTAAGTAATTAAAATATCTTTACAATGTTAAATCCTGAACAATGTTATATTTTTTTAGTTTAGTGGTTAACCCCATGACCAGTGCAACAGTACATGATTTATTTTCCTTTAATATTTTTCACGATTTATGTATTTATATGGGTCGCAAAATATCTACATTATCTACAAATGTAGTCTCGTTGTCATTAGAAACCACACAGTATCCCTTTCACACCTGTATTTCATCTCAAATTACAATTCAAAAACACGGCAGGGACAACAGTATTTCATCTTCTCTCAGCTGTTTCTGTCTGGGTTATGAATGAAACACACATACAATAGAAAGTTCCCTTCTGGCCCATGGGGTGATACTGTGGGGTATTGTGCTGATACCTGGGATATTGTGCTGCTATCTGACTTTCCTGTTCCCACCCTTATTTTAGATCCTTATGTCATGGTCATAATGCATGACCCACATGTATGCTACTCCTTTTTCTTCTGGGGGTTGTTACTTGTCAGGTTTGAGGCCTTTATTTTATGTTATTCCCCAGGCAAGGTCTCTCTCTCTCTCTCTCTCTCTCTCTCTCTCTCTGTTTTGTGTGTGTGTGTGTGTGTGTGTGTCCTTTAGAATTATCAAATGTTATTGAAAAACACCCAGATTTTTCTTACCTTCTTGTGACCTTACAGATGAAATAGCCTTCCTGGAGGGCATGACTATAGTGTACAAGAGCAGCATAGACCTATTCTTCTATGTGGTGGGAAGTGCACAGGAGAATGAGGTGAGCCTTTCTATATAACCCCAGTCCTTTATGTGTGTGTTACCATCTACCCTGGACAAATGTTCCAAAAATTTGCTTTTTATTGATTAATTAATTAATTTAATAACTGTAGCAGTTGTCACAAATCTAACTAATCCATGCCTACACTTCTAATCAAGATTAAATAAATAAAGTCAAAAAGATTAAAGTCAAAAAGATTTTTTAAAAAAAGTAAAATGACAAACTCTATGATGTACTGTATATTGCTCTTTTTTTACACAGCTGATGTTGATGGCGGTCTTGAACTGTCTGTTTGAGTCTCTCAATCAGATCTTGAGGTTTGTTCACATTAATCACTTGATACACTTTAATTATCCCAAACTTGGACTTACAAAAATCTGAATAATAATTAAAATATGAATTTAATCATTAATTACAAAGTCAAACAAGACTGGAACTCAGAAACTTCTGAAACCATGAGGGGCAAGGAGAAAAATAATGTCAGGATTGAACATTATGAAAAGATATTAAAAAAAAGTATATTTAGCTTTGTACAAACTATCTAAATATTTTAATGTAATGTATGCATGACTACAAAACTCAACATTCTAAATTGAATCTTTTAGTTCATACTTAAGATAAGTCAAGATGATGTTATAAAAACAAACAAATAAAAAACAACAACAAAAAGTTACTACAAGGGACGTTCAAGTCAATCTGGGACTTTTGACTGCGCAGAATGAGAGAACACAGTTATGGAAGTCAAGCTACCTTTATTTCTCTATATGATTCCCTGCTACACTAATGCACTTATCCCGGCGTTTTACTTGTGCTTGGACACCATTAATGTAGACAGATTTTTCAGTTACACCAGAGCCATAATCGGACTGCCTGCTTCACGTCTAAATCTCGGGCCTCCCAGGAACTTCTTTAGTTGTCCCAACATATAGAAATTGCTTGAAAGGAGGTCAGGACTGTGTGGGGATGTGGCAGTAACCTCCCAGGTGAGTTCTTGTAATGTACAAGTGCTTTTCATTAATGATTACATGTACAGTTCCCATAGACAGATGCGTCTCTTCCACAAGTTAGTGGCAAGTTATTCATTGATTTTCAGGGATCAGGTGTTGCACACGTTAAATGTTCACAGGGACGACTGCAGTCGTCTCCGAGCCACCTCAGCTGGGATCATCATGCACAGATGTATGGTTTTGTTTAAAATGTTTGCACCAGTCAGATGTTTTACTGCAGCTTTGAGTCTCATCACCGGACCGTGCTTGAAGTCTTCTGTAAATGTCAGGTTTATACCTTTATTCATGAGGAATTTCCTCACAAGTCCTGGCTTTACTTGAACGCCCCTTGTAGTTTATTGACAGGATATTCAGATATAGTATATTTTAATGATAAACTGTTGAAGAGCTGAAAAAAAAAAAAAGCTTTAACTTGAATCATGATCGATTGTATTATTATATACCAATTGAAAATTAGGCTCTTCATTGTTTGTTTTTTTTTGTTAATTTAGGTGATTAAATAAATAATGATACTTGGATCCTCATACCTTAATACCTCATTCCTTGTTTCATTTTGTGTAACTTAAATGAATTCATTAAAAAAAATCAACAGAGGATCTAAAAATGTCTAAAATAAGTAACTCCCCTTTTGTTTAGGAAAAATGTGGAGAAAAGATCTCTGCTGGCTAATCTGGATGGAGCCTTTCTGGTGGTGGATGAGATCATTGATGGAGGGTGAGGACTTTGGTGCATGAAAGCAGACGGCGTAGACGGCAGACTATTCATTCAATAGATTGTTAACATAGAATTAGCATTTTTGCAATAAAAAAATTAATGAAGCTTAAATACCATGACATATTAAACACATTTGTTGTATTGAAGGTCATATTACTATTGCAATATGTAGCTGTAGAGTAATCATGGGATACATTAACTAAGAGACAGTAATTCGGTCATTTCGTCATTCTGTACATGGCCTCTGATTCCCTGCTGCTCTTGGTTCACAGGGTGATTCTGGAGAGCGAGCCGCAGCAGGTAGTCGAGAAGGTCAACTACAGGGTAAGAGCACTGACACAGTGAGGAAAGCAAACACATTTAGCACTCAAAAGTCAACATGGCCGCTGCAGACTCTATGTTACCTAATGGCCAAGGTGGACAAATCTTACCGAGCTTGTGTGGTCTGCTTCTATTTGGTCAAGCTGTTTTTGTTTGATTTTTGGAGGGGATTGTTGGTCCTGGGGGGTCTATATGGGATTAGGGTTTAGTGGTTATTTGTTCAATTGTTGCACATGCCCTTTATGCATTGATTATCTCATTGTATTATGAATACATAAAAAATAGAATAAATAGTGCTGTAATCCATATGGTGTATATATACACACGCACACAGACACAAACACTCACACACTGTTTCATATGGTGATACAAAAACTCCTCTACCTTGTCAGTGTGCATCAGAGCAAGCCTTTGGCTTTGTCCTGTTTGAGTACATCACGGGTAACATGGAGGGCCAGGCACAGAAGAGCCAGCCTTTATAACTCGAGCAGAAAAGACGCTCTTCCTCTCTACCTCCTTCTCACAGTAAAGAGAGAGGAATGGAGAAAACAAGAGGGGGGAGGAGAGCGGATATAGGCAGGTAACTGCATGGAGTGGATAAGTTTGTTCTCTTTCTGAAGCAGAAGCAGCTTTTCTCAGAAGTGTTTAAGGGCCTAATACGTAATAAGGGTGTAACAATACATTCCACTCATGATTAGATTTAATTTTGTGCTTTTTTTGTCTATATAAAACTTTAGTGAGGGGATAATGTGGTTTAAAAGTACTGGAGAGGTCTTTTTTTAAACATAGTAACACATGTGTATGTTGGTTTTCCCAATAGCTCAGATGATTCCTGTCTTCTTAGTAAAGGGTAATCTCTTAGGCTTTGCCAAGAAAGTCTCTCTCTCTCTTTCTCTCTCTCTCTCTCTTCTTTTCTCTCTCTCTCTCTCATTGGGTTGTGCAGATTGGGACCTCTGGTGTTCAAACAGTGCAACTACCTTTTGTCCTTAAATAATAGAATGACAATATTGGCCATTTCCCTGATCCACATCATCACATTTTTGCATGGCAGTGCATCATGGTATGATGTATTGTTACACCCCAGCATGTAACATTTTGCAAACTTACCCTGACCCAGTCAAATCACTTATGTCATTGCCTCAGATTGCCTAATAATTCTTAAAAATCACTGTTGGTCTGTATGGTATTTATCTTTATTTTAACTTATTTTAATAACTATTTGAAGTGCCTTTACTTGGATCATCTGTTTGCTAACTTACTACTTTGATCATATTTGTGCATTTTCATGTTTTTTTCTTCCTTTTTTTTAATCTTGAAGTAATCTTTTTTACTTTCTCAACTTTCTTATACTTTCCCCTATGTTTTTACGGGATTATTAGACCATCTTTATTAGATCATGGATTATTAATCCATAGAGTAAATGTCTAATTTAATCCTTAATTTAGACATTTTTAAAAATCCACCCAAAACAACTTGTATATTAATCTGTATAATATCTGTTACCATGTAACAGTCACTGGTGACCTCAAATTTCTCAGTTTATATAATGTTTTCTATTACCCACAATTCTGTTCAAAGTGGCTGGTTGTGGTGCAAGGAGGATTTAGGCGTTACTTCATGTCTACCTAAAGAGATTGATGCGGCAGGACATTATTCCTTTAATATTTCCAGCTTTTTACCTACTACCTATTTGAGCAGAGTGTACAGATGATAATTATTATTACACTGAACAATGCTGAAAAAAAGAAACTCTTGCGCTTTTGTTTTTAAGGGCTAACAGCAGCAACATCTCATTTTTTTATGCCTTAGGTTTGAAATCAGTCATTTATTTTCTTATATTAAATGTTGTTAACTCTTATGTAAGAGTGACAGAAGACCAATAATTTCTTACAGAATTTACAACAGAGGTTGTTTTGTCCCGATAAACCTATTTTATTTTGAAAATATCTTCAAAAATACAATGTTTTATCAAAAATAGTCAAAAGTGCATTTAATATTAAACACCTGACCTGATTTAGTAAACATAATAGCTTAGCCTGTTTACACATACATTAATCTACAGTTGGACAAAGTAAAAACCTGTTTTACAATAATATATATGGAAAAAAGCTTGCTACACATTACACTCGAGAGTATATGTTGTTAAACCTTGTGATCGAGTGCCTTTGGCACCTTGCTGGCGCCCTCTAGCATCTTGAGAGAGTATTGCACCACATATCGCATGCTATAGAAAAGGTTAAAGTTTGAAGCACGGTTTCTTCTGAATGTATATAGCTTTTACTCCAGTTTTTTCCAAAGTAAAAAAAAAAAAAAAGTAAAAAAAAAAGTCAAATCGGGGATCATTTTTTATTTATTGACTTGCACGTTGCCTATGTATGTTGTGATTGAATGTGGTCTAGTTTCTCTCTCAGTATCTCAGTCTTCGCTTCTTTTTCAGACTGATGACAACACTCTATCAGAACACAGTGTGGCACAGGTGAGACAAATGCACAAATACATGCTTTCAGTCTTTAGTGTTTTGGCAGTCTTCAGAAACATCCTAACCCACACATGGCTTTATTGAGCTGCTTTCCTTACACTTTTCGGCTAACTTCTTTTTAACAACTCAAAAGTGTGGTACATGTTACCACTTTAACATTTCAGTAATACTTTGGCTTTTTCTTCTAAGTTAACCTTCCTTTACTAACCTTGCTCTAAAACTATAATTCATGCAGCATATCACTGAGAAACTGGCTATCACCACTAATGTAAGTGCATCCATGCCAAAACATATACTCGCACCATACACACATGTACATGCACAAAGAATGGCTTGGAAGAAGTTGTTTCTGTTTTTCACGTTTTTAATAGAGAATAAAATTTCCAGTGAGATATAAATAAATAACTCCACACAGACATATGGAGTAAAGTTTGTGAAAGTTTTCTAGCAAAACGTGTTTGATAAGATCTGATTTTAAGGTCCCAGCACAAAAACAAAATCCTGTAGAATGCTTTAATATTAAATAGTCAACTTATACCTATCTGATGTGTAGAAAATTCCACGGTTCCACGGTGTTGTAGTCGAGCACTGTAGTCGAGGATTAATGTTGTTTTTAATAGCGTTGTCCTTGCGCCCCCTGCTGGTCAAAACATTGCCCATTGCCATATAATTTTTTACTTGCCACGTACAGGATTATTTCATTTGTCCCAGTGTGTTTCATTGCATTTTTTTGCAAATTTTTTTTTTCCCACTTTTTCACATACTAACCGTCGTCACACAATTACACGTGCATTATATGTAATCATAAGGTAATAACTGTAGTTTTTTTTTTTTTCAGGTGTTACAGACTGCAAAGGAACAGATCAAGTGGTCAATACTAAAATAATTTTCACACTGAGCAGATCCGTAAATTATCTGAAGTAAATTGGGAAATATTGTAGCCAGCTTTATTTTTATGAAATTTAATACAGCTAATTAATTAAGATACTTGTTGGAGGTTCAGTTGTTTTATTATTAAGCCATTCAGACTTGAATGCTTTATTAAACAGGTTATACTGTGCATATAACTAAGAAGGGTAATCCTCCATACTTTGAGTTTAATTGCCGTTATTGAATAAGTTCCTTGTATTTAGTAATATGGAGATAAGTTTAAACTTTATTTGCACTGAATATTTTCAGCGTTTTTACAAGATGCTAGAAAAACAAAAAAGGAGTAATCAAAACTTATGTGTCTGATTCAAAGTTGTATTTATTATTTTAAGGGTAAATATGCGACACCAGTTGTAGCAAACCGCATTCGGCGTATTTGTTAATTTAAACCTTTAGCAGCAAAACCATATTGATGCACTACAAATATCATCGTATTCATTGGTTGTCTGATAACATCTGATTTATAATTTCGATTTGAGCCACTTCAAATCTTAGCTTTGTTACTTTGCTTTGTTCTGTAAATGTTGTTACATTAAGCCTTTTATTAGGTCTTTTACTGTCCAAATAGTATTTTACCAAAACAAATTAAGAAGCCAAAGAGTAAGCGTAAAAATGTATGTTACTGAAGAAATATAAGAACTTTTTATTCATGCTCTGTTTGAACTATAAGCCACAATAAGTTGTTTCTAACGAAAATTTTAATAAGACAGCATATTGGGTGTAAAAGAGTTATCCTAAATTTTGTTATGACTTGAGTAACCCTTAGTTGTTTTTATTTTGGTATGAATGAGGTAATGAGAGATGTTTTATTTAAGTAACATTTAACCTTATCTCGATATAGTGTCTTGATGTTAATAAATCTTATTTTGATAAGTCACTCTGTCGTCCAGCCTCTTTTTCTTGGCTAGAGCATGACTCGCATTGGTGGGAGGAGAGACGGGAAGGAACTGACCAATTACCTATAGGCCTGCCTACCTACGCTGTGTATATTAATATTAACAAGGCAGGAGGCGTGTCTCCCGCCGTCATTGGACGCATAAAGCTCATGTGACAGCCGTTAACGCCCCGCCCATATTTTTGGACCAATGCAGATTTTAAGCAAATCTGATTGGCTTCATCCAATCCCGCCCATGTCTCAACGTCAAAAAGCCAGTTAAAACACAGCCGGCTCTTTCTGCTCGATTTTTAACTTATCAAATTAATACTAAAGTTAAATGAATACTAAACTTTTAAGATTTCGTTAGCAGAAATCACACTGAACGTAATTCAACTAATTAACATGTGCTGAATAAACGTCTTAAAATGAAACTTGTAGGTTCTATTATACAAGTTACGTTGTAGATATTAATACCTTCATTATCAAGTTGCTTGATAGTAACTACAATATCTATTTTAATATTTTAAAAATAATTACAAAAACAAACATGTAAAACGTGTTTACTTTTTTAAGTGTTAACGATTCCTGAGCCACGTTTTCTCCTTTTCTACCGGCAAAAAACATTCATTCATTTATTCATTCATTTATGTCATATATGTAGGCTATTTAAATAAGTGATTCAGTATAAGTGAGATGAGAATTGAGCTGTCGCTTCGCACGTCTTGGGTTGGCTGTGTGCGTGTGTGTGTGTGTGTGCGCGCGTGCGCGTGCGGAGAGTCCTCCATGTCCCCCAACAGTCCAAAAGCATGAGGGTTTTCAAAATGCCTGTCTTGTATGATTGGGTGAGTGTGTGCATATAATAAACCTCTCACATGCGTAAGATAAAATAACGAGATGCTAAATTTCCACATGCTACTTTAAGAATTATATTCGCAAAAAAATTATAGACTAATAAACTTATTTGGAGAGCTGTTTTTACCAGGACTACCATTACGCAAGTTTTACATATAAATAGGCTAGATATATGTTATCTCTACCTTAGAACAGTTTAGAACTCTCTTTATTGTTTATTGAATTAAATTTTGAGTTAAATATTCTAATACTTCCCGGGCCATGGTTCGATTCCTGCCTGTCCCTTCGGGTCTGCGCGTGGCATTTGTGCTTGGTGGGTTTCCTCTGGGTACTCCGGTTTCCTCCTACAGTGATGGATTGGTACGCTGTCCAGGGTGTACCCTACCTCCAGGAGATAGAGTGAATGAATGAATGAAAAGATCTAAAACACTTTTTAACAGAGCAGGTTGAGCTGAATCTGAGCCATTGTGATGCTTGCACTAACATTTAATACTGATTTTTATTTTGCAGTTAATCACGATTTAGTTCAATGCTAGTGTCATCTTACCTGCATTATTATTATTATTATTATTATTTATTTGTTTATTGTTATTTATTATTATTATTATTATTATTATTATTATTACAACTACTATCAAGGGCATCCTATGAAAGCCTAATATACTAGGTCCTAACCTTGACCATGCCAACACTTTTCAACTGCCATAGGATGTTTAGGGGCCGCCAGTTACTCAGGGGCTCTTGGAATCATCCTCTCTTATCCCCCTTTACCACACCCCTGACTACTTGGCAACAATCAGTGTGTGCTTTTTAGTATTCGTTGATAAAGTTTTCTTTATATAAAATATATTATTATTATTATTATTGTTGTTGTTGTTATCAATTGTTTCATTAAATAATCAAACGTGTTAGGCTATTCACTTCTATTCTTGACTATAAACGATCATTTTCAGCGTGCGCGCGCGCGCGCGTGTGCGTTTTCTGATCTAAGGAATGGCCCCATCTAGTGGCCAAAAACTAACTTACCTGACCTGGCTGATGATCCTGCATTTTCGTACCTCGCTGATTTCTTTTTTATGTTAAATTCAAATATATGGTTATTGGTATCGTTTAATGATGTCCCAAAAAGGTAAAAAAAAAACACTTTACTCGGTCAGCAATCATGACCGTACTTCCACTCCGTTTCCTTGCGTTTTAAGTGTCTGACAAACAGAGCAGACAGGAGCGGGATTGTACCACACACACACACACACACACACACACACACACACACACACACACGTGTCCCAATATCCTCAGGAAAGACGCTATAAAAGCCAAGGGTGTTAAAAGATATCGGACCTTTGCCCATGTTCAAAGGGAACCCAACAAAGCGTCACACTATCGCAGATGCACAGCTGCAAAGGCAGCCTGCGCTACATGACCTTCAGTTTCATTCTTCCGCGGTTATATTTAAAGGGTTTTCATCTACAGCGACTAACATGCGGGTCAGAATCTAATTCAGGCAGTTAAGTAGTTCAGGGTAAGGCCACAATATGGTCAAAAACACTCCGTAAGCACATATTTTTCTCCATGATAATGTGACCATTAAGGTCCAATATACCTTAAATCAGTTTTACCGTACATCCTCCAAGTAAACGCATGAAAATGGAACCCTGCTTGAAGCACCCCAGTGTTTGTATCTGTAAAGGCCAGACTATCTGTTAAATTTCCCCAAAACATGCTAAAGGTATTACTTCTATACTATCTTCGTAATGTTTTTAAAGAAATCCGAAGACATGAATATAATTCACCCACTCATCTTCTATACCACTTTATCCTGTATTCAGGGTCGCGGGGATCTGGAGCCTTTCCCAGGAGGCTTATGGGTGCATGAGGCAGGGTACACCCTGGACAGGGTGCCAATCCATCGCAGGGCACACACATACACACACTCATTTACACACTACGGGCAATTTGGGAATGCCAATTAGCCTAACCAGCATATCTTCGGACTGTGGGAGGAAACCGGAGTACATCTTTTGTGCTTTTATAAACAGAAATTGTTAAAAACAGATAATCATGAAGAAACCTTGAGGGCAACCATAACTGGGGAATAATTCTCTTCAAGCCAATACTGGGATTATTAAATAATTTAATTTCTAAACTTTTATACTATAAAGTCAGATAGTTATACATAATTATTTTTGTTTGTTTGATTTATGACTACAACAGCAGTTCTTAGCTGCAAGTCTAAATTATCCATCTAAAGTTACCTAATGATGACAGGGTAAAACCTAAGTTGAAATAAACTGTTTTGGGGAATGGCAATCTTTTGCATAACTATACAGACCCATGCACATACAGCATACAGTTGCATCAATGAGATGTTTGATTATGATTGAAGTTCAGCACCTCGAAAAGCGCGCCATGTGACAGCTGTCAATCAAACGTCAGTACCACAGATAGCGCCTCCTACTCTCCCAGAAACTAAGGAATTAGACAGTATTTCTGCATCATGTCACTAAAGTGGTACCATAAAGAGAACATCTTAAAAATATATAAATAAAAATAGTATGTAGTAGTATGTAGATCAAAACTTTAAAAGTGGTATTTAAATTTTAATTATGGTGCTTCAATTATTTTTAAATGTATAAAAATACACAATAAACGCACGAAATATGTACCCTTAATAGTATCATTACTCAAAGGGTACATTTATTAATTTGTGAGTGGCTTTTATGTCTAATACGATTTGTAAACAAATAAAAGACTATAGCATGAATAGTTGGGGTTAAGGGTTACACAGGGACACTGTGGCACTGCTTACAGCTTACGGGCTAATAACACAGAAGCTTAACCTCTGAGCCTCCCCTGCCTCTATATACACTTCATAGATGTTATATAACGAATTACACTTTAAACAGCAGTCGCTGTGTTGTCTCTTTTCCATATGGCATCACAAGAATGAAACGATGTCATGTTGTGTCACAGAGTCAGCTGGTGAATGGCAAGACCTTTTGAACTAGTCCTCATTTTTCAATGTATTGTACGTCGTTGACGTGCGCTTGCGTGTGTGCGCGTGTGTTTGTGTGTGTGTGCGTGCGTGTGTGTGCGTGTGCTTTGTGTATAAAAGAAATTCATACTTCTAAAGGAGAAAATTATAGGATTTGTGACGAATATCGTCACTATCAACAATAAAAAAAAATGTGGGTGCATTTTTGTTGTCATGTGTATTCTGTGCAAACAG
The DNA here is from genome assembly GCA_028570985.1 of Heterobranchus longifilis. Taxonomy (NCBI): domain Eukaryota; kingdom Metazoa; phylum Chordata; class Actinopteri; order Siluriformes; family Clariidae; genus Heterobranchus; species Heterobranchus longifilis. The sequence continues at coordinate 20,244,113 of JAOVVB010000026.1, forward strand.
TGTGTGTAACTTTTGACAATTTATAAACAACTCAGTAAATAGCACGAATCCCAAAGTACCAATAGTTGTCAATTACTCTTGCTTCCAAAGTACCAATAGTTGTCAATTACTCTTGCTTCCTTTAATCCCAATTACAGCCTATAAATCCGTTAAGACGATCAGAGAGAATGCAGGAGTCTGTGCATATATACGGAGTGACAAGGACAGGGAGCGTATGATTGGCTGGGAACTGTTTAATAGGCCCACTCTGATTGGTGAATAAGAAGACATTGATGGATGGGTCTCTTAACGATTGGTTTTTTATGAAATGACGTGTCAGTGAGATGGGCACGGCTAAATTTTCCGGGGTGTGGCTAATGTAATGTGAGCTGTCAATCATCCAGATCTTTCACACAAAGGACTTCTCGAGTATTTTGGCCTTTAGTAGAAGAAAGTTAAGAGTTACAAATTTACAGAAGATACAAAGATACAAATTTGTAGCAATAATAAAATCTAGACCCAAGGTTATGTAATGGTGTTTGTAATTACAAAAATTAATGGACTGATAAAAAAAAAAAAAACACTATTAAATGGTTACATTGAACCTTGTTTGACCAAAGAGATAGTTAGGCTATTTGAGTCTTTCAACTATATTTTAAAGATATATGCAAAATATGTTTTAATGAAATAAAATCACACAATTTCACATAATTCGAGAGATTTTAATGAGCCCATGATTCATATTTATGACAAAATTTTGTAGATGCAGCCGAAGTTAAAAAGAGCATTTAGTTATATGTATGAGCTCGTTGCTTCATTAAATTATTCCATCCGTCAGGCCAGGCGCTTTCCGTATGGAGCTTGTGCGCTCACAGAGAAGCGCTCTGTCCACGCCAGCGCCATTTTCCCGCCTGGTTCTTGTCAAAAGCAAAGGGCGCCTGGCAGCTTCGCGGCTCGCGCACAGGCCCCGAGAAGCAAATGGCGCGCGAGGCCTTCTCCGCCAGCCTCGCGTGCCACACGGTCATTTCAAATAAACAGGCGGGCGCGCTTGGCACTGCTCGAGCCTCCATCTGCCCAAACACAGAGCGGGAAATAAATGGAACAGCCATCCTAAACAAATAAGCCCGAGCGCAAGTGTAGGCCTCGGGCTCAGCACAGTTTAGGAGGGAGGTGGAAGAGAAGGAACGAGGGAAAAAGAGGACGATTTATCCTCGCGAAGAGTAAACATGGCGACAGGGCCCTGAAAATAATGTGAAGGTGGAGTGCCGAGGTTTTACATAATATACCGAGAACAGGAAAGTAATCAGAGGCGAGCAGAGTTGAAGTCGTTTGGGGAAAATAAATGATTCCAGCCCGAAATTGTGTTTTTTTTTTAAACTCGCAAGAGAGCTATAAAATCTAGACTAGTCTGGTCTGACCTGCGCCTGATTTGAGCCTCTGAGATTATGGGTTGAAAGACTCCAACGAGTTGTTTTGGCAATGGAGCGATACACTAAGAACACAAAACAACAAGCAACATAACTTAACAAAAATAAAGTAAAATATATTTTATATTTAACATGAGTAGGATAAATAGCCTACAGCAAAATAAACCGAACTGCATAATGACGAAGTTAATTTGCACGTCGTTTTTGCATATTATTATTATTATTATTATTATTATTATTATTATTATTATTATTATTATAATGCTGTTGCTGAACAATTTCCTGCTAGAGACCAGCCCTATTATTAGTAGATTTAAGATTCAAATTATTTTATTTGCCATTTGTACACATACCGACCATTTGTACACATTTCCGTATGGAGCTTGTGCGCTCACAGCTCCATAGGCTATAGGTGCATTGGATTTTTTTGGAGTCGGTGATTAAAATAAACAGATAGTATCTAACATTATAAAGTACTATTTTATATTTTAAACATGATCCCCAAATATGGAACAATTGCACTATTTCAAATTTTAAAGTTTTACTTTTCTTAAAGGTGTAATTGCACATTTAACGTCACAGTTTTATATTGCACGTTGTTCTTTGACAATAAATGAGGTGAAGGAGATTAACTCAGGTTTCTTTATATTAGATACGTGTACTACTACTAAGTAGTAGTAGTAATAATAATAATAATAATTATTATTATTATAATTATTATTATAATTATAATAATAAATATAAAATTCTATTATTATTATTATTATTATTATTATTATTATTATTATGTAAAGAAGAAGTAGTAATAGTAATAATAGTAGTAGTAGCAGCATAATAATAATAATAATAATAATAATAATAATAATAATGCTACTACTTTACTAATCCTAAAAACAATATCACTAACAACACTATTACTTTTAGCCTACTACTGCTGCTACAAAACTACTACTACTGCTACTACTGCTGCTACTACTACTATTACTACTAAAACTACTATTACAACTACTATTACTACTACTACTACTACTACTACTACTACTACTATTAGTAGTTTTAATAGTTCTGTTGCTATTTGTATTATCTTTGAAAATTGACCACAAAACAACAACAAAAAAATCACAGATGCAAGTAAGGTAAATTTTAAATAAACAGATAACAATATAGTTCTTTTATTTATTGCAGAATTCAATTAATATATATTTAATTTATATAAAAAAAATATTCTGTCTTGTCAGGAAATGAGTTTAAAATATTGCTTTAATGTGGTAGTTGACTAACAACTTAATGCAAAGAAAGAACACTAGGAGTGCTACACAGGGAGCTGTGGGCAGAGTTTAATTCGGCCAGCAGAGGGCGAGCGAGTATTAGTATGGAGTTAAAAAGTCACACGTTCAAGAGTCACATCCCAGATTACAAATATATACAGGATTGTATTTTAGCTCAGGTATATGCGTATTTGGAATCCTGATCTTGGACTAAGCATTCTAATATTTTCCTATACTCTAGCACACATGTTCATGGAGTCAGATGTGTTCGGTGAAAGTGATTCCAGAACTACAATTTGGAAAACGAGCCTACTTTTATTTTTATAATGATTTAAAGTTAATATCCAAACCCATATCAACTTTTAAAATTCACCTTGAATAAATATTAATTTACAAACCCTATATCTAAAGCTTGAGATTCTTCTATATGCAAAGTCTCATTCCTCTCTCTCTCTCTCTCTCTCTCTCTCTCTCTGGGTGGTGAATGACTTGATTGGGTGTTTCAGCATTGTCACACAAGAGGTGGAGCTTGTGCCTGGACTTGTCCCTTTTGGGCTGTAATTGAGCCAGACAGGATGGCATGCGTGGGTGTGATAGGGCGATTGTGCCACAAAAAGTGAGACTGACAGTAGTGACAGCTCCATTCATTGGCTGTTAGAGTCTAGTCAGCATTAAGGGCATTCAGGGCCACTGGCTGCCTCTGTTGTTGGCCTGTGCAGTCAGCGCCTGGTGAGTAAGCATTCAATGAATAGGCCGTGGAGTGACCCTCTCTAGTGAAAAGTGTTTGGGAAATATCTGTATCAGGACTGAGTCTAATCTCTGATGGCGATCTAAAACTGTGGGCCAAACACACACACACACACACACACACACACACACACACACAGTATTCATACTGAAAAGTTCCAAATTTTGACAATGTATCCATACAATATTCTTTGATATCATCAAAAAACACACACTGAGTACCACACTATGCCTTAACGTCAGTATTATAGTAACACTGTGTATTATTTATCTTAAGGAAATACTTGAGGTGGTCATTTTTGCTTACTCATTCTCTCTATTATATTTCTGCAATTACTTATTTTACCCAAATCTATTGAAGCTAGAATTAAGCTAAAATTAAAGCTTTAAATATATAGCTTCCACTTCCCATATCCATACCTAAGTGTTGCTTAAAGTGTTGTTTTTGACTAATGCTTATTATTATAATACTTAAGTTAAAATGTTCCACACTATGAGAATGGGAACCACATCTGCTGGATTAACAAAGATTTTTATAAAAAAATTTTAAAGAGAAGGCATTATAACATACAATATTAGAATAAACACTTCTATGTTTTTAATTCTGTTGCTGTAAATGCAGTGCTTCCAGAAAGCAACCGATCACTCCTAGTGATTATTTCTCTTTTTTCTGTATTACTACATTAAATTGTAGTATATTAGATTGAAATATTTTTTTGCTCATTTGAAGCAGAAGTGACTTTATACTAAAATTAAATGAATTTACCTATTTCAATATCCTCAGAATTACTTAAAAACATATATAGTCTAAAAAGAAGATTAATTGATCAGAATTCATCCACCTCCACTTTTTTTTAGCAATCTAAATTAAGACAAGGACTGACAATCACTAACTTTGGGAGGTCTCACAGCTAAAATAGCAAATTAGATTCGTCATGCTGTCATGTAGACCAAAGAACTGCTGTGAAGCTTTGAGGTGAAGTTGTTATGAGGACAACATATTGTGGTCTGAAGTTGAGCCATTTGGTCTAAAGGCAAATCATTTTGTCTAGCTCAAACCAGATAGGTAATACCGTTCCTGAGCTCAGGCATATTGGCGTACCATCATGCTAGGGTTATCTTTTTGCAAAAGGAAGTGAAAGACCTGTTGCAATTTAAGCAACAAAATGGATCCAAGTATAAGCAAAAAATTGGGGAGAAACTTTTTCAGTCAGCCAGACGTCTACATTTACAGGGAAAATATTTGTTCCAACAGGAGAATGAGCTGAAGAGCAGGACAAAAGTGCAAGGGAATGGTTTGAAAAGAAAAAAGAAGAAGGTTTGTGTTATAGAATGGCTGAGTAAAAGCCCAGGCTTGATTCCAATAGAAAATCGGTGGCATGACCTGAAAATTGCCGTCCACCAATATTTTCCATCCAATTTCCCTAATTCAACAGTTAGAGAAATTTGGCATTTCAAAGTAAGGGAAAATACCAAAATCAAAACGTGCAAAGCTCATAAAGACACATCCAAGACAAGTCAAATCTGTAGTGACTGGACCAAACTCTAAAATCTGTAGTGACAGTTTACACTAAGGGAGTGAATACTTATCAACTAATCACTTTTTAGATTTTGTTATTTTAAAATAATTTTCAGGACCTTTAATACTTTTTAAAAATGTATTTCTGTTTCTTTTTTGAGTCACTATGTTGTTGTGAAAAGCAAAAACAGATACAATCACTGGGTGTGTACTTTCTAGAGGCATGTTAGTTTTCACATGATTGCTTTTCTACTTTGCCTGAGTATGATTACACCCACACCTCCTCACTGGCAGGCTTTCACGTTAATAATGAGAGCTACTGTATATACTATAAGACACTTGATGTTTCAAGCCCTAGCTTCACCAAGCTGCTATAGTTGGGCCCTTGAGCAAGGCCCTTAATTAAATTTGCTCCAGGGGTGCTGTATCATGGCTGATCCTGTGCTCTGACTCCAATGCTCTAACAACCAGAGATCTGTGAAAAAAATCATTTCACAGTCCTGTAATGTACATTACCTGGCCAAAAAAAAAAAAGTCACACACTATTATTTCATTGGACCACCTTTTGTCCTGAGTATTGCCATTGGATTATTTTAATAAGCTTATGCAATGTCAAAACATTTATTTCCATCCAGAGTCACATTAATTTCTCTCCATGATCTTATGTTGATAATAGGAGAGTCAGACTGCTGAATAAAGGCTTCTCCAGCACATCCCAGAGATTCTCTGTGAGTTCAATGTCTGGACTCTGTGGTGGCCAATTCATGTGTGAAAATGAGTCTCATTCTCGCAAACAATTTGAGCCCAATGAATCCTAGAATTCTCATCTTGGAATATGCCCGTGCCATTGGTGAAAAGAAAATCTATTGATGGGAAAACCCTGTCATTTAGTATATTTAAGTAGTCAGCTGACCTCATTTTATTGGGCACATAACATTGCTGAAACTAGTCCTGATAATCAGATGCAACCCCATATCATTACACTGCCCCCATAGGCTTGTACAGTAGGAACTAGGCTTGATATGTGCATCACTTCTGACCCTGATGCACTCATCACTCTGGAACAGGGTAAATCTGAATTCATCAGACCACATGACCCTTTTCTGATGCCCCACAGTCCATTCTTTATGCTCCCTTGCAAATTAAAGCCTTCCCCCCCCCAATTAGCCTTACTGATAAGTGGTTTTCTTAAGGCTACACAGCTGTTTAGTCCCAATCCCTTGTGTTTTCTTTGCATTGTGCATGTAAAAATGTTTCACTGTTAAACACAGCTGTGAGTTCTACTGTTGTTGTTTATAAGTTGATTTCACAAAATATTTAAGTGATCAGTCAGGATGTTTTTTAGATTACCTTTTATTTTTGAAGATGATGGTTCAGGACTACCCTTTCAGGTTTTAATAATGCATTTTACAGTTCTTTTCCTAATTTTAGTAGTTTCAGCAATCTCTTTATACTTATTTGCTTGATTCAGAAAAATAATTTGACCTTTCTGAAACGGTGTAACATCTTTACCATGACCACAGGATATGTCTTTAGACATGGTTGTTAAAGAAATCAGAAGCTACTCACTGCATCAGTTAGGATTAAATGACTTGTTGCCAGCTGAACCATATTAATCACTGCAGTAATTATCCAATGGAAAGCTCTTAACTATTTGCTTAGTTAAATCCAGGTGGTGACTTTTTTGTGGCTGGGCAGTGTATTGTTAAAATGTGAAATTCTTTCCAAATAAAAAAACACTTTTTAATTTTTGTATTTTTTTTTCTCATAAATATTTATTGCTGGAATACTGATACCTATTGTGAGTTTTAAATAAACTTTTTTGAATAGTTTTCTCACAGCAGGGAAACTTGTCAAAATGCATTATGATAAACATTAGGTTGAAAATGCTTAATTTTAGATTAAGAAGATTGTAGACTAATAAATTTTAAGTATATAACTTCAGTATACAGTATAGTGGTATTGTGTTACCATAACCATGTAGCAATTTCCATAACATGCCTCTTCACTATCAATTATTTAAAGTCAACCTGCTGCTAAACAGAGATAAATAAAGTTCTAAAGGGGCAGCCTTTGGCCTCATGGACTGACCTTTTCGTGCTTGGCCTCTTCCGCTGGCAGAAGGCTGGTGTCCATCTCCCTCTGTAACTGCTGTGGTGTAACTGGAGTAATGAAGGCAACACGTTGCCGGGAGATCTGATCCACAGCTGTAGCGGCATTACAGAACACTATTCACTTGATCAAATGTCTCATTATGTTACCGGGAGAGAGAGAGAGACACAGAGAGAGAGAGAGAGACACACAGAGAGAGACAGAGAAAGAAGGTTTTTAAAAAGGGCAAGGCAGTTAACCCTTATTACCTTAACTTATATTTACTTTATAACAGGATTGGAATATTAATAGGCTAATTATTAAAATATGTATTTATGATAAACATTTTGATCTTCATTTGTGATTTTATTTTTATTTATTTTTTTACCATGTTTGGGATTGAAAACAACAAGATCTACAACAAATAGCCCATCAATTCATTTGCTCAGAGCCGTTTCTTTATTTAACCTTTTTGTTGATCAGCTTGTTGGAGACTGTGAACTTTTTATGGCTCCGACAGACAGAAATGATGGCTTACTTTGAAAAGAAACCTGGAGAACAAGAGCCGCCTTCTACAAAGAAAGAAGACACTGTGAGCAAGGTAAGGGGAATTTGTAGTATTTGTAGTCAATGTTCTGTAGCCTAGCATGTCTCTAGCCTAATTTAATCCATTGTATTGCAAGAGTAAACAATTACAAATAAAGAAATACACTATCCTTGATAAAGCCGAGTGTCAGTTAAAAATCATATGAGTCAGAGCAAAAAAGAGTCATAAGCAGGAATCTTAAACTTGGTGATGATTCAAGGAGATGGCTTCTCTCAGTTTGAAAAAAAAAAATGCTATCATATAAGATGCCTTACAAATGGATGAACCTATATTAATTAATATTTTAATCCCTTCCATGAGAATTGCACATTGATTTATGTGCATGTCAAACTAAAACATTATGGGCAAAGCTGATTGTTAAAGAGTGCTTAATTACACCACTACTTAGGCACTTGTATTACTGGCTATCTAGTTAATTAATTGGTTTGTATCCACAGCAAACATATAAAATTTATTTAATTGTAATTGTGTACATTACAGTATTTGAACTCATCCACCATAATATTATTATTATTATTATTATTATTATTATTATTATTATTATTATAAATACCACAGCACTGTTGGTCCGAAGTTGTTGATTAATTTTCCATAACTACAACTCTGAGTGTAGTGCTGGTCAAATTAAAGGTTCATATTAATGTACTATAATAATAACTTACATAATAAAAAAAAGGTATTATTATGAATATAATAAAACTTTTTGTCTACCGTAGTGTTTATATAATATTTTTGGAATGAGTCTCCAGTAACAATCCAAAGATGAATGGAATTTTTTCAACAATTTGTTGTCTGATATGGGAACGTCTAGTAAAGAGACTTTGAGGTTTCTTAGAAACAAGGTATGTTTTTTTGTCTTATCAACTTAAAAAGATGGGGAAAATATGCTGTTGAGGAAATGACTATTTATAGCTGTGTTTGCATTATATTGCAAAATTCTCAAAGCATATATTTATGACAAACCTGCTGTTTAAAAATATTCATGGTCAAGGAGGTCTAACTGAGGATGATACTGTATAATGTTTTACAAATCAACCATCATACCTGCCTTCTACATCTACGGATTTTGATCAATTCAGATGTGCTATCAATCCATTATCTATACTGTAGATATATACTGAATATATACAAGAAAGCATTAGGTTTATGAGGACTATATGGTGTTGATGGTTTCACTCTTATTCCTTGCCACTTATACACATGCTTATTCACTCCAGACCTCTGTTAAAGAGGATGTGGAGTCAGGTCACTTTGAGGCAGATACAGAGAGTGAGGATCTCCAGAACATTGGGACCCCTAGCGTGATCAACGTGAGCCCCTTCAGCAGTTCAGCGGATGGATGGAGGCTTTATCCAGACCTCAATACGAATGACCCACATGTTCCCGTTGCATTACCTGTGGAGGCATCAAATCCACTCCCACTCTACAAAACACACACCATTAAGACGTCATTTAATTCACACAGGAGACCCATAATTAAAGTGCGGCCCTTCCTTCAGGGTATGTGAAGTTTACTTATATTAGTACTTTATAATAATGTTATAATATAGTTTTTGCAATTCTATAATCCTATAGTGCTTATTGTACTTATTCACATTCAAAAATCAGTACTGAATTGTACTATTCTCTAAACTATGAACCTCTGTAAAGGCACACTATGTGCACATTTTTATGCATTTAAGCTACAAATACCCTTTTTTGAGGGAATTACTGGTTTTGACCCCAACAGCTGTAATTCTCTTTCTTATCTCCCTGCTGAAGGAGAAGACCTGTCCGGCTTTCAGTTTGTGCGTTTGCCACACAAGTTGCTGATGCTGCTAATAATCATCTCCTTGTTAATAGCGTTGTCTCTGGTTCTAGGAATTGGTCTGGGAGGTGAGTGTGTGTGTGTGTGTGTGTGTGTGTGTGCGTCATGACATCCTTCGGTATCTTAGCACAAAATAAATATTTAATGACCTTCACACTTTGATTAAGTGTATTTGTCTGACACCTTAGGACCAACCTGAAAATACACCCCGATGCACTATAACATTAAAACCAAATGCAGTAAAGCGAATAACATAGATTACCTTGTTGCAATGGCACATGGGATGAGATAGTTTAGGCAGAAAGTGACCAGTTAGTTCTTAAAGTTGATATTTTGTAAGCAAGAAAAATAGGCAAGCGTAAGATTCTGAGCGACTTTGACAAGGACCAATCTATGATGGCTGGACGACTGGGTCAGGGCATCTCCAAAACAGCAGGTCTCATGGGTGTTTCCAGTATGCAAATGGTTAATACGTACGAAAGTGAGGATAACCAGTAAACTGACAACAAGGCCATGGGCAAACAAGGATTGTTTACATGTGTGGGAAACAATAAATCTGATCTGATCTCCACAAAAAGCATCAAACAAATTGCTGTCTATAATGCTGGCTATGAAAAAAAGGGCCGAACACAGTGCGTCATTGCTGTGTAATGTGGCTACATAGCTGCAGACCGGTCAAACTGCCCATGCTGACCCCTGACTGCAGCCAAAAGCAACTACAATGGGAACTTGAGTATCAAACCAAGACCATTAGCATTAAATGATTAAATGTGGTCTGTCAATTACCTAGGGAAAAGGTGGCACCAGGATGCACTATGGGAAGAAGACAAGCTGGTAAAGGTAGTATAATGCCCTGGGCAATGTTCTGCTTACCTTAACATTGCTGCAGACCAAAGTCATCCCTTCATGGTAACAGTGTTCCCTAAAGACAATGACCTCTTTCAGCAGGATGATCAACACTGGGTAAACCTGGATAAATGGTTTGCGAAACATGAAAAAGAGTTCAAGGTGTTGACTTGGTGTCCAATTTACCCAGATTTTAATCTGATCAAGCATCTGTGGGATGTACTGGGGATTTCTATAGATTTATTAATGGTATTTTTCCCACAGTGGGTTTAAGTTGCTCTGGAAAATTCCGATGTGAGTCTTCAGCTAATTGTATCAGGAGATCTGCCATCTGTGACGGAGTCAAAGACTGTGGCAAGGGAGAGGATGAACTCAACTGTGGTGAGCGCACACACACACACACACACACACACACACACACACACACACACACACACACACACACACACACACACACACACACACAGTAAATAAGGATTAAATTAAATGAAGCTTGATTTATGATCCCATTTACAATGTTAATGTTTCTCCCAACTGAATACTAGAACCGTAAACTGTACTTGTAATTAAAATGCAAATATTATTTTTATGTGCTTTGTTAATGCATTTCCTGCATTATCCTGCTCCCCATGTTATATATTGTTATTGCAAATAAGGCAGATATTATTCAGATATTATTCAGTCCCTACATTGTTTAATGCCGAGCAGAATGATAGAAAGATTAAAAAAAAAAAAAAAGTAAGACTCAGTTGAGATGAGTTAAATGGGGTTAGTGAAATAAATATGCATTTGCTGTCCCTCATTAATAAAGGCCAAGGCAGGAGTTTTACATTACAACACTTTGTGTAACATTTGAAAAAAAAAAAAAAGTGAAGATTAGGAAATACTGGAATATTAGGAATAATAATATATCTACTAAAAGTTGGATCTCTGATGTCCATGCTTCCTCTGGCTTGGTAAATAATTTAGTAAAATGCACTGATGAGCACGAGGAACAATTCAGAAGAAGAATGCATCTGTACCTACCTCTAAAATTAAAATGCTTCATCCAAAGCTTGTGTTTTGAGGGTTTGACTTTGGAGAGAACGCTAAAGTGATCGACTGTATTATTTCTTTCATATAGACTTTCCACCAAAAAAAAAATCACTTTCTACAGCTTTAACCACAATTCTATCTTTAGAAGTGTACTGAGTCACACAGGAAGCCCCCACATACCTGCTGTCTTTTAATTACCATCATTTTTCTTTCTCTGTTTTCATTAGTGCGAGTGAGTGGGAGAAACTCCATCCTGCAGATTCACAGTAGGGGCATATGGAGCTCTGTGTGCTGGGAGAACTGGAGCGCCAATCTGGGATTCTCTGCCTGCAAACAGCTTGGCTACAACAGGTGCAGCAAGCACATTTCACTGAGTCAAAGCCAATGGCTCTCACTGTAGAAAGCTACAATCTCAACTGTGTACTGCTGAGTGTAGGGTTTCCCAGATAAAACCTTCTGCCTCAATGTCATCCCAACTTTATGACATATAACATTGATCTTTTTTTCATTACCCATTTGAGATTTTATTACAAATAAAATCTTATTTAAATAAATAAAATGAACTGAGATCCAAGTGTCTTGCTCAAGGGGTCAGGTAGTCACAGATTTGTACAAGGAGCATCCAAGCCAAACTGGGACTTGTGATGAAATTTCTGGTGAATAAAGGCATAAAACTGATTGATATTTACAGAAGACTTCAACCACAGTATGGTGGTGAGACGTTTAGCCGTACTAAAACATTTTAAAGAAGACTATACGCCTGTGCATGATGATCCCGGCCAAGGTTACTTGAATCCCATTGCAATCGTTGCCGTGAACATTCATCGAGTGGGACCCTAAACCTTTTTAACCTGACCATATTAGACAAGAAGACTGCTCTCTGGCTTCTCTTTTTAGATTTTCTTTTTATTGATTGCTTCTCTGTGTTTATCCAAACTTTCATCTAGTTATCTAGGTCTAGGTGAAAACTCACTGCTTACTGGATCCTTACTTCTGTTTTCCCCACAGTCAAAATACATGCCCTGTAGGGTGAACGCAGTTTTCATAATTGCCCAAAGTCCATGATAAGGTATTTGTGTTTGTGCTCTGGATTGGGTAGGCGCCCCGTCAAGGGCGTTTCCTGCTCGAGGCCTTAAGTTGTCTGGGGCCGGATTTAGGCCACCTAGAGTGCCCAGTCCCATCAGTTATCCATCACTGCAGTGGCTGTTTGGCAGTATAGGGATTTGTGATGAATCTTGGGAAGAGGCTAGCTCAGACCCTTTAACCATGCAACCACCATTGTTCTTGTCACAGAGGGCGGCAGAACGAGGTGAATCCAGACATGGCGTGAATCATGACAGTTCTATTGTTGTTGTTGTTAGTCTTTTGGCTGCTCCTGTCGAGAGGTCACAACAGCAGACCATCAATCTGCACAACGACTTGGCACAGGTTTTACGCCGGATACCCTTCTTGATGCAACCCCTTCCATTTTATCCGGGCTTGGAACCAGCACTGCTTACAGTGGCTGAATATTATGGGGTGTGGCAACACATTCAAATCGAAGAGATGTTAATGTGTGCGGGACAGCTGGGACTATCATGGAACCTGATACAAAAGGAACAAGTCAAAGAACAAAAACAATCTGATAACGTGTGTAAAAGTTAAATACTGATAAGACAATGATTAAAACAGAGTGGCCATGTTCCTGCAGTTCCCATGGTGATGTTCTCATTCACATGTGATGATCTTTTTCTTGGAAGACAAGCCAAATAGTCACACATCTAAACATGAGAAGAAGTACATTCACTATTTTTTTCTTATTCTGCTGTCTTTTGTTTAGGAGTTACGCTTACAGATAAAATTACATGTACCCTCATCGATAAGTACGACACCAACGTTAATTGTTAGAAATAAGAATTGTCAGATTATGATCTGACAATCTAAGAAAAATTTTAAAACCACAGGAGGGTGTGTTTCTCCTGGTGAGTCTTGGTTTCTCAGAAGGTTCCTATATAAAACATTTCAGCTCAGAAGAAGGATTCCTCTGTTATACTGCACTCTGCTCTTGCAGTTCCCTTGTGAATATCTTGGTTATATGTGTGTGTGGCTATATCTCGTGGGTGTATTACAGTCACTGCATCCCCAAAGCCCCCATTAACAGCTTCGTTAATCCTATTAAAATCAGTCTGCCATTAAATGAAGGAGAAAATCACTGCAAACAGAGTCACACCAGAAGTAGGTCAAAATGATCATTTTACCCATCGACAGCCTTCCTTTCTACCGTTCCTATTTCATTTTTGTTTTTTTTAACATTTTATTTTTCTATTTAACAATGCAATCACAGTTCGTTGCT
>JAOVVB010000026.1:20294104-20316122 GCA_028570985.1 Heterobranchus longifilis
CATTATAGAAAACTGCATCTGCCAAATATTGTAGGCTACATATAAATGCAAAGATATTCAATATTCACATGAAAATCAGTGACAATGTACTGAATGAAAGTGCCTTACACAGACCTCTCTCCATTACACCCAAAAGTGTAAGATGAGGTACGCCTATTTCTCTCAGTTTTGTTCTGGTCTGGTGTGTCACATGATTCATGTGTCCAGCTAAGCGAAGTGGGGTGTGCAGCTGAAGGCACGCTGATGTATGTGTTTGGCATTATTATGGTAATGGTGTCAGATAGCATGTAATGAATTCATTATTCCGCCTTATTACACACTCATCTGCATACAAACACACTCAAGTGCACTCGAGGGACATACAGTACATGGACACTGTGCTTGTGGCATAAGTGGATGTGGGCGAAGAAAGCGGGGGTGCAGGCACGTGCATGTGGGAGTGACCGCAGTATACAGGGTATGTTTATGTTAAATGTCAATGATATTATAAAAGCCGTGCGGTAATGGTGAATTTTTTTCTCAGTCGATTATTTTGCCCTTAAATTGCTTTCAAATTGCTTGAAATAGACTTTATATGAGCATGAAAATTAAAGTCTCATAAAAATGGATACAGAAATCACATTAACCAGAATTTGACTGAGTACATATTGGCATCCTTCTTTTCTATGCTCCTCTGTCTGGTTCCACTCTGAAATAAATTGGTGTGCATATTTCAGTGATGAATATATCAGCATTGCTGACCAAGTCTTACAGAAAGGATCACAGCTTGCAACTGCAGGGGCAAATACGCAGGCCCATACGGACTGCGGCTCATTCAGCAACACAACCCTGTCTTGTCATATGAACCCCTGAGGACTGATTAAGTCACACTGTAAAGCTAGACGTTCATTTCTCGAATAATGTGGAAGGCTGTACTGATCTGCTCGGAATGCCAAATAGCTCCGGTGGATTCATCTATGAACATTAAAACCTACAGTTGCCTGTGGTAAAACAAATGACAATGATAATGATGATGACAATGAGAATGATGAAGCTTGATGGATTGGTGTGAAAGTGCAGCTTCAGTTGAGAAGGAAGCGTGGCATCTCATGCAGAAGGTAGGAGAGTAGTTAACTCCAAATCCACTCCCCAGTGCCTACTTTCTCCCTTTCACAATGTACACATACACATATATACACACAGTAGATATATATTATATACACACATATATACACACACTTGTCTGTCTTACTGTCCTCATCAGGACCACCCATTGATATAATTAAATAAACTTTATTTTTCCCTTTTCATTGGGGTGGTACCCTAAAACATAGTTATTTTGTATATTTAGTACCATTTACCATTTTAGTAACCATTTACAACTTATTATATCCATGTCACGCCATATTACGTCTACAATATAAAAGTTACTAATGTTACAGCCTAACACGTCAGGGGGGAAAAGGTACCATTTAGAGTCAAATTAATGCCCAGCTTACACCTAAATGTAACCCTGAACTTAACCTTAGTAAAAAAAAATATATACAATATTTAAAAAGAATAATAAAACCTTAAGTTTTCAACCTTGTGAGGGCAGCCAAATGTCCCTAAAAGGACAAAACTTTATAAAAATGAGGTATATAAATGTGACACACACACACACACGCGCGCTTGTCTCTTGCTTGCCCTCTCCTCCTCCGCCGTTCCTTTACGGCTTCATATTTCTCCATTACGCAGGTTTTTAAACACCTCTTGCACTCCTATTTAAAAAAAAAAAAGTTCTGCACTATTTCCCCCATCAGGCCATCAATCAGTGCCCGCGCGAGCGGCCATTAGTCACGGCGGCCCGCAGGCCACGCCTGCCTGAGTCCGGGGAGAAGCGCGTGAAGAAAGGCGTTATGCAAATTAGGCTCTAATCTGGGGCGGAGCAGAGCGCGCGCCGTCCATTACTCCTCTTTAGGCGCGTTGATTATGATTAAAGTGATGGCTGCCGCTCGGCTTTAACCCTTTTCGAGGCGGCAGATCTGGTGAAATGAGCCTGAGGTGCGGTCCGAGAGATTTAGCAAGTTCCTCTAAACAACCCCAAACTTCAGGACAATAAATAACCAGGCAAAGCTGTAACTCTAATTAGCGTACTCGCTATCCCTTTGGTCATTTCTGCTTAAGCGTTTACACCCACACTACATAAACTACTACGTACTACAGTATATAATCAACTAGTCTACTCACTAAAACAAACCGTACCTTTCTTTGTTAACATAGTGGTACTCTTATCGTTTGTACCTATAAATACAGAGGGGCCCAAAAATGTATGCACAATTCAACAGTTGTTATCTACGCCCTTTTTTAATACTCAAATTGAATTATGACAGCAATGTGTAGTATTATGTTTCCTCTAACGATGTCAGTATTCATACCATCCTTGATGCTACGTTAAATGGACAAAAGTATTTGGCCAAGAGTACAATAACATTGTATCCAAATACATATACTTCAATATGGAGTTAGTCACCTTTTGCAGCTATAACAGCTTTCACTCTTCTTGGAAGGCTGTCCACAAGATTTTGGAGTGATTTTGTGGGAATTCATTCTCACTCATTCTGTAGAGTATTTATGAGGTTAGGCACTGATGTTGGACGAGAAGGCCTGGCTCACAGTCTCCGTTCCAGTTCATCCCAAAGGTCCTCGATAGGGTTGGGGTCAGGGCTCTGTGCGGGCCAGTCAAGTTCTTTCACACCTAAAATAATTTCTTTATAGTGCTTGTTTGTGCACAGTTTTTTGGGGGGCCTTCCCCAAACTGTTGCCATAAAGTTGGAAGCATAGCATTGTCCAAGATGTCTTGGTATGCTGAAGCAAATATTGCCCTTCACTGGGGATAAGGGGCCTGATTAAAACACCTGAATTAAATAATTAACAGGGTTGGCTAAATACTTTTGTGCATCATGTGACTATCAAAAGAGAGCCATATATATTTTTCATGTTGAAGTATGTATACATTTTGTTGGGCCCCTCTGTATTTATTTTTCACCTGCAGTGTAGCTGTAGTGTTACCTTTAAAAGATTTAAAGCAGTGTTCTCAAACTGTGGTCCATGCACTTCCAGGGGTTCATGAAGCATAGCCAATACATTGTGTTTTACATTAAGTTAGAACAAAGGAAGTTACAGCCAATTCTAATCCACTACTGTAAATTAATGTTATCTTTATTGTTCATCTGTTATTGTTAATAAAATATTTGAGTTTTTGAGTTCAATTGAATTCAACGAGTAAACTTCAATAACTCCAAAACAGTTAGATATAATAATAATAATAATAATAATAATAATAATAATAAGCACTATGGACCTAATACATTTTCAAATAAATCACAGACCTTAATCAGTTTGTATATTAAAGCTTTTAAATGCGCAATACATGCACCTTTCTATGTACTTCTAAAAATCTTAAAATACAATTGAAGATAGGGTAGGAACCTTCCCAAAATATTTTACAAAAAGTAAAAAAGTAAGCTAAAGGCTAATAAAATAATTGGTTAATAATATAAAGCTAATAATAACGAGCTCTTGGTATAGGCTTTGACAGACAACCAACTTAGCTAAGATAAACCAGACAAAATTGTGCATTAAATATCTATTAATAGACTTCCATTTAAATAAAAAATATACACTATAAGTAAATGTTGATTAAAGTAGCCAGCTAACAACAGAAAACACTTATATATTGCATTTGCAATGTTATTTGTATTAACTTTTTAAGTAGTATAAACAAGTAATACATTTAAGTACACATTTTGAAACAGCTTAAATGAATATTCAGCATCTATTAGGGCAACCTTTATCATTCACTCTTGTGGAGTATGTGAGTGCTGTAGATATTCTTCATGCCTTTGCATATAACTGAAAAATTGTGAAATAGAGATATATAGCATACAGAGATGTAAGGAAACAGGTGTGGCTCTGGACACACAAATATATATTTGATTTGGTAAATAAAGGAATTGGTTCTTTCAGTGAAAGTGAACATAAGATAACATAACCTTATTGACTGATGTAATTGGTAAAGAAAAATAATATTCCTGCCTTTACTACACTATGCACTTACTAGAATTATTGCATTAAAATTATATTTAAGGTCCTTGTTTTACCATTAAAAATACTTTATGGCTACTTTCTTGCTGCATCTTAGGGAAAATTCGTTTTCTTTTTGTTTTGAAAGTTTGTTCTTTTATTTCCAGAGCCTACTTAGTAAGGAAAGCAAAATAAAACTTTCTTTCAGCTGCTCAAAGCAAAATACTAGACAATTTTATGAAGCTTCTAAATCCCAGACATAGTATTTTAAGTCACACAAAACAGGACAACTAATCATTATATTAATATTAATAATTAAACTAAATATTACTTGTACATTAATCGTTTATCTTGTTTATTCTCCCTGTCAGTGTATGCTCAGTGCTATGAATTGAAGCAGAGAGAATTCTGTCCACCTTGGCCAAAGGCCTGAAAAGAGATGTATTGGGTTTCAGTTTGACAAATTGACCCGAGCAAACATAAGTGGTGAGAGGTTTGAAGCAGAGCCTCACGGAGTGGAAAATGGTAGGTTCTCCACTTTCTTTGGTTTGGCTATATGATATCATGGTGAAGGACATGCATGCAAGATTCTATTCTTTTCCATTTTTGAAGGAGATGGAGAAAAGAGAGGTGATGGGGGATAGGTGAGTGTTTGACAAGGAGAAGTGGTGATTGATGGACACCACCACTGTCAGTCCCTCCTCTGCCATGTTCAATAACAAGTACCTACTGAGATCATAGATTGTGTTTGTGTGTGAGAGGAGTTTGTGAGAAGAATTGTGTAGAGAGAACATGAGTTTAGAGAAAGAAGAAGAAGAAATTAAAAACTGGCACAGTATCTTCTTCCCTTTAAATCATCTACATTCAGTATCTTACATTTTTACCCCCAAGAATTAAACTTTCTGTTAGTAGACAAAAATGCCACCTTGTGGCTAAAGAGAACATCATGCCAAGATCCGCTTATCTTTCACCTCAGAGAAGGGAAACTTCTCTATGGTGTACAGCTCGGTGTGGCCACAAGGTGGCATACACACACTGACAATGCCTGTACTGATCTTTTCAGTGCTAATGGTGCTGAAAAGCTACATCATTTCTCATTTCATTTGCAAATGGAGTAATATACCAAAACAAGATTAACAACTTGGAAAAGACAGATGTCTGAGCAGATAAAAAAGTTGCCTTTTATAGGCCACATTTCCCCACCTTATTCTTTTCCTGGCCAGAAGCCGATTGACAGGCCTTAGTGGCCAAGCTGCCTTCAGGCTGTGACTGGCTGTGCAAATCAGCCAGAGAGATGATGAAACATTTTAGACTTAGTTTGTCATTGCACTTATTCATTTGGCATATCCAAAGTAATTTCCAAGTAATCCAGAATTTGATTCAAGTGTCTAGTGGATTCATTGCCAAATGTGGCTTTGCAGCTTCTTTGGGATTTGAAGTAGCACAGCACTGAATTACTACCATACTACCACTGAGCTTCCATTTCTCAGCATCTATTCTGATCTTAGAAAAAGAAATGTACAAACTAACAATTGCAAAGTGGTAAAGTTTTGTTTTATTTCATGTAACTGCTGTTGTATGGGTTAGGGAGAGGTACAAACAATATGTGAATTGTTATGGATTGTTTTAAAAGTGTGAAACCATGCTTAAGCATCAGAGAGGGAAAGTAATGTACTATATAAAAAAAGCACATCCTGTTAAATATACAGTATTTAACTACATTTTCTTATTTGTAAATTTTCACATTAGCCATGATCTGACTACTTTATATAGAATTTTATTTCCTCTGTGCTTGTTGAATAATTAAATGAATAAGATTCATTGTAACACATGTATGTGTGTCCTGTGATAGATTGGCACCCTGTCAAGGATGTACCCAGCCTCATGCCCCAAGTCTCCAGGAATAGGCTGCAGACCACTGTGACCCTGTACAAAGATGTAAAGATATTGCTTTTCACTGTGCATAATTTATAAATCAATTTTTATTTTATCTGCTGTGGCATACAATTACAGGCTAAATAGTATTGTTCTTTTGAATAACGGAATGAAATCTTTAAAATAAATTAGTTTTGAAAGCAAAACATTTCGCAGCCCAAACCTGTGATAAGGATAATACTAAGCCAAATTCCATAGGTAGCAGTTTGAATAATTTTAGTTTTTGTCTATCAGCAATGAATAGTTCTGGTATCATTACAAATTTCCTTACCACTGCTTTTTCTAAATTGTAAAACTGATCTGATTTGGTATCAAGATACTCACGTACTCCCATTAACAGTTATTTGGAGGCCCTCCCTTACTTTTAAATGAGTTCTTTTTTTGCTTACAGTATTAGAGCTTTCTTTTAAAAGTGATGTCTCAGACTACTGCTTAGCATTAAAATTAATCACGCAGCAGTTTGCATATGGGCGCTGTGTGAGCTTGAGGGTCTGTTGGCCAAAGCTGACTACAACAAAAACGACCCACTGCTTAATGACTTCACTTTGACCACAGGTACTAACCGGGTCACTGGTCACTGACCAACTTTACCCCATATGCACTCATGCCAGAGATGTGTGCCAGCACTGAAAGCTGTATCTCTGTGTGTTGAGCAGGTGGTGTGTGAATTAGAGACTGCCCTCTGCTGGAGAGACCTAAGTTCTTTGTATAAAAGCCAACAGCAGGATTGATCAAATATGGTGACTTATTGGATTTGGAAAATATAATCAGTGCGGTCGTAAGGACAGATGGAACTGATTTAGTGATTATAGTTCTATGTTAATTCAATGTGGATAAGTATGTGGACTGTTGAACACAAACCTGCACCAGTTTATATGGTATAAATTAAATTGATTAAATTAAACCTCCTTGTGCAAGTGGACTGACATACTCGGTGTACTGGCACAGATGTGACTCATTTAGTTTTTGTGTAGTTCTGTCTTCATTTGTTGTCACTATGACCTTATTTACTCAAGCACGAGGAGGAGGAGGGGCCTGTTAATGTCTATGATCGTGTGTGTGTGTGTGTGTGCGCGTGCGTGTGCACGGTACAGGGAGGAGTGTGCACCTGTTAGTTAAGCTGCACCTGGTTGTCAGAGCGAAAAGTATACACGAAGCCTGATAAAGAATAAGGGAGACATAGGAACAGAAAAAGGTGAGGAAAATAGGGTTTTAGGTCATCAACACAGGGCAATGATCTCACTCAGTAGTTTGGACTGTAAACAGCATCGAGAGGACTAAACCAAAGGCCAGTAACCTCTGGCGGGAAGACAGCAACTACAGCCTCTGTGACGCACTTTTCACTCGCACAGGTGAGAGAAACTTTCTGCAAGCATCCATCATGAAGCCCATACAGCCCAAGATTATTACTAACTCCACTGTCCTTTTTGTATTTGCTCTAAATATGATATTCTTTCAGTTAAAACTAATATACCTTGATTTATAGGCCTAATATATAATGACGTCCTCTGACGACCTTTGCTCAAAAAGACACCTCAGTCACATATTAACCACCCAGAGTAAGTCTTTAACTTGAACTGACCAGCACAGAATACTGGAAGCCATTCCTCATGAAATACTTGTTACAGGTCCACAAAATATGTCTCGAAATAGTGACCAAGCAGAACTTCTTTTCAAAGTTAATTAGAATGATGTCATTCATTAGAGTTAATGAATGACATAATGAAAACAGATCAGCGTGTGTGAAAAATGACAGCTCAAACAGTGTGGCAGTTCAGGCCTGTCAACACCCTGCCCAGTGGATTTGGATGGGAAATAAAATCCAAAGCTAGATATACTCATTTTGAAATATATATTATTTTAAAATGTTCAGCTTAATAATGTGTTATCTGCTTTGTTATGAACCACATTCTAAGTAAATTGCTTCAACTCTGTCATGAGGATAATTCTAGATTTGAATCAAATTACACAACTGTTCGCTGATTCTCTGCAGGAAAAAAACTCTGAACTTGAGCTTTAACCTGGAGTTTGATACACATCCAAAACCTAGCCAGAGATTCATATTCAAATAAGAGGTAAATCTCCTCTGTGCCATTATACTCGTCAAGATGACTCCTTTTGATCTCCTTTAAACACTAGCTTTTCAGTTCAATTCAGCACAATCTCTTTCTCCTGCCCCACATTTAGTAAATATTTAGAGTAGGTGCATTTATCTCTCCAGAGATAAGAAGTGCAGAGGAGAACAGAACAAAGCCTATATGTTTATAGACTTAGTGCCTTTTTTTCTAAAGCTTTAACATCTTTAGTGAACCTAGATTTAGATTTGTTCTTTTTGTTGAGGATTTTTAAATCTACTAATGTCTTTCCAGCTAACATGAATCCAGCTCTCATATCATTTTAAATCTCAGGCAGAAGTGAAAGGAAGGCTTGTACTATTGAATACAGAAGCACTTTATCATCCAGTAGGAACTTTTTATATTATCAAACACAAGTTTTTTATGACAGCCCAATGTTAGAAATACAGAGACATTGTAGTTATACATTACATTTGGTGCACATGCTGTAAAGTTTATAGAGTAGGGAAAGATGGCTGAGCAGCCATGTTTCTTATTGGATTTGCATGATTAGCTAGATCAGAAAGCGTGATAAGAAGGAATAATGCCATCGAAACTGGAGCACGGAAGCAATTGTCTCTTATCGTAATCTTTTATCAGAACAATTGAATGAAATCACAATTTCCCCATGTTTCACTGTCACGTTCCAAGTTCTTAATCCGAATTAGGCAACAGTAATCGTTACACCTGTCCATGCAACATAGACATTATTGTATTACAGACACTAAAACCTCACTTTTAATTTTTGTGCTGCACATATTGTACCAGCACAACTGAACTGCTGATCTAGCATGGCTTTATGCCTGCATTAATTTAGTATTAAAGGCCCCATTTGATCCAAGGTCAGCATTTATTTTACTGGGAAAACATACCCTCGAGGTTTGATTAGGAACAAGTCAGGTGTAGTGTATGGGGAGTTTTCTGTATACTGTATCATCTAATGTACGTTATGTAGGCCTTTGTTCCTTAATTCCACAAAACCTTGAGCCTTGTTAGAAACATTATATTCAGTAGTTTCTCTATCATACGTCTAAATAATCAGTAAACTGATATATTCCACATTATGTTAATTCAGGCCAGGATTATATCATTTAATTTGGAAATCACAGTATCTGTGATAAAGCCTATTTATACCTTCCTTTTGGATCACATTATCTTGTTTTTTTTTTACCAGGATACAATGTCTATGTAATCCCATAACTATAGCATATTCAATATTGATAGTGTTATCTTATTATAATGTCATATTCATATTCACTAATGTCAACTTGATATATAAAAATCCAGATACTGTATATATTTTATTATTGAAATCAGCATCATCCACAGGAAGCTCTGCAGCCTTAATAAACTGGCCTACTATGACATGATAGACTGTCTGAAATGAATAATTTAAGAACTAGAAAAATAATCTAAAAGAAAATGAAGAATTCAGGGATATTTTGACTAAACCAATCATGCTAATGTAAAAGAAAGAAGTAATAACTGAAAACCTGATAAGAATCATGAAAATGTATGGAAATGTTGAAATGTCTAAGTGAAATATGAATGATGCAACCTTATGAAATGGATAATAAACACCACTGATTCACCAGTACCCAAGATTCACAGACACACTGTATGTGCAAACAAATTCACACGGACACTTTATTCCCTCTGGGAAAACAATCTCAGCAAAAACTCTCGAGATTTTTTTATAAGATAATGACACAGACAACATGAAAAAAAAAACCATCAGATTATAAAAGCTAAAACAACTTGCTCCTGGGTTGAAAGAGGTCCACCTTTGGTTTCTGTCTGTTCCCAAACCTGAAAGGCCAAAAGTCCAATCCTCCAGAGAGACCATGGACATTAGCATACAGTATGGAAATCACCACTCTGTTGCTGCGCAACCAACCATAGCAAGTCCACTCCTTTTCTTTGAACAGACACAGGTACAATACTGCAGCTTTATCTCTGTGTGTATGTGTGCGAGAGACAAGGTGTGTTTGCTTTTTTCTGTTCCTTTATTATAGCCCTAACAAACTCCCTGGCAACAGGCTCTCTTTGCTAGTAACACGATTAACCACTGACCCAGCCTGGCCCCTGCTCTCGGAAACCTATTCACATAATAAGCAAGCAGAAGAAACCACTACAAAGGGCAGGATGAGTTAGAGAATAGATCACAAATACACCCAGTATTCAGCAATATTCAGTAACCCATCGGGACTGGTTCAGTTTCTGTCTGCCTATCGTTTCCCAGCTTTGCTACAGATATATGAAAATGAGCAGGACTGAGTCTCTGTTTTATCATTTTGTTAACATTATTAAGGGTCAGACATGACAGAAATTAGTGTACAATCAAATATATAGAAAACTACGGCACTATGCTCAGGTTAAAGTGCTAGGCTACAGTAGTACATATTACAGTACAGTAGCACACTTTACTGTACAGGTTACAATACAAGTCATCAAGCACCTATACTCCCAACAACCTATCTTGCATCAATCCATTTACCACTCTGCTAGCATGTCGCCTGGCTTTACCATGTAACTATGAAATCTGAGTCCTGTAACTGGAGATCTCCTGATAGCATAGCTCTGCCATATGGCACCGGTTGAATTGCAATGAAAAATT
This sequence comes from Heterobranchus longifilis, assembly GCA_028570985.1. Classification (NCBI taxonomy): domain Eukaryota; kingdom Metazoa; phylum Chordata; class Actinopteri; order Siluriformes; family Clariidae; genus Heterobranchus; species Heterobranchus longifilis. The sequence goes on from JAOVVB010000026.1 coordinate 20,304,815, forward strand.
CAACAGCACCTTCAACCACATCAGTGTCAGCCTCTGAGATCTCGGTTTACACATGACAGCCTTGCACCACATCCCGGTTTCCTTATAGCGACCTTGCATGAGCTGATATAAGCTGTTATAAATTACTGCTGCTATTACTGACCTGGTTATTTTTTTCCAGTCGTTTTTAAATATTTGCCCGCTTCGCATGCGCTCTCCCTATCTGACAACAATTACCAGAGAGATTCTTCTAAATCATGTGAAGCACATCTCATTCTTATCTTATTAAGTACTGCTCATGCTACATCACTCAGTGGATGTCAACATCCAATCTCATTTCATAATCTGTGAGCTCACTGTGTGATTGAGAATGTATGTCAAGGTTGGTCAATTTAGGACCACTGCTAGTGCTGCTGAAAATCTCACTCAAGATCCAAGGTAATATCAGATATGTAATGAGCAATTGTTTTTGCATCATAAAACACCTGAACCTATCATGCTCCAGTATGCAAATCCTGGCCATGTTACACCAGTTCACCTGTAGAAAAGGAGGCTGGATTTCTTGTAAAGGTGGAAGTACTTTCCTGCCTTCCCTCTAATTGACATTTTTTGTGCAAGGAAACTACACATCATACAATTTATTATCGAAAAAAAAAAAAAGATTTTAAAAGCAAGTTTTACATAACCTTCACTTTCAGTCCAGGAGGGTAAACAAAAACAGCTCTGACTCCCTCTCTCTTTCTCTCTCTCCTCACTCTTCCACATTCTACTCTTCCCCTACAGGGCTCATCTCTCCTTGGCCATGGCTACGGCTGAGCCGGCCCCTGCGTGGTGGAAACTGACCTTCCTCCGCAAGAAGAAATCTGAGGCCAAGGAGTTGTATGAAGTGCCTGCAGAGTACAGTAATAATACCGAGACACAACCAGGGATGAGCAGTACGCACGGGGCACCTGACGACAGTCAGTTCAACGCTCGCCTTGAACGCATTGTGGACAAAACAGCCACAAAAGGACGGCATGTTAAAGTCTCCAACTCAGGGCGCTTCAAGGAGAAAAAGCGCATCCGGGCAACATTAGCTGAAAACCCGGAATTGTTCCCCAACCAAGACACTTGCAATGGGAACCAGAGCACAGGGAATTGAAGGGTATATGCAAATAAAAATTTATTTTAAGAGATTTTGAATGTTGGATTAATTAAGGCATCCACTAAATAAAAAATAAAAAACATGTTACTGTGTTTTAGGAGGGTGAGATTAAGTAGTCTTGATTACATTTGTCCAAAGTGTATAAAATTTGGTTGCTCTGAATAGTCCAATAGAATTGGCACAGGTTTATTTATTATTTTTTTTTAATAAATCATCAATACAGCATCCACACATCTGAAAATGTGTCTGTTGGTGCTAAGGTCCTCAGATTTAGTTCTGTTCAGTTTTTGACCTTCAGCTGTTCCACCAAAGAAAGCTGGCTACTTTCTGACAAAGTGGTTTTTAGAGTATGTCATGACTTATATGCATTCAGTTTTATTCTTGAAAGCAATATGTTTGAATTTTCTACTCTTGTTGATTCTTTGATGGTTACTTTTTTCCAGTGGTATTGAGATTCCTGCAGTACTAGCCAGCAGCTGGAAATAAATTGCTATGAGTTTACTGAACAAGGGCTAACAATTCAGTTCATTCTCAGATTTTTGACAGAATGTTTGACCTCTGGTCACTAATGATACAAGGTGGAGTATTTGCAATTCAATCAGTGCACATAAACATGGAAAGAAAAATAAGAAGGTAGCACGGTGTAATTAGCCCTATTTGCTTCCATTTATTTCAGGTAGACTATAATGTGTGTTTTCCTTGTTTTTTTTTATATTGTTTTTTTATTTTTAAAGATTTGTAAAAAGTCCAGGTGTAATATCCTCAGTGCCTTGTGATTGGAGTTACATTTCTTCCTATCCTGTACATTTACCTGTCACTTTGCTCAATATCTTTTTGTGTTTTAAACTGTATTTGTTTACTGAACTATCCTATGAAAATTTATTGAATTCTTTACATTCTTTTTACAGCAAACTAAGATTTTATTTGATTTGAGCATTTACATATTTTAAAATAATATAAATATAATCCAAAGAAAAATGTTTTAATATAATATTTAATTAAAAAACAAACATACAAAAAAATTTCCAGTATGTTTTATTCCTTTGTAATCTCTCTCTCTCTTTCTCTCTCTCTCTCTCTGTATTTTCCCATTCTCCCATTTTTTGGATGACTCTGTATTAGTAATTTCTTTTATCCTAGAACCAACAGGATATACACTTCAGGAAAAGAAAATTGTAAGATGTACAATATATAAATATAATATTAATAATATTACTATATTATATATATATAAATAACGTACAGAAATAAATGTAGTATTCAAATATTTATAAAAGTTTTTCTTTTCCTGAAGTGTATATACATTTTTTTTTTTTTTGGCTGACTCTGTATTAGTGATTTCTTTTATCCTAAAACCAACAAGTGTAGTTGGTAGTAATACAGTCTGGCCACAAGAGGGCATGGTTGTATATATAATTTTTACGTATGCCCCACTTTAACAACTGCTAGACCAACGACAAAGGCTAGAAGGTAAATAACGTAAAAAAAATGCGTACATATGAGGCAGTGTTTCAACAACTTTATGCAATGCCACAAAATGTATTTCCATCCAGTATTTAGTTAATTTTTGGCCCAAAATTTTGTATTGATGACAAAAACTCAATTTTCTTATTTTTTTCACAATTTGACGCCTGAAATATGCCAGTGTCTCACAGAAGAAAAAAGCTTCTTTGATGGCATAACCTGTTCATTCAGTACATTCAGGTAGTCAACTGACTTTTATTGCCACATAACATTGATGAGCCTAGATGTGACCAACTGACCCGATCATAACACTGCCACACATTGGCCACTATGCATGATGGGTGCATTGCTTCATGCACTTACTTTCTTACCCTGATGAGCACATCACTCAGGAATAGGATAAATCTGTATTCATAAGATCAATCTTCATGAGTAAGTTGAACCTTTTTTTTGCCCCCAATTAACTTCACTAACATGTGGTTTTCTAGTGACCACACAGCTGTTTATTTAGTTCTACATGTGGACATGCTTTTACTTTCACTATTAAACATATGTTTTAATTCTACTGCCACTACACATTTCAGTACTATCCTTCCAGGTTTTAATAATGCTATGGATGATTCTTAGCATGGATGATTCCAGTAATTCTATGGCAAAAAGTTTAGCCTAAAACAGTGACTTTTTTTTTTAGCCAGGCAGTGTATATGAGGTAATATCAAAAAGTTTTGAGATTAGTTTTGTAATACGCCAACAGATGGCAGCACAAGGCTGCATGCACAGTCACAGAGATCAACGACTTTCATAAGTCAGTGTGCCGAAAGACATCGTTCTGTGTACATCGAGAGCAACAGTTGCTATTCTGACCATGCGTGTCATCACGTCTACAATTTCATCATGGACAGCAAGTTAGAACAAAGAGCAACCATTCTGCATGCATCTGGGCAAATCTGCCACAGAGACGTTTAACGTGATTCAGCAAGTTTACAGTGATGTTGCAATGAGTCCTTCGAGGTGTTTTGAGTGGTATGCGGCCTTCAAGAGCGGAAGAATATCACTGGAAGACAATGAGAGATCAGAAAGAACTTTAACGAGCTCCACCCCTAAAAAAATTCTGAATCCCATTCAGCAGCTTTTGCATGATGTTCATCAGGGGACAATCCACAACATTGTTGCCATTGTTGGTGCGTGCCACATGGTCGTGTTGCTGCCAAGTTCAACCCTAGGCTGCTGACTCAGGAGCAGAAGGAACATCACGTTGAAGTGCCAAGAACTCCGTCAGCATGCCGTGGATGACCTGTCCTTCATGTTAAGGATCATTACTGGTGACAAAACTTGAATGTACAGGTATGACCCTGAGACGAAGCAACAGTCTTCACAGTGGAAGAGCCATTCCACAACCAAAAAAGGTGAGGCAGGTCCGCAGCTCGGCAAAGTGCATCTGTTTCAACATTTGCTGCATTGTGCATCGAGAATTTGTTTCCAGGGTCCAGACCATCAATAGTGAATTCTACTGCCTGGTTTTCAGGCGTCTGATGAATGACGTACAGCAACAACAATCTAATTTGTGGTGCGTGAATCTTAAAACTTTTTAAAACCTTCTCATTTATGATCCAATTGAACTGTCAGGATCCCTGCACTGTTTAAGTTTCGTATTCAGAAAATACTAAGCTTCAGCTAAACGTATTAGAAGTCTTTTCCTGTTTAACTGCTTCAGGTAATCAAGTGCTGAATAAATTTTCCACACACTAGATGATTTTTTTACCCTATTATAACGTATATCGCGAGATTATCCGAGATAACGTGTACGTACGTGATCGTGCTAAAATCTTTGCGCATGCGTATTTAGCGTACTTTCGTCCCGTCAGCTATTTTTGTTACGCCGGTGAGGTTTGTGTGTGGAACCAGGCGGAATGGCCGTTTGAGTGCTAACAGCTTTAGCTAAAAACAACACAACTCGAGCTGAGGACAACAGCTGATAACACTAGCGCATTATACATACAAAGCAAGATGGTGTACGTATACTTTGATGTTTACTGTATTATTTTGGGTTTAAAAAGTAAAAAAATATATATTTTACATTATTAAGGTTTATTTTATTTAGCCGAGTAGCAGGCCTTAGTTAGCTAGCAGTTTAGCTAACTTGCCTGTCTCTGTTGTCTGTTTTTTAATAACTCGTACATGTTTTTTCATAAGTCTTTTTATATTATAATTATCTCATTTATCACGAACGTGCAAAGTAACATTTTATTAATCACTTGTCAAAGTTAATTGTTTGTAACGTCACCAGGTTAGCAAGCTAGCTCAGTTAGCCGGATTTGAACCCGCGCTTCCGTTCTGAATCAGTCTTTTTTTTTTTTTTTTTTTTGACTTTATGTACACTTACAAATGATTATGTCTGTCTGTGCTTTTTCATGTAACTTAACATTGGTATATTTAAATGACAACAGATAAAGAAACTTCTGGATGGGTTTTCAGAGACTGTATTGTGATATAAAGTTGACCACTTTGTGTTTGCCTTTATGGCCGCCATCGCCAGAGTACCAAAAGTATTCAAACCTGGGGACTTCTTTCTTTCAGCATAGCCAAATGATTCAACAGTCCACTTAGCTGGAACTTTCATTACCCTAATGCTTTCCTTTACCTGGAATTTAGACCACAATGAAAACAACAAACCGCATTGGTTCTGAAACAGAAATTGGTTGTTAATCAAATGCTTTACTCAGTAATATATACCTAAAACCGATCATTATGTGAACACCATATATCCAGGAAATGGCCTGTTTCCAAACATGTAGCTGGGGATGTCTTTTCATTGCCAAAACAGTGTGCAATGTAACCTTCCGAAAGGAACATGGGAGAGGTTGAAAATGCAGAGGAATATTTCTGTAAAATAACACAATTTTAGCCAAATCTTTGCAAGATCTTGGTAAACATGACCCTTGACCAGATTTTTGACAGTCCAACCTGGTCAGCATGAGAAGCATCACTGCTAATCAAGCATGGAGCATTCATAATGGATTTTGCAGTATCCGCTTCCATGGTGTTAAACTCATTACGGTAGACCAGTATTTGCAAAATGCCCGTCCAACACAATGCCCAAGATCTTAAAGCTATTTTCTGGAGAAATTTCTCTTTAAGAAATTTATTTTAAAAAGGTTTAGTATACATATTTTCTTACTGAGGAATATTGCATTAAACACAACTTTTGTTGTATTGTACTTACTCATCGTCTGTACCGCATGAGGCAGGGTACACTTTGGACAGGGCACTCACATACACGCTTTTACACAGTACGGGCAATTTAGGAATCCCAGCTAGCCTAATCTGCATGTCTTTGGACTGTGGAAGGAAATCGGAGCACTCAGAGGAAACCCACCAAGCATGGGGAGAATATGCAAACTGCATGCACACAGTGGCGGGAATCGGACCCTAGAGGTGCAAGGCGACAGTGCTAACCACTAACCCGCTGTGTTGCCCTGATATAACTATGTAATTAAAAAAGGGGTATTGTTTTTGAACTTGTGTCAAAATTAAATGTAATTCTCTTGGCATTTTTACCTTTTGGCCCGGGATCAGTTCTGTGAACACTTGACCCCCAATTCTGGTACATTTTGATAAGAACACAATCGTTCCATGCACAAGTCTGCTGGAAAGGGTGGTTTCGAAAGCAATACAATGTACTTGGATTGAATCAGATGGAAGCCAATTCTACCACAGAACAGAAGTAGATTGCTGTTTAGAAGTGACGTTCTCAGTGCCGTCTGTCTCCTCAGAAATGTGTGTAGCAGCATGTGGCAATCTCATCTTTTGATTTGCACAAACATACCACGTAGGAACGCGTGCAAGAGTGGTATGTTCTTCAGAAATATCAATGACAATAAAATTTGTGTCAATGTGGTTTACAAATCAAGTAGGTGCATACAGCCACCTTCTGTGTGGGTGTAAAAACACAATTGAACTCGATAACGGAGAGCAAAAATGTGAATGCTGGCAGCGTTTTTAAGGGAAGCGGTCGTTCCTGGGCACAGTACAAATCAATCGTGCCTAATGTGAAAACGCCCTTTTTCATTGCTATTCACTTTTATCTGTCTGTGGGAATCCTGCAAAATTGAAATGCAGTCATTGTTCAATCATAGCCCTAAGCTGTATTCGGGTGTGTTTTCTGATCAGAAGGAAGATCATGAAGTGGTCAGTTCATATTAACTGTTACTGTTTGACAAGGAGTATACAGTTGTGATTAAAATCTCATGTGTCTTCTTCACAGGCTGGAACGCCAAAACCCTGCCTCAGGCAAACTTAAACCTCGTATGTCAAATAAGGAACGTTTTCACTGCGTAAATCCAGAGATTAACCTCTCACTGTACCCAGCATTAAAAGTAAGTCCCGTTTATTTAACATGTTATTTTTGTAAAATTGTAGAGAAAGTTTGACTGAACACAAGCTTACATGTTACATTTTTGTAGCTAATTATGTCTCTTTTTTATTATTATTATTATTATTTTTTTTTTAGGAATGGCTTCCCTATAATCATGAATATCACATCTGTGATTACAAGACCATAAGGCAGACTCAGGACCATATAGATTTTTCTGCCACTCTGAGAATGGCCATATCTACTGTTGAAGATGTGCAGCAGTGGGTGAAAGACTCGTCCATCACCTGGAGGATTGATCGAACCAGACCACCTAAGGGACAAAGAGTTATTTTTAAGGTGTGTTTGGTAAAATGCTAGGGGTAGTGCTGGCCTGCAAAGCCATCTGGATAATTACTGTGGTGTAGTTTTTCTTAATTATAATAAGCTGAGGGTATTCAAATTCTAGAAATTAGTTTCTGATTTCCTATGTAAACTACTGAAATAGTCAGCCTGGTTAGACTGTGCCATTCAGACTGCATGCCGATTTGTACATCCACTTGGGGATGTTCACTAAACCTGGACAATAGAGCGTCTCTGGATAGACCTTTAAATGGTTGTTCACTGACGCTGCCAATTCAACCTGGTTGAGATTGAATGATTTTTGCCAAGATAAATGGTAGAAACTTCCAAAAAAAGCTGTGCAAGATTGTAGCATTGTTCACGAGCAGACTTAAGGATGTCATTGTTGTCAAAGGAACTTTAACCAAGTGCAAAGTGATTAGTATAAACACTTATGCAATTCATATTACATATACTTATGTAGTTTAACAAACTAACAAAGCTCTCCAAAAACCAGTTTTTATTTTGCAGTTGTGGAGTGTTGTGTAGAGAATGATGACACATTAAGTTTATTTTCAGATGAGTGTGAAACTTAAAATGTAGAAAACTTCTAAAATCTGTCACACTGTGCTTACTATACCACTCAGCTCACTCCCCACCAGTGCCAAAATACTATACTTTAATGCAACTAATTAGCTGTTATATAAAAAACAAAAATAGTAAGTTGTAAATATACAGTACATGTGGTCTAAATTGTGTTTGAGTGCATTAAATATGTGCAAGAAACACCGTTCTTCTGTTGTTGAAAGATGATAAACCTATAATAAGGTCATAAAAGGGGGAACAAAAATAGGCTTGTTCCTTTTTTCCCCCCTTAAAGATGGCAGATTGCAGCCTGTTTCATGAGTAAGAGTTTCCACTGAGCACAGGTAACAAATAAGCTTCCTTTTGGATTTGTATAATGTTTACTATATTGTGTGGATGAGTAACATGTTCTGATAGTATTTTTAAAGTTATAAAAATGTTATTTATTCTGCATTATTTTGAATGATGTACCCTAAAAATGTTTTGCAATTAACATTCAATATAGAAACATTTAGCATTTTGGCCATATCACCCAGCTTTCCCTGGGAGCCTATGTCATATAAGTGTTATATTTGCTGACTAGTCAAAATAACATGAAATTGTCATACTATGTAATGTGTTGTGTTTAACAAAATGGCATAATATTTTCATAATGTGAGCTTGTAACAGTGACGGGTATTTATCTTTACATTAACTGTATGTTGTATTTTTTTTTTTATATTATAAATGTGTTACTCAGGTGGACTACAGATGTCATCACAACACAAAACCAAGAAACACCATGGAACCATCTGGAAGACGGACCAAAAACACAAACTGCCCTGCGAAGATGAGCATAACTCTCCATCGGCCACCGGGAAGCAATGGAAGGCAGTGTCGGTACGTATTACAGCATTAAACCCCCAATTAATACTGTTGCTGCTGCTGTACACCTAATAATTTTATGTCTTCATAGGAGCACAGATCCTCACATGCCAGCTTTTCCTACACTTGTGCACATCATCAATGAGCACAATCACAACTTGCACGTACCGGATGCATTGAGGTACAAGGACGTAGGACCAGAAGCCATACAGAAGTTAAAGAAGCTATTTGAAGCAGGTCATTCACCATCCACAGCCCTGGACATTTTAAAATATGACCTTCAGCTCGAACTTGGAGAGCATTATGCATATGCATCGGCTGACCGCTCCATCTGCCCCGACATTCAGTTCTGCTACAGGTAAATATTTAAAACTGGTAATAGCTTGCATCTCCCTTTTTCCAGCAATATTTTTCTGAATAGATTACATAAGAATGCTGGTTTATTAATGACTGAATAGCAAAGCTGGACCTCTGCAAACGAGTTTAATTCGTTGTGGAGGCGAGTTTGTGTTGCAGTATGAATTTCCCATAAGAAATAATGTAAATGCAGATCTGCTTCAGTGCAACTTGGCCAGCATTCGGTTCCTGCATTTATATGCTGAAAATGCTTCATATTCTGATGCAAATTTCTTGCAAAATTTCTGTTCTTGTGGCTAAAATTTGTAAGAGAGGACATTCCTATGCTGAGGTTCCACTCTAATTCCTTAAGGTTTGAAAGTGCTGGGAGTTGCTTATGCCATTTGTTGTTTCATAGTGACATGCAGGTCTGTGTGCTGCTTTTATGGCTTTAATTGTTTACATATATTTTTTTATAGCTAAAATATTACATGTTTGGTAATTAGAGATAATTAATTCTGTGTTAATGTTACCTTTTAACAGACTGTACCATCAAGTTTCTAAGTCTCTCAGAGAAGCCAGTCCATCCTCCTCCATTCTTCCCACTCAAGACCCAACCACAACCTGGATAGCAGCTGATCCGACCGGACAAACGTGCATCATGGAACACGAGATTGTTACCACAGAAGGTCGGATATTTAAGCAAGTGTACCTGGACAGTTATGGCTTACGTTTTAGGTTTAATTAATCAAGGTGTTTTTATTTTCAGTTTCAGAGGAAGACAATCCCACAGACAAGCTGAAGTCATGCCTATCTGATTTGTGTGATATCATTGAGAAGCAGCCGAGTGTGTGGTCTGCAACACAGGACTTTATTAGGGGAATCGAGCGGGTCCAGCACAACCCTGTGAAGCTCGCGTCAGCCATGCATGCGTTTGGTCGCTATAGCTGTCTCCTAATGAAGAAAAAGGCTAAAACGATGCGATGGGGTGCTCAGTGTGCTGGACTTGCATTACAGCAGCCTACAGCAGTGACCAGGAGGAAGCCCAAGCTTGGCGGGAGACGCCGGCTGACAGTGGGCAGACAGAGCAAGACAACTTCAGGGCCAGACCATGAGTACAGCCAGCCGGAAAAAAGACAGAGAAGCTCAGGGCCACATGGCTTTACACATGGAATGGCAAAAGCCAAATAACTAATTAGCTTTAATAAATTAGTTTTAATATAGCAGTTGTGGCCCATCACCCCTTTGCCTGAGTGAGTGCTAGGGTGGTATGGGTCCATTTTGTTCAAAGTATATATATTTTTTTTTACAGACATGTAAAATGGGCTTGATCTCTGATCCATTTTGCAAACCTCTTTTCTCCACGCTTCGAGTTATTCCCAAAATATTCTAAATCTGCACTTACATTGTATATCATAATTCTTTGAGACATAGCAGAATGACTCGACTCTCAATGTCTAGTCTAACAGCTAACTTCAAATTTGAGTTGCACTATAGATGGCTTGTTGACACCTGCATACATCAATATAGAAATTTGCCTTTGCTCTGTACAAGACGTTTCCATTCCAGCATTCAGGCTAATGCTGTTTAAAAGGAAATAAGCCCCACTACCTGCTTTTGTCTTGCCTTCTACAATTGTGAGACTCCAGAAGCTTCACCTTTTCTCACAGTGGGATGGATGGTCACTTTTGCGCTAAAATTGAGTTGTGTGTGTGCCAAGCGGAACTTGGCCCGCGTTACTAACAGCTTTGGTTAATGATGAAAATGTGGCACATGAGGTGAATGTAACATATGCTGTAAATGGAAAATAAAATTTTAAGAGGTATTAATTTTGTTTAATTTATTAACATTAGGCAGCACGGTGGCATAATGGTTAGCACTGTTGCCTTGCCCCTCCATGGTCTGGGTTCTATTCCTGCCTCATGGTCTATGTGCATGAAGTTTACATGTTCTCCCCATGCTTGGTAGGTTGACATGCAGATTAGGCCAACTGGTATTCCCAAATTGCCCGTGGTGTGTATGAGTATGTGCCCTGCGATTGATTGGGACACTATCCAGGATGTAACTCATGCCCCAAGTCTCCTGGGATAGGCTTCAGGCCCCCCGTGACCCTGTATACAGGATAAAGCAGTATAGAATGAGTGAGTAAGTCATTAACATTAATTTTACTTTTGATTTGATGAAAGGTTGAAAGTCATTTGTTCTTTGTTTAATTGTACCTTCTGACAAGAATTTGCTGCGAA
>JAOVVB010000026.1:20353973-20402718 GCA_028570985.1 Heterobranchus longifilis
AGTCGGCTGAAAAATAATTACTCCAGTAAAGTATAGATACCCAAAATTTCTACTTAAGTAAGGTAACGAAGTATTTGCACTTCGTTACTTGACACCTCTGTATTTAGTTTAGTTCAGAACCTATGCAAATCTTTGCATATAAACATGGACATGGTGGCAAATCACTTTTGGAACATATGCGATAGCTTATGAGTACGGGAACAACCCAAAAGGCTGTTTTTTTAATACTACATTCTGTACAGCTACTAAATGTTATAACTGGCAGGTAGACAAAAACATCAAGAGTGACGTGTGGAAGGTCCACGGCTTCTTATATTTGCTTTTCCTTTGTTTTAAAAGGACAACAGTTCTTGCAGTCATTGTAGCTTTAACCCAAGCTTTAATCTCAGTTTTGCGTCCTGCTCTAATTCAATTTATTCTTATCCACTGAGTGGCTCCTGCAGGTTAACAATAAGTTGGCTGGGCTAACGGTCTCTGGTGCTTATCTAACCACTGCCTGACTGTATGGGGTGAGCGGCCAGAAGTTAGAGATAGATCTTTAGGCATGTATAGTCCATCTAGTGGAAAAACAAACAGACAACAGTGAAACTGTGAGGAAGAGAAAGAGAGACAGTGAGGGCGTGAAAGTCGTGTTGCTGGGTGCAGTGAGTAGGCATCACCAGTAATGATCTCATCCTCCAGTGCTGGCACATCTGTGAAAAGTTGCCCTTTAGCTGCAAAATGCCAAGTTCACCACATTCCTAAGCGCACACACACCCACACACAAACGCACATGCAAGCCTCCTTATGATACATGGCCTAATGAAATGGTAGTGGCCACACAGACATACTGTCGGATATGCTAGAACCAGCATGGCACACACAAGCTCAGAAAGAGAGAGAGAGGGAGAGAGAGAATGCAGACAGAGGGAGGATAGGGACACTGGCATTCTTTGAGATGGAGAAAAAGGGAGGTGGGGACTTTTTTGGGTCAAATGGATAGACTGCAGGAGCATGCTGGGCATCGAGGGCAGACAAAGAATGAGTGTGTAGGTAGGTAGGACAGACAGAGGATGGGGATAGAGACAGGAAACAGGATCATGGAAAATCAAGCACAGACAGTGCAATCATTGATATACCAAGATCCAGATTCTTATCTGCACAGTTACTCATGCAGATGTTTATCAACAGTTGGAATTAGGTACAGTAGTTGCGCTTTCACATATCTATCACATGGCGGTGTGCTTACAAAGACCCACTCATACACACTGTCACACACATACATATTTGCACTGCAATGGGCAAAGCACACGCATGGACAAGCAGATATCATGTCCAGGCTATTAGGTTTTTAATTTAAATTTGCCCAGTGGTCAAATACATTTAACAGCCAGAAAGAAAGCAAACAAGATCTTACATCTTATCACCTTTTGCAGAGCAAATTTTTCATTTGGTTTGTGTTTTTGGGCAAGAGTAATCTGGCTGATGGTAAAATGTTTACTCTAGGTATGTTGGCATGCGTTGATTGCACCGGGCATGCCTGTTAGAATAAGGAGTATGTGGAAACATTGATTAAACCCAGCAAAATAAAATTTGCTAGTACATCCATTACCTTGTGGGTAAACATATTGAGCAAAAAAAAAAATGCTACTCAGTTTTTAATAATATCTGTGAGGCCCAAAGATGTCAGCTTATAGCCGAAATTACTTGCTAACCATTTTTTTTGTAATAGGCATAAAACTTGTTAGAGTTTGTATGACTAGGACAATTCAATCAAATGCTCCCTCAGCTTGGAATTGTATATAAAGTCTCCTCTTATATAGTAAGCTACATCAAATTAGCAAGGCTGCTCAAGCCACAATATAATTCTGAATGAGTCCATTAAGACATGATTTCCGAAGCCTGGAGTGGAAGAACTTAATTGGCCTCCACAGAGCTACTCTATGACCTTGAGCCCACTTGACACCATTAGAGTGTAACTTTAATGTTGACTGCACCCCAGACCTTTGGGTTCACCTTGTTCTCAGGCCCCTCGGAGCATGACCCCACAAGACCTATGGATGTTTGCTGTGGTGTCCGGCACCTGCACATTGGCAGTGGATCCTTTGGGTGCTGTAGGTTGTGGGGTGGGCCCGCTGTTGATTGGACTTGTTTGTCCTGCACATCCTATGGGGACTCTACCGGATTGGGATCTGGGGAATATGGAGGCTGGGTCAGCAGAGTTAGGCTTTTTGCACGCTGAGGTTGTTGTGGTACCTTTCTATTGTGGCAATGACACAAACAGCATTGACTATTTCAGCAATTTGTGCTGCATTTGCTTTTCATTGGGATTGAACTAGTTTGGGTGACCTATGGCCTCGCTGGTGAAACTTGGGTGCAGACGAGCCTTGCTGGTGTATAGTTATCAGTCATCAGTGTTGTTCAGTTGATCCGTCGGTGGTCATATGTATGTTAACAAACCTAAAACAGTCAAAAGATATTTTCTTCAAATCCCCCCCATACCATGAACTTTAACATAAACAAAATCTGTAGTTCCATTAAAAAAGTTCTGCATTGTCCTGAACTTTACCTTTTATACTTGGAAGCACTTTGTGGCACTGCATCAACACATTGATTATATTTCAGTTCTACTGTACATTGCACAGTTTCTTTTAATCTGAACTGCTACATATTTAGCAACGACACTAGCAATTTTTCATATTTTCTGTTTTCCATATCTCACTGTTGCTGCTGTTGTGTGGATACAGAATAAACAGTAATTACCCTCTATGGACATTTGGGTGTATCTCTTGGAATCTTTCTTCTTTTGAACATCTAAAGTTAAAAGTTTTCTCACACCCAGGTTGGAGGAGTTGTACACATGATCAAAGCCTTCCTGGATTAAACACAATCTTGCTTCCTGGTAAACACAGGGTGTTTTCTATTTGCTTTTTTAAAAAAAATTCTAGGTATTTTTGCACATGATGCATTTTCCATATACACTGTAACATGTATTAATGAAGGGGCAACAGTGGATCCCAACAAAAACTGTATGTCATTTTGCATTTAGGGTAACTTTTGCACTCAGCTGTAAAATGTACATCACTTCAGAAGTTTACATCAAAAAGTTAGCTACTCAGAATATAGTAAAAATATATATACAAATATAAGAAATAAAACATGGCAGGGCATAGAAATAGTGCCTTTTTATGATTTGTGATTTACCATGCAGTCAGAACTATTGTGGTTATACAATACTAAACAACACCTTCTAACCAATCAGATTCTCTACAATACAGTATATACAGTATATACACACACACACACACACACACACACACACACACACACATAATATATTTATAATATTTATAGACGTAATATAATGACTGCCCATATTTGGCCTAAACAATTAATTCCATATCCACTAAGCAGGTTTTTGCTATATTTTAGACATTATTATATTATTATATTTACTGCAGATCTGGTCCAGTACAAAAGGACCAGGAATTTGAAAATGTCTATAGGAATGGTTGGCTATTTTGTGTGCTAACCTTTGCATGATGCCAGAATTAGTGGCGAGACCTTTTTCTTTCAATGCTCTGACCTTTTGTGTCCACAGGCCTTTAGGAACCCTGGTGGAGGACAGACTTGGGGGCAAAATGTACACCATATAAACATGGTGACATTTTAGACCTGTGCTAAGATTTAGAAACACGCTCCCCAGACATAAAACATCTGCGCCAGATCACTGCACTTTCATAAAAGACTTGATATGGTGATTTCACACTCCACTACAGACATGTTAGATTTAACCTTCTTGTTCTGCCCACTGCTTAAAATAGCCAATGAGTTTGTACTAAAGTAGGATGTATTTTAACACTTTAACAACCTCACTAACAAAAGCAATGGAAGCCATTTTCTTTGGGACAATAATAACAGCTATCAATATTAAACAGATCCCAGTATAGGCTTTACTAGAGGGAATTTTGTTACCTGAGTTAATTACTTTTGATTTTACTATTTCATGGAACGAGACAATTTTATTGTTCAGTAGTTCAATGACTTAATATAACAAATCTTTTAATGTCTTCCCAGGATGAAGCACTGAAAGGAGATTACAAAATAAATCATACTAAGTAACTAGTTAATTCAATTACAGTTTTGCAAGTCTCAATTAATTTATTTAATATAAAAGTTAGGCATAAGCACAGTTTCATGATAGAAAATTGTCCTTTTACCAATAAATCCTTAAATATTTCAGCGAAAAATTTAAAACACATTTTAATGCAACTGGAGCATTACCAATTGCTTATGATCTCACCAAACGATGTATCAGCGCTATACGATTTAATTGGCCTTAGTAGTGTTAAATTTTCTGTATATGGTTGGGCTGTATTTTGTCTCTCTCTCTGTGCTGTGTGTGTGTGTGTGTGTATATATATATATATATATACACACACACAGTATATGTGTGTGTATGTACGTATATCGATACCGAGATTACAATTACAGACCCTACTCTTATTAAACTTAATAATAAATCACCCTGCAGAAACACGGGAAGATCTGGTTTCTGGTTTCTCCAAGCAGTCTCTGTCCCACATGCCCAGGTCTGACAGCTTCTGGACCAAGACAGATCTGATGTCAGCCAGACTCATCATCATCTAAACAATCTTCTCCTCTTCTTATTTATTGGTATTTCTGTCAGGTTGTGTGTACAGTATGTGAGTGGGATTTCTCAGAGCTAAACCTGGCTTGTTGGCATGATGTTGTTGGGTACTATTGTATTCAGAGCTGTTATCATTGTACTGCAGTTTCCTCTGTTAATGTGTGTGTGTGCGTGAGAGAGAGAGAGAGAGAGAGTTATATACAATATATCTGACTGAATGGACTTATTTTATAGTGTGCACATTATAATCTAAGAAGATTACATCACTACAGACACAGAGGAGATGTAATGACACACGTCTAATACAAGACACAATGTATCACAGAGAAAATATGTATGTGCAAAATGACATACACCATTTTCATAAGCACAAGATTTACCAACACTGTTTGTGAAGTTGTGAACTACCTTCTATGTTGAGTTACTAGGTCTCTCTACTGTGGTTGATTTCATTTGACTTTTGCCTGCATCTTTGTTGGTTCTTTGGATTATTGTTGGATAAAGATTTGTATTTTTCTACTGACTGATTTTGACAATGAACTGTGAATCGCAATTTGGATCTGTCAGTAAACTTCATGCACATGGATGCTCAATAATCACACAGTGTTAAACTTTGAAATATCTTATTGCATCTTTACTGTAGTTTCTGGCCACTCTCTCTCTCACTCATCGTCTATACCGCTTTATCCTGTATTCAGGGTCGTGGGGAGGCCTGGAGCCTATCCCAGGAGACTTGGGGTACAAGGCGGTGTACACCCTGGACAGTGTGCCAATCGATTGAAGGGCTCACACATACACATAATCACACACTCACACCAATTAGCCTAATCTACAGGTCTTTGGAGTGTGGGAGGAAACCCACGCTTGGGGTAGTTTCTGGCCATCTAAACAATATTGATGAAAATAGACCTAATAAAGCATTTTATTCCAAGTCCCTTGATAAGTCATGGAAATGGTTCATGCTCCCGGTTACAAAATAATGAAAAAACTTTCATTTCATAATCATACATTGGAAAAATGCAAACAGTAATGCATTGAGGGCATAAAAAATAAAACAAGAAATTGATAAATTATGAATATGAATCTTGAGACAGCAACAGTAGTTTTAGGAAGTGTTAAGTCTTTAGGATATCCACATGCAATTATTCACTGCAGAAAGAAAAGGTGATTCATAGGTGAAAATAACTCTAACACAAAGAAGCAGGAAAAGCAACAGAACAGATGCTTGTTGTCTTGGGTAGGTCTGCAGAGAGAGACCAACCACATGAGAGGTGTTTTAGGATCTGGACCCAGCAATGTATCAGGCAGTAGGGGTGCACATCCAGTTCAAGTGGCAAACAGAACATGTTGTGGTCCCCACGTCAACAATGAAAAAAAATGTGTAGCACAAGAAAACACATTGTTGTATATCAGAACTATGGCTATGACTGAATTAACCCCACATTCATAATTTTCAAACTGAATGAAGCACTACTTTTTATAATGTGTATACTTTCCTGATTAGTGGTATCAGTTAAGAAAATGAATTAAATATTAAACGTAGGCTACAGTATATTTGTTATTTTACTCTCTATAGTTGTAGGGTTAAACAGATCCTTAAGAACTGGCTTGGGCAACTCAGCAGTCAAGTACACTCTTAGAAAATACAGTCCCATCTATCACAGGGTTTGTGTAGCCCTGCAGGGGCTCTTAAAAGGTTCCAAGTGTAACACATTAGAAAGCAGAATTCTTTTAATCATTAACAATGACAAATCTTCCAGCGAGTATAGATAAATCCTTGATATAGAAAATGTACATTTGATAATTTAGACATCAAAGCAGACAAATTTGTAATGTTGACTGCTAATGAAATTTATTCAACAGATCCAGTGATGATTTCAAACAAATGACAATGAGGCTCTTTTTTGCCAAATGCTCTGAATGACATTTACCTCAGGAAATAAAACTGATTTGGATGATGCTTATTACCATTGACAACACGTGTGGTTAGAATTATTATTTTTATGTTATTTATAACATGTTTCATGTTAAATGAAAGGCAGTTAAACCAGTGCTTGTAGATTTAGTGTCAAAAACAGTACTTGTGATCAATGATGTCCTTGAATGTGAGACAAGAGTGCTATTCATTAAACATGCTCATTTTTGGGGCTAATGATGAACTGAATTGACTTTATTCATTCAATTTTTAATATTGCTAATAAAGACATCCTACACATTGATAACTGATTAATCTTGAATAAGTGAACCTATTACTTCCCAGTGGACCACTGCACTATGGCAGTTTTGTTCACTTTAATTTTTTATTAGCCATAGTGGGTTTGTACAGTAAATGACACATTAAGGTGAGTTCAACAGCCTTAATCATTCATTAGCATTTGTTAGCTAACATTATTTGAACAAACTGGCTAGCTGCTACTCTGGTTCAGGTCTTGTGTGATGAGGTCCTTCCAAACTTCCTGTTTTCTTGGTTTATTTTTTAGTTTCAAATAAAAAATTCTGAACTATGAACATTAACTAGTTTATTTTATTGTGTGTAAACTGAACTTGGAGCTAGCTCCTTTGAAGCTACTTCTTTTGAACTTGCAAAACACTGTTTTTGATTGGGAAGCATGCAAAAGACAGATTGTAGTCTTCAAAAAAATGTATATCCCAACTTTTCTGCCTATAAATAGTTTTTTCAGGCCACAGCACAGCTGTCCTGTTATGAACCCAGAAAGAAACTATTATTCAACTCATTGGCAGTATGGCTAATAGGTCCTCCTTTTCCCTTAACATGCTAGAACTGCACACTTCCCCCCAGGGTTCTTTGGTTCCTCTTATATGTATCATATTTGTCTCCCAGTAGTTTGAGTATTTTTATTTTGTCCTTTATTGCTGTTTTGTTATTTAAAACATGGATTTCATTTTATTTATTGTTATTTTTAATGACTTGAATTTAATGACCTTTTTAAAAAAGCATTTTACCTGGTCTTTAAATGTGCTATCATATAAACAAAGGAGACTTAACCAGACACTTTTCTTTAAACTTTTAGGAGTAAAGAGATAGGAGGTAATTTCAATAAATGTATGTTTAAGATTGTGTAAATGGACAGCATGCTTTTAATTTATATATTGTCAAATAAATAAACCACATGTAAGGATTTGGTAAACAAGGATGAATATTATTCAATGTTATAAGAGTATGCCATGGAATTAGAGAGGGAGAAAAACAGAATAAAGCAAGTCTGACAGAAGTCCAAAGGAATGAAGGGGACACAGAGGGAGTCTGTCGCCACCTGAAAATTCCCCTGTAGTGGGAGCCTGTCTGAGCTCACGTCTCTGTCTGAAACACAATACACCTACTGGGTGCACTTTCTACCCCACCAATAGGGGGCGCACATGTGCTCACTGGCATTTGCGTGACTAATCTCTCCCTTTCTCTTCCCCACCTACACACCCTACCACTCTTCATCACCTCCATCAGTCTGTTTCTTTTCTTCATCTTTCTCCCAGTTGGATCTATGGACAAAAGAGACTGTGGGATGGGGTGGGGGATTTGTTAGTGGGGCTGTTGCCATTGGCAACCTGGATAACAACACAGTGATGACCTGGAGAGGGTTTTCCATCTACTGGAATAAATGGAGGCATTGAGAGATTGAGAAAGAAGGAGAGAAAAAAGTGTCATGCTTATGACTAACACATCCGAAGAACTTGAGCCCCAAGCTTTAGTCATCTTCGAGGAAGATTACACTACACTGATATTGTCCAAGTTTGCAGTTTTTTTCCCCCACAATAAATGCAAAGTAAATGACCCAGTACATCCACAGATCTGGATGCATACAGTTTTGTAAAAAAAAAAAAAGGATTTAACCCCCCCTTTTTCGTTGCATATTTGTCAGAATTTAATGATACAGACCATCAATCAAATTTTAATATTACACAAAGATAACCCAAGTAAATAAAAAAATGCAGTTTGTAAATTTATAAACGGGAAAACAGATGCCCACCATGTTTGACTGTGTGTATAATTTTCTACTGAAATGTTTTATGCCAGATTTCACCTTCCAAAAATCTCATCAGTCAACAGAATTTACTCAAAAGTCTTGGGGATAATCAAGATATTTTTTGGATGAGCCTTTGTGTTCTTTTTGGTCACCAGTGGCTTTCGCTTGGAACTCTCCAATTGATGCCATTTCACACAGTCTCTTTCCTACTGTTGAATCAGGTTCTTTAGATATTGTTCTTTTCTAAGCTCCTAAATGAGTCATTGTTTTAGAGTAATTTTGGTAGGCAGGCCACTAATGGGAAGGTTCACCACTGTTCCAAGATTTGTCCATTTGTGGGTAATATCTCTGTGGTTTGCTGGAGTCCCAAAGCCTTAGAAATGGCTAGGTAACCCTTTACAAACTGATACAAACTTATGTCATTTACTTTGTTCCTCGTCTGTTCTTGAATTTATTTAGTTAATGTTGCTTGTTCAGATCTTTTAGCATGTTTCACTTTGTCTACTTAAATGATTTCTTGATTAAAAAGGTCTAGCAGTCATCAGGTCTGGGTGCAGAAAATGAAATGTAACTCCTGAATGAACTGTGATTTCAAAAATTACTTTATCACATGGGGCCAGGTAGGTTTGGACAGTTTTTTAAAACTGCATTTTGAATATACTCAGCTTATTTTTGTATAATATTACAATTTGTTTGATAATCTAAATCATTTAAGTGTGAAAAATATGCAAAAAAAAAAAAAAAAATCAGGAAGGGGGCAAATACTTTTTCATGACAGTGTAGACCAGAATGACTAGTTATGAACTGTATGGCTTCCATAAGGAATTTTTTTTTCCCGGCTTCAATTTTGAGATAAGATTAAGCTTAATATATTTTTCTTTAAATCCCGTTGTCTGATTTATGATTGGTTATGCAAATTTTGTGTAATCTATAATTGGTAAGATGCTTTACTGTGTCTGAAATGCAAGCCAATCAATGCCCTTCCTTCAGCCAGAGACCCAGAGGATAAAAGTCCAGTCAAAAGCAATGACCGATGGGAGAAAGTTGTTCTCACAGACTTTACCAATCAGATTTGGAAGCAAATTTACCTTTCCAGAAACTTGTCATGTCACCTACTGTTACCCCATTTGGTGCAGACATGCACAGAATTAATTAATTAACAAGCAAGAAATTAAGGGGAGAGCTTACATGGCTAATATCTACCTATTAAATGGATTATCAAAGGGTTATGCCACTCATCTCATTCCCACTGAAACTTCATTCCAGTTGGGCCAGATAATTTCAGATTGTATAGTTACATGTACTTTTAGCATGCATGATTTGTTTAATTTGGTCCAGGTATGGCTTAGTTCTTCTTATTAGTTTTACTTTAAGAGCTTCTTGTGCTTTATGTTTCTTTGATGTCTCTCCATCTTGGATAGCTAAATGCTAATGCTTATGGAGATTACTGCTGACTCATGTTTGTGTTTACTTACCTACACATGTAAATGTTTAACCGACATGCATTGGCCCTTGAGGTGGCTTCTTTTGTTAGGAGCCCATGCCAAGTTCCAGCCCAGTGCCTATGCCTAAGGTTCGACTTTAGGAGAGGAGTTCTGTGATGGTTTCCTTCTGAGGTTTTCTTGTTTTTTTTGGTGGCATTCTTTCACAGTTTAAGTCCTAGAATATTAGAATAATAGAAAAAAATCTACTGATGTGCTTCATGAAATGCTTCTTATCTGGATGCACCCATTGCTCTGGAATAGGGTCAGTCTGTACTCATCAGACCACATTACCTTTTTCTATTGTTCCAAAGTCCAATCTTTATGCTCCTTTGAAATTGAAGCCTTGCCCCAATTAGTCTTACTAACAAGTGTTTTTTCTATGGCCACACAAATATTTAGTCCTAATCCTGTGAGCTTTTGTCACATTGTGCATGGAAATGCTCTTGCGTTCACTGTTAAACATGGCTCTCATTACTACTGGGAATGTTTTACAATGCAATTTCATCAAGAATTTAAGTGATCTTAATTCACAGTTATTCTCTGACCACATTTCTTAAGCAAAGTTTCAGCACTATACCTACAGGTATTAATAATAAGAGTTGGAAAGCTCTTATCCCATTTCCAGTCATTTAAATTTTTTGTTTGAAGTAGGCCAGTAATTTGACCCTTCTGAAACAATTACCTTTTTTGGTACAGAGAGTGTATATTGTAAACTAATTTATTAGTGGTTAATTACTTCTTATGAGCTACCGTAAACATTAGCTAAGTTAAAAATCTGGCTGGCTAATGCTAGCTGCTATGTTGTATAATTAAAGCTGTTATTTTGTGTTAGAGTCAGTGTAGAAGCTAATAAAAAAAAGTCTCTCACAAGAGAGACTACTGTAGATAGCAGTCTCTTAAGAGATAACAGTCTCTCACACTGTTGTGGAGGAATTTTGGACCATTTTACTTTACAACATTGCTTTTTGCTCTTAAGGTCCTGCATAGCGTTTTGGTTGGGTTGAGGTCTGGACTTTGACTAGGCCATTCGAAAACCTTGATTCTTTTATCTTACAGCCATTCTGATGAAGATTTAGTAGTGTGCCTCAGATAATTGTGCTCTTGTATGATGCAATTTTGACCAAGATTTAGTTGTCAACAGGTGGCCTCACATCTGGTTTACAGAGGAGTTCATGATCAACAATGACTGCAAAGTGCCCAGGTTCTGTGGCTGCAAATCATCATCACTCCACCTCCATGTTTGAGGTGTTTCTGCTGAAATGCTGTTTGTTTTTGGCATTAAGGGCCAACAATTCCATAGGACAAATTTGTCCATTGTTCCAGAAGACTTGTGGTCTTCGGTGTTCTTTTTAGACAAAAGATACTTTCTTCTGGCTCCCTTTCAAACAAACCATATTTTTCAGTCTTCTTCTAATTGTCATGGACTTGACCAGACATGCTCAGTGAGGTCTTTAGGGAAATATAGCTCTTGGGTTTTTGTATTTTGTAAGTCTGACATTAGGTTGTGCTGGGACGCACATTTCTGGCAAGCTTGGCAAGAAAATCAAATGATCAAAACTTCTGCTTTTATAGCACACCTGCTAATAATCACTTAATCAAGGGCTGATGATTAGCAGCACCTAGCTGCAATTTACCCTCTTAAATCCTGTGGAAGCAGTAAGGTATTGTGTGTGTGTGTTTTTTTTTTTTTGGCTTCGTTTTTTAAAAGTAAATAATGAAACAGTGAAAAAAGTTATATGTTGTTGTTTGTTCAAGGTAGTGTTTGCCTAGTACTTTAAGATAATAAATCTGATCTTTGCTATAATCAGATTTATGATGTCCTTTCTCAAAAAAATAAAACATAAAATAATCATAAAATTAAGAAACTGAGTACTAACTTTTTAACATGATTGTATGGTATTATATGTTTAAGGATGTTATATAATATTTTTATTAGACTTCCCTTTATAAGGTGTTGTGGCAACACAAGCCACCAGAGCAGCATTATTCAGCATAATGAAGCATTGTGGTAGAGTTTGCAAAGATTGTTGCACACCTATGACAACTTCACACATGCCATCAAAGCTATCCTCTTATTGTTCTCGAATGTTGAGGAAATCAGCATGATGTGTTATTGTTGGATGATTGGGGAAAGGGATTTGGGAGGGAGAGGAGGATAGAAAAGAAAGGGAGACGAAGCTGGCACAGTTATAGAGATGGAGGAAATGGAAAAGAGGTGTATAATTTATGACGGTGTTTTTGTATTTGTCTGACAAAAATATACAGAAATGCTGGAAAAAGTTTCACTCAAAATGAAAGGACTTGTGATCTGGTGTTATCTTCATTAGAGAAACATGTAGTTAAATTGTGGCTTAGCCTGGCACACCGGAAGGCACCTGGAGTTTCCACAGAGAGCCGGAAGCTACAATAGAGAAGGAAGGAGGAGGAGATGGGAAAACCAGAAGCGTGTGGTGACACAGAAGGAGTGGAGCAGGGTGGGTTGTTGGATTTGGTCCAAGGTTTTTTACAGTAATCAAAATTTGTTAAAGGGAACTTTTTAGTAACACAAAATATTTTTACGGGTTCTTGCCGCAACATTTATGGAGCATTCCCAAATTGATATACAATATAATTATTCTTGACATGGTTGCTGATTCAGGCTTGAAAACCTCCTAAAAGCATATTTTAATATATTTGGCAATTAAGTGTCTGCTTACCCATGTCTTTTTCCTATCAGGATCAATATGCAATATTATACTATATGCAATAATTATGCAGTAATTTTTAAAAGGTTCACATGAACAGATTTTAAAATACATGCTGATGTTTTCTTGAAGGATATGTTTAATATATTTGAAGGGAGTCTCTAGTATCAGAGATAAAGCTGTTCCTTTAGGATTTTGGGCAATAGACGTTTTGTAGTCAGAACTTAAGGAACATAATGAATTGCATATTTTGTATTATCTTTATGCATGTTCATTCAAGATTCAAGATTCAAAGAACTTTATTAATCCCATAGGGAAATTGCTTTGTCTTGGTTATACAGTTGCTTTGATTACTTTCCCGGGAAGAAAGGAAAAAATTAGATAAGACAGGAAAAAATGTAATTAAAGAAAGAAAATTAACAATAAATAGAAGCAAAAATAGAATTAAATATAGCACACATTAAGTTACATATTGCACTTGAAATGTAGTGTAAATTAAAAGAAATATTGCACAAATGTATTGGTAATTAGATATTGGACTTGGAACTTATCTTGAGTTGTGGGAACAGTAGTGTCATAAAGTATTATTGAACAGGAACAACTGACAGTCCCTATCCCGTAGTGAAAACATTACAGAGAAGAGTTAAATAATTTTATGGCCATTTGGAGAAAAGATCTCCTGCGGCGCTCTGTAGAACACCTGGTCATAATCAGTCTCTGGCTGAAATTGCTTCTCTGGTCGGAGAGAACTCTTTATAGCGGGTGAGAAGGATTGTTCAATATTGTATGTATTTTGGACAGAATCCTCCTCCTTGCCACGACATCAACAGAGTCCAGATCCAAGCCCAGGACAGATCCGGTCCTTTTAATGTCCTTGTCCAGTCTGTTTCTGTCTGCCGCTTTCATGGTACAACCCCAACAGACCACAGCATAGAAAGCGACACTCGCCACAACAGATCTGTAAAACATCCGAAGAATAGTATTACAGATTTTGAAAGACCTGAGCCTTCTCAGAAAGTACAACCTGCTCTGTCCTTTCTTGTAGAGTGCCATTGTGTTAGATATGTGAGATAAAAACTGGGAAAAAATTCTGCGTGTATGCTGATTGTCCGAAAGCAAGTACTTGTATACATAGCATTTAAAGGTAAGAAGTGCTACTTTGTTTGTTGCTGTGCCCATTCGCAGTCTTCAGAATTTTTCAAAAATTGTTGCTGTGCCCATTCACAGCCATGGTACATTTATTTGAGCTAAAAAGACAACCTCAAGGGCTTAAGTAGGAATTCCATGTTGATGGACAACTGTCTCAATTTTTTCTGGTTGGAGTTCAAGAATTATTAGTTACAACTTTTAGTGATGTGCTTTATTAGCAAGTTAGTTTTGCGTTTGTCAGAAATGAAATTTATCTTGGTCAATCAAGCTGTATCACAATAAGTGCGCAGACACAGGAAGCTGTAAAGACTACACCCAGCATGCAGCTTAGCCAGGAGTCCTGCAGCGTCAGGCTGAGGGCTCTCCAATGCCCAGGTCTTTTGTGCTCTCATCCAGTGGTGTCAGTCCCCTTAAACTAGGCCAGCCCAGGCTTTTTCTGCCCACCCTGAGAATAACAGACAGCTCACATTGTTCTCACACACAACCTGCTTTGTGTTTGTGATGCGAGAAACGGTAGCACAGCAGTCAGGGACACAACAGGGGGAAAAACTGCAAAACAAGTGCTATGAGGCCCGGAGGGTCCCTTGTGTCTGAGATCTCACAGAAGGAGATTTCCTCTTTCTTTCTATGTGCTAAAAAAGAACTACGCTCTGGCCTTCACAATCAGCAGATCTTAGTCAAACTGAACACCAATAAGAGATTTTTGGAGTGATGTGATAGACAAAAAATACAAAAAATTCAGTGCAAAAGTCTCAAAAGGTGCTCAAGTATTTCATAATAATAGCAAGTAAAATAATTCTTCTTTGTATTGTAATCCATTCATCCATTATCTATGCCACTTATTTTATGTAGTCTATCTCAGGGAATTTAGGGCACTATGCAGGTTACACCCTGGATTGGGTACCAACCCATTGCAGGACACACACACACACCACAGGCAATGTTAAAAATGCCAGTGAACCTATGCAGGTCTTTGGATTGTGGGAGGTAACCAAAGTAACCTGAGGAAACCCACCAAGCATGGGGAGGACTCACAGAGTAGAGAAGGGATTATAGCCCTTAATTCTGGAGGTGAACAGTAACAGTGCTAACTACTAAGCAACTAAGTGCTGGCTCTATAGTAATACTAATAATACAGTTATTATTATTATTATTATTATTATTATTATTATTATTATTATTGCATTTATTGGCTGCAGTTGATGTTCACCTCAAATTTCACAGTGGGAAACAATATGATCTCATTGACTCTGACTGTGGGATTGTTGTTGGTGCCAGACAGGCTGAGTATTGAAGTAACTGCAAAATTTTCACACAACAGTCTCTAGACTTTATACGAAAATAAAATTCACTAAGTGGCAGTTATGTAGACAAAAGAAATCTTGTTGGTGAGAAAGGTCAGAGAAGAATGACCTGACTGATTTGAGCTGACAGGAGGGCTATGGCTCTAATAACCTATAAATCTCTTTATATCCATGGTGAGCAGAAACACATCTTAGACCAAACAAAATGTCTAAGACTGAGGTGGATGCACTACATCAGTAGAAGAACACATTAGGTTTCCATCCTGTTAGCCCAGAACAGGACTCTGAGACTATAATGTGCCTACAGGGTGGCCGAATCATCCAGGTAACCAAAACTGTACACCTGAAAGCACAAACAGCAGAACAATAGTAAGAGGAACAGGAGTGTTGTTGCACCAAATGTTTTGTTTGTGTAGAATATTTATTAACATTTATTTGAATTGTATTCAATATTAGGAGGACGGTGGCTTAGTGGTTAGCACTGCCGCCTAACACCTCCTTGGTCCGGGTACGAGACCCGGCTCAGGGTCTGTGTGCATGGAGTTTGTATGTTTTCCCCATGCTTGGCAGGTTTCTTCCGGGTACTCCAGTTTCCTCCCACAGACCAAAGACATAGTCCGGTGAACCCCGCTTCATGCCCTGAATCTCCTAGGATAGGCTCCAGGCTCCCCATGACCCTGTTTACAGGATAAAGCCGTATAGATCGTGAGTGAGTGATTGTGTTCAATATCCTAATCAAAGATTCTAAATAATAGTAAGTCCTGAAAAAAAGAACATAAAAGTTTATACTTGATACTGTAGGTGAAAATAAAAGGTTTTTTTTGGTGACGATTATTCAGATTTTGGCATATTTTGGCAAGTACACATAATGTATGAATAAGTAAAGCGCAGTAACTGTCTTAAACTGTTACATTTCAGTATGACTCATCTGAACAAGACTGAAAGCATTTGATCACTTACCAGCCAGTGGTAGAGGGTGAGAGGTCACAGGAAGGTGCGGTGTAAACAGGAAGAACATAGCATGGGGAGGGATGTGACGTTTCTCAGACAGGGGAAAGACAAATCACACACACACGCACACACACAGACTTACACACACCTGTGTCTCTTATATTATATTGCATTTTCCTCTTTTTCATTTAAATTCTTACAAAAATGCATTTCAATTTAAAAGCATAACAAGCGACTGTGCAAATTGAACATTTATATCTCAGGAATACTTTAGGATTTTACTGTGTATTTAAGGACAGGCGACTGAGGTTTGGGGTGGTGTTCTCTACTGCCATCATTAAAACATACGTTCATTACCCCAGAACAGTTAAAAAATTTCACATGTTAGAAATCTTAGCATATCACAGGTTAGAGCTCTTCTGGTGGCTTATGGTGTTCCTGTGCTTTACTAAGACGTGATTTTCCTTGAAATTCTCTCCCCAGGAGTGTGTGTGTATTGCACAAGGTGGGGAGAACTGAAGGAGTTGGTTGGTCATGTGTTTCCTCAGTTCATGTATTGGCAGAAGAGTAAAGTACACAGGCATCAGCTTGTGGAGATATTAATACCACATAGTGTGGAAGTTCCCCTCCTTCACACACAATTCCACACAGCACAACACAATACATGGAGAGGATGTACATCATAGTGGCAGTTAATGACCGACTGAAATAAACCACACAATGACAATTATTTTTGAGGACAATTCTTTGTAAAGCTTAAAAGTGACTCGTACCTACTGATGGGTCTCATCTGCAAAGTGTTAAGTCAAATGCTTATATACTGTATGCAAAAAATGCATTTAATGCTCTTAATCTGATAAAGGTAGAATTTCAAGAATGGAATCACACATGCCATCATTCTAGATTTTTTACACTCATCTGCACATATTCATGAATAAAAGATAATATTTTCAGGGGTAGATCAGTGGTTAAGGTGTTGGACTACTGATTGGAAGTCCCAGGTTCAAACCCCAGCACTATCAGTTTGCCCCTGTTCAGATGTAAAATAAAATGTACTGTAAGTTGCTCTGGATAAATGTGTCTGCTACAGTACATGCTTAAAAGTAAGGTAAATATTTACACTAGCTTAATCTATACATTTGGGCCCAGGCTTTAGTTCTACTCTATAGAATAGGTGACAATTACAACTTCCAACAATAGAAAAGTGTGCAGAACAGTAAGACAATAATCACTATTTTGTAGACAATAGACTTGAAAACAAGATTGCCTTATTGAGGCAGTCAATATTTTAGTCATGATATAATTATGGGAATCACACAACAAAAATATACAATACAGTATGTAGATAAATATATATGCTGCATAAATTGAGCAGGCTAGTATTTATTTGATGCAAGATGGAACAGGGAACACATCGCAAACAAAACACTGAGAAATATGTCTGAAAATATGTCTGAGAAATGAATGAGGTAAGGTCTTGGAACTATGGGAAGAACGCTTCATAGCTATTTTTATGTGATCCATTCATTAATTTTCTATACCGGTTATCCTGTATACAGGGTCGCAGGGGCCTGGAGCCTATCCCAGGAGACATAGGGCATGAGGTGGGGTACACCCTGGACCAAATCCAAATCCATTGCAGCGCGCGCACACACTCATGCGCGCACACACTCATGCGCACACACACACACACTGGACAATTTAGGAACACCAATTAACCTAATGACTTTGAATTGTAAGAGGAAACACTCCAAGCACTGGGAGAACATGCAACCTCCACACACATGCTAACCACTACGCCACTTTGCCGACACTATGTGATCCAATCTCTGAATAAACATATTGTTGCATGTTTCTTCCAAAGTGCACCTCCGTCAAAGCGATTCTGTGGATTTGGAAATCATTACAGTATAATTTATATTTATTTCCACACACTTTTCAAATTTATTTTCATAATGTTTTGATTCTGTAAAACTGCTTTGCGACAATGACCACTGTCGAAACTAATACATGAACAAAGCTTAATTGAAATGAATTACAGGAAAAATTGTACATTACATGTTGGACAATTGCAGTTATCCTCACAGACACTAAGGGCACTAAGGGGTCTCTAAAAATTAGAAAGGCCTCCTTTAAATCCTCGTTCAGATAGCATTATGGTGAGCCTTTATCTGTCACATTGTCACATTACTATACAGCAAAATCCTTTTTAGGATACTGGGAACAGCACGCAAGGTCAGCCATGGTATGGCGCCCCTGGAGCAGGTAAAGGGTCTTGTTCAAGGGCCCAACAGGGGCAGATTGGTGGAGCTGGGGCTTGAATCATCAATCTTCTGATCAGTAATTCAGAGCTTTAACACCACACCACAGGGTTGGGGGGTTGAATCTCACCTCTGGTCAGTGGAGAGGTATTGCTCCAGGTATTTCTGTTTCCTCCCATAGTGCTATAAACTATTTGACATTCCCAAATTGATTGTGTGTGTGTGTGTGTGTGTGTGTATGCTTGTTCCCTGCCACAGGTTGGCACCCATCCAGGGTGGTTCCCTCTTTGTCCCCTTAGTTTCCTGGATGGATGGATTTAAGTAGTAACCTTACATGGTATGATTGTAAAACATTTTATATCAAATGTTTTTTATTAAGCACATAAGGAGTTCTCAGGGCAGAGTATTTCATGTTTCACTTTTCCTTCTTGCTTTAATGTTTTCACTCAAATAAACATATTCTGGCAACATTCTTTGTTCTCACACAGTTATTTGTCGGGAATTTGTTTACGAGACCTTTGGTGAAACCTTAGCTCATGGACCACAAACCTAATGGCTTACCCTTACACACACACACAGACACACACATATTCATCTGTCTAATATTTGGCTTAAATTCAGTTTTCTTAATCCCTGATGAAAGTATGTGGCAGACACTATGAGCATTCTGCCAACAATAATTTGCTTCTCTCTCCTGAGCCTACAAGTGCATGGGTGCACTGTAGAGTTTTTCTGATCTTTGGCAAATACTTTGGCGGCCAGCCTGTAAAATAACATACCATTTCTTTTGAACCTTGTCAGAAATGACAAGCTGACATAATGTATTGCAGTGTTATCTCTAAATACTGTTGCCTGGCAGCCATTTTTAAAATTTACTACTTAAAGTTGTACACACGTAAAAAAGAAACTCATTTTTGTTGTGTTGCAAACAGCAACTGAGTGAGACTCTCAAATTATTTTATGCTTGACGTGGTGATAAAGCTGCATTCCTGAACATAAGGCAACCTGAGCTACATGAAAACACGCTGTGGTGATGGGCAAGGTAATAGACTTGTTTCTATACACTCATATACTTATATGCCAGAAACATGTGCTATAATGCGCCAATACCCAAAATTACTCCAGACGGATTTATATATACCTTACATTAAGCCGCCTAATTTTTAAACAGCAGGGAATTAATGCATTGAGGGTGTTGCATTGTACACATAATTACAGTAAAGACTAAATAAACAATGAAGACTAAATAAATAAACCTAGCATTATTATCGCATCTCAACTAATAATTTTCAAGTAAAAAAAACACAAACAAATGCTTTAGATTAAAAAAATAATTTACTTATTGTAACCTTTTTGCATATGTATGCTCTTATGTTTTTTTCAGCATGTCACATTCAAACTTATGCTCAGACATAATTACCTTAAGTTCAGCCTTTATTCATCACATATCCCAGCTTTGTTCGTAGGCTGGGGTCAGAGCACAAAGTCAGCCATTATATGGGACTCCAGATGCAGTAAGGGTTAAAGGCCTTACTTTAAGGGCCCAACGGCAGCAACCTGGCAGAGCTGGGGCTTGAACCGTCGACCTTCCGATCAGTAACTCAGAACTTTATCACACTGAGGCACCACCTCAGTGGAATCACTTAAATAAGTGATTCTAATTATCATCAAATAAATGTCATCTGTTTCTTTTGGTTTCATCTGATTTTTGCAAATCCCTCAAAAGGCTTTTTAAATAAAAAACAGATTTCAATGTAGATAGATATCACTTATGAGATTGGTGCAAAAAACTTTCCAAAATGTACCTGAGAAGACTGGGAAGAGGAGAAAATGGGACACCACACCGAACCATGTGATTACCTGTGTTACTGTATGCTCGAATGACACCAAGGGAAATCCTTGTTTTATTTAATATGTCTAAATGATATGTTTGCCAAAAGAGACAGGCACAATCACCTAATAAAAAAAAATTGTAATAATAATAATAAAAGATAAGCATGTTAAAGCATGATGCGGGGTACCACCATTCTATGGGGCTGCTTCTCTTCAGCTCTAAATACCAATCTACTGTAGATTGCTGTAGATTAACCTGCAGCTGAAGATAAAGGCATTTTCAGCTTCCAGCAGGATAATGACCCAAAGCACAAATCCAACCCAACAAAGGAACAGCTTCAAATAAAGATCAATGTTTTGGAATGGCCCAATCAGAGCAGAGACCTAAATCCTAATAAAAAAAACCTGTGGAATGACTTGAAAAATAAAAGAAGGGAAAAATCTGTGTGCAGGAGATCCCTTTACCCTTTGATAGATCTGCAGGATTTTTCATAAAAGAGAAGAGTTAAACTGCCAAATTGAAATGTGCTAATTTGATAGACCCTAAACAAAAACAAATTATTGCTGCATTACAAGCAAAAGGTAAAAGGAAAAAAAAATTTAAGTAGTGTGCATACTGTTTTATTTATTACATTAAAAAATTTTTTGTTTTTGTTTCCTTTAAAATATTTCAATTTGTTTTCCACTTAAGTGTTATATTTGGAAATTTCCTTCGGTATCTATCTATCTATCTATCTTAAAAAAGAGGGAACAAGATTTTGTTTTTTATTCATATAAAACCATAATAAAAAAATACAGTTTATTGGAGTTTTTGTGTTTTTTACGTGCTAGAAGAGAAAAACTAAATAACATACAAAGATGACAGAAACTGCATAGTGTAACTTTCAAAAAAGAAAAAATGTCTACATTCATCTGAATAGCACCGAAATTCTTTCACTAGCTGTGTGTGTGTGTGTGTGTGTGTGTGTGTGTGTGTGTACAGTATATACACAAATGTATTTGCCCAGCAGGGTGGGAGGAACTGTGAAAGAGGCATTTAGATGCTAGGGGACTTTCCCAGTGAAACACACAGTTGTGAGATCAAACACTGGGCACAAATCGCACTGCCATTCCACTGAGACACCTGCAGCTCTTAAAGCTACATCAAATCATTGCTTCATTCATCATAACTCTATGAATCTGACAGCTTAATAGCTAATAAACACATACACATAGTCCCACACACACAAATACTGTTGAATACTTACGCAGTACATCGACAAACAAATCACAAACCTGCTCCGATTTTCTCATCATTTACTTAGTGGGAGTGTGTCAGGATACAGCTCTGAATGGTTTGTGATTTGTGCCACTTCATCTTCTAGCACATCATATTCTAACTTGCATGGGTGTTATGCCCTCACCAACCTTTTGTTTACATTTTGAAGTTACTATGAGAAAATCCACAGCTCATAGTTTTCAGGAAAGCACAAAGCCCACTGTGGTGGAAACTAACTTAATGATAAAATGCTGACACTATAGAGACTCTTTTCATAAATGTTGAATCTATTTACAGAAAGCTTCACCGTTAAAACAATTATATGTTTTTCCTTATTAAAATAAGACCACATTTGTCTTTAGAAATAATAACAGTTGGTTCTGAGTTAATATAAACCTATCATTTTAATTTCAGCCAGTGTTATTGTCAGAGAAATAATAAAAATAATCTGTAATAATTTGTATGCCCAAGCTTTCCCTTTATAACTAATTCCAGCTTCTTGTATATCTTCATCTTTTGCAATCAATCCCTTCAGTTAATTGTAAAATATGCAGTAGGTACATTTCCTTTTTTTTTACCACAAGGAATCTATTGTGTGTTCAGAGATTTTGTGTTCATATATTTAATTAAATTACCATTTGCTTTGCATCTCAATATTTTATAAAGAGTCTGTGCTCTTTATAAACTATTTGATATCCTTTAGTAATCCCAGTGAGGGTTAAAAAAGTTTTTGCCTCAGATTTTCCATAGCACGCGTTCCTGTGCTTTTCCCAGCTATATCCAAAAACAGCTTTAAGGCAACAAGCCACAAAGTAAATACCAAGGTAATTAAAATATATAAATGAAAAGAGCAAATTTATGAAATGATTATTCCTTTGTGGTAGTGTCATGAAAAAAACACAAGCAGTTAAAGCATGTCCATGTTTGGTTTGATTATAGTCTATTCCCACTAGTGTTGGCTTGGAACAGAGCTCAGCTGGACAACAGACTTGGGAGTAAATAGCTGAGAGGGCAGAGAGGAAGCGAGAAAATCACAAAGATAAATTTTTGGGAAATTATTAATTGTCTAACATTGTGCTGAAAAATCTGCTCAGCCTCTATGGCCGACTTTTTGAATAAATGTAACAAGTAGGACCTTTTTTCAGCATACTGTACAAAGCAAAATTTGCAATGGAGTGTTTTGCTGTACCAGATCCTGAATGTGGAAAAATTACACAAATACAGTAAGCTGCAAAATGACACAGCTTCATTGTGAGTAATGAGGAAGTTCCCTGCTCGGCTCACACTGTGGAAAACTCTTTAGTGCTTAAATTCATTCCCAATGCTTTATGTAAGTCAGGCCAACCTTTATATGATTAATACAAAGGGGTTTCTTAATCACACTTTTATGAAAGTGATGACCGAAGTAGTTAAATCTCTCAGAGCTGAAAGACCCAATAGGCCTTTGGAAACAAAGTTATGGTCATAATTCAGGAATTTATCGTGCTCTTTTTTTCAGCCCCTTAGCTTGGCATGAACAGTCCGAATCTATCAATGCTGTACTGTGTGCCACCACATTATACATCTCCTGCTCTAGCAAAAAAATCACATACAGTGAAAGTGCTGATTATGAAGGGAAAATATAGTTTACTACATTCACATAGTAAATTGTGAAAGAACTCATTAACAACATAAAGACAGAACCTGTAACATGACCCAGAACATTTGACATTTAATAAGGATGTCGTAAGATTGTACAGTTTTTCGCACAAAGGTTTTGTGAGACTGGTTGCATTAATACAGAAATGGAATACAGAGACCACAAACTAGGTTTTCTGATTAAAACACTAGGATTCAGACCTAAATTATAGTGACTTTTATTTGACCTTATTTGATGACTCACATGACTCTCCTATACTAATATTGCACTATTCAGGCAGCATGAAGTAATCAATCAAATTCCCCTAGCTCACTGATCAGACTCAGTTTCCTGCAGCAGTGACTGTGTACCTTTAAACAATAGCCATCTTCTGTATGCATCATCCTGTTACATCAACCACAGGCTTACCACTGTACAGTTTCCGCTATGGCAGTCAGGCTGGAAATATCATTATGGCAGACATTTCTGAGGTTTCAGATATGTACTTGAACCAAGCTTGTGTTAGATCATAACCTTCTGAAGTACATTTCCAAAAAGTAAACTGGCTTAATATCCAAGCTGACTTAATACGAAAGATGCAACATACAGTAGAACTACAATTATTTTTAAATTCACTTAGTTTTATATAATGGGCTGAGATTAATTCTTACCTTCAGGAAAAGTGTCTCTCCCTTCCTTCCCATATTCCCACTATTATACTGCGCACTGAAATATCTGAATTTGCATTTGACATTTTATCTTAATTTCACATGCAATGTTTTGTTTTAGGTGCCTCCATTTTCTCTGATTTCCTACTCCTGACAAAAAAATAATAAAGACCTATTTTAGGTAATGGACCACATTACTCTAGGACTAATAAGTGGCACAGAGCACAAATTCTGTTTAGTAGAACAACACCACATCAACATCTTTTTTTTTTTGCTTGTTTATTATTGTTCATTTATTGTACATTTAACTGTTCGTTAAACAGATTAAACATTGTTTACCACATGCAAAACAGATAAATACACTATAGCTTTATAAAAAGTAAACATTTTAAATATTATGCTTACACATTTTGATATGTACTCATCCCCTTGTGGCGGCATGGTGGCTTAGTGGTTAGCACTGTCGTCTTGCACCTCCAGTGTCCGGGTTCGATTCCCCCCCATATGGGATTAAGTGGTACAGTATGAATGATGAGTGAGTGAGTAAGTGATCCCCTTGAACTTTTCCACATCTCTTGGAATTTTCTGCATTCTGCATTACAACATACAGTAGATTCTAAATTTGTTTAGTGGAAATGATAGAACCTTTATCAGGTTGAATAAATGTAAATGTAATCACGCTTCATAAATTACATTAAAGTTTATAATACACTGCCAGCATATTATAAAAAAAGGAAATACCACTAATATTACCAAAACTGCAAAAGTCCTGTGTCATTTCATATATTCTTGTTTTTTGTGTGTTCCCAATATATCTCATCTCATTTCAGTATGATGGCACTACTTCCTCCATTACTAATAAATACGACTAAATGAATTAAATTATCTGTACCAAAAAAGACAAAAATGTATGCAGCATGAAGAAACTTAAATGGAAAAGGGAGTTTATAATTTATGTAAACAATAAAATGCCTTGCAAGCTTAATTAAATAGTTGGGAAATTTATTGCCATCATAAAGATGAAGAAGTAACTGATAGATACATGAGATCCTAGAGGTATTTACACATTAATGAACAAACACAAAAGTGCACAAAAAGATGTCCTCATGGAAATGTTACTGTACTGAACTACTAATGTACATTCTTTATTTAATGGAATTGACAAGGGCTGATCTGTTTGGATATTGCAGCTACACAGCCCCCTTTCCCCCCCCTCCCACTACAGCAGGTAAGGGCTTCCTGGATGTTCCCCAAGATAACAACAACAAACAATTTTCTCCTAATCTCTCATGGATTGCACATCCTTTGAAGCCAGCATACAATGCTGTAGGATTATACCTTTAGCACATAAGTTCACAAAATCACAAATGTAGAGGCTACTTTGAAAATGTCCTTAGTAAGCGAGAGAGAGAGAGAGAGAGAGAGAGAGAGAGCATACTCAAACAATTGACCATATTGTACATCTTACAGATGAATGAAGTAGAAAATGAAATGGCACAAAGATACAAAGGATGAGAGAAGGGCAGAGGAGAAGTAACAGAGAGAGAGAGAGAGAGAGCAAGTGGGAGATGGAAAAATAAAGAGAGGAGTGAAAGGGCAAATGCATTAGAGCGGAAGAAGAAAAGATGAGAGAATTTTACAGCTTTGTGTTTTGGGAAGAAGGGCGGGAGTGAGGGAGTGATGGAGCAAGACGGACCAAAGGAAAGACAGAGAGCGACAGTGTGTAATTGAGAAAGACAGATGAGAAATCAGACAAGTTATGAGAGACCATGATGCTCTTGTTCACACTTGACCTCTGTCCTTTTCCTCAATAGCTCAGATCATCTCCTCACACACACATACACACACAGTGGCATCATTTCTGTTGCGGTTGTACACAGTAGTTGTCATGCTAGCTGACCACAGGGCTCTTTTGTCCGTGACTGTTGCAGCTACCCACACATTTTCCTAATGACTAACGACATATCAGGATAAGAGGATTCAGCAGCCTGCAATCTCTGAAGCTCTGCTGCAAAACGATGAACATCTGTACTTTACAATTTGCTGATTTTTTTTTTTTTTTCCCACTGACCTCCAAATAGTATTTATAGTATCATTTAGGCCAAAATGGTGATCAATGTGTTGAAAATGCATGTGCAAGGAGGAGGACACAACAGCTTTTCTTTGAAATTTGAACTCTTTTGAAACTTGTATAATGTTGATAGAGATTTGGGGGCTGTATATTCCAAACATAGTGTAAACCATTTTGGTGGATGCTTGATGCATTGAGGATGTTTTGGAGACATTCATTAATTCCATTTAACAAAGCCACTAATATAAACAAATTTATAATTACTTGCTTTTGTACAATTGCTGCACAATTGGAAACAATAAAACTTTTAATGTGGAAGTCAAAGCTTTACATTCCCATTAATATTCACATCACAATCACCAAAGATTTGATACCACTGTAATGTGTTTAATTGTATTTAAGTGTGTAATTATTTATTTGCAACTGCAAGTTATATTTGTGTGTATGCCGAAACTGATCCGTGCTCATTAAGTCACTGTAGTCATGACCGAGATTCACTCTTCACTTTTAATAATATCAGCTGAGTCAGTGAGTTCAGTGAGTCTCTTACTGGCTCATTCCTCAGAGATGGACATAGTTTCAGGTTTCACAGCAAGAGCAAAGTTAGACTGTGTTTAAAAAAGAATTCTAAACATCGGCAGATACCAGCACATGATAAAACAACACAAAACTAGCAACATTTGATCTTATTAGACTATTCCAACTGTTTGTCATGTGCTTTGGAGTGCACATTGGAACAATTTGGTGAATGAATATAAAAAAAATCAGTTGAAGTAAACTGTCTCAGCTAACAGAGTCAAAAGAAAGATTCAGAAATTTCATTTCTAGTAAACATTGGCAAAATGCCACTTGTAAAGATTGATGGCTTTTTAGATAAAGACTTTAAATGTACTTACAAATCATGACAGAAATTATTGTGAAAACACAAAATCACCACATTGCAAGGGTCATTTCAGTTTCTGGGTTTTAATCTTGCTTCAACACATACGCAAAAAAAATCGATTTGTATTTGCATGAATTCAACTTTTATGTTTTAGGCATACTGCTACTGACAGAGGTAGTTGCATAATGAACATATAAGAGAGGGTTATAATATTTAAAAATCGCACTAAAGTGTCAAATACATATTTACAGTTGTCTGCGATGCATTACTGGGCGATGCATTATTGGCCTTCAGCAACTGAACACTAACTATTTATTTATTTTTATGCAAAATGTCACGATATTTTATTCATGCTTTTTATGTGCCAAATTACAAGGATGACTTGGTATGTGTTGCACTGTTACATACTTTTTTATTTGAATAGCTGAAAACCTTAGGTAACAACCTCAGAATATTTGACTGATTTGCAAAGGCCCACAACATTCTATACAAAAAAAGGGATTCCTTTCATTAATAATTAATACCTAGTCAGCAGTAAACTTTGTGCAAAACGCCCTAAACTGATTGTGCCAATTGCTTTGGGTTTCTTCTAGTGTGACACACACGCACATAAACACAAGCGCGTACACACACGCACGCGCGCACACACAGCCCTGCCCTAAAGGGGTGGGAAAGATAAGAGCTCAGAGACTCACGCAGAGGCGCTCGAGCTCACTGTAATCAAGACGGCGCGGTTGACACGCGCGCAGCACCGTGGACTGATAAGCCTCCATGGAATAAGAAAAAACGTTTATTTATGCTCCAATCGAGACCGATACTAAGAAAAGGAGTACAAGGTGATTCCGATACTTCATAAAGCATACAGGATGAGTGACTGCTACCGAGAAGTGTTTATAAAAGCATAAGGATCAGCGAAGTGCACATCAAATACGAGAATCCACAGATCGGAAAACTTTGGAAGACCTGGTCACTTTGCTTTGGGATAACGTCTAGAATTGGCAGGCAGTTGGGTTTACATTAGGCGCGTGCGTATTTCAACATTTGAATGTGCTTAGTATTGTATTTTGGAGAATATTGAATAAATTTGTCTTCTCTGGATTTTTGCATTTAGTCGTCGGGTTTAACAGCTACTCGATTTAACATTTAAGCACACAGACTTTACGCAGGACTTCAGAGAGCCGGCTGCGTCTTCCAACCCTTGTGGAGAATATTCTAAGTAGAGTTTGGAGTGCGCGCCGCTGATTTCCTCGGGCGCGCGTGTCTCTGGAGCGTCTGTGTGCTCGCGCGCCGCTGTCCCGCGCTCGGAGTGCTGAGAGCAGCAGAGAAGAGCGGAACAGAGCGAGCGAGCCGCGCGCGCCTCTCAATGCGGCGGAGCGATGAGCACTGGGCTCTGCTGGCTGCGCGCGCTGCTGCTCGCGGCGTGTCTGTGCTTCGGCGGCGCAGAGGTAAGACCGGCAGCTCGTGACTCTTATCTTCCATTATCTTCCATTATAACTAACTCCATAAAGTATCTGCAATATATAATTTGCAGTGTAGACTTCTAATGTTGGATATTATTCAACGAGCTCGACCAGAACTTCTCCAACCTCAGGATGCTTTCTTTGTGGGTGGCACGGTGGTTTAGTACAAAGCATTGTCGCCTTGCACCTCCAGGGTCTGGGTTCGATTCCCACCTCTAGTCTGTGCACGTGAAGTTTGCATGCTCTCCGTGTGCTTGGTGGGTTTCCTCAGGGGACTCTAGTTTCCTCCCACAGTCCAAAGACATGCGGTTTAGGCTAATTGGAGTTGACAAATTGCCCATAGTGCAATAGTGTATGTGTGTATTCATAAGTATGTACCCTGAATGTATGCAAATAGAATAAAGCAGTATAGAGGATGTGAGAAAGAAAAAAGTGAGTGAGAAAAAATATTGATGAATCAGTATTAGCTCAGGTTATTTTTTCTGCAATGTGATATCACTGACATCACCCAAATCTTATAAGGGCACATATGATATTACAGCTCACCTAATGGAATGTTTGTATAACTTGGCAAAATGTTTCTTTACCAGTGTCTTCAGTCTCCTCAAAACCTTGTACAGTATGTTTTTAGAAAATTACCCATTAGACAGAGATATGACTGCATGAAGTCTTCAAAACCATCCATACTAGAGACTTAGGAGGACATCTTCTGGACCCATTACAGCAATAAAAATAATAACATCTTCTAAAGCAATCTTGAGTCTTTAAAATCTTCTACAGACAACCTGAGGGATAGGCTGTGTCATGGTAATGCAGTCATGTTTTCATAGTTTGGTGGGAAGAAAATATCCACTCAAGTATAGAAATGTATGACAAGTTTGACTTTGTGGGGACATTTCAATGGTTCCCATAAAGACTACTGCTTTCTAAATAAGTTTATGGTTAGATTTGTGTTCAAGAATAGCATTCATTAGTTCCATTAACAATTATGTCAGTGGACGATCATCACAATGATGGTATGTGTGGGATTGTCACAGTGGGCCATTATGATTCACATATTCTGATTTGGCAAAGTTTTTTTTATGTTTGTTGCTCTTCCTGACACATCCTTCTCATTTTAATCTGGGCTATAGACCAGCACGTACTTGTGCACTATCCCTGGCTGGCTTCTGGTGCATTGTGCATTGGCCATCCCTTGTGGCAGACAAGGATTCTTCCACTGATGCCTTACAGTTTGGTACATGTGTTTGCATAACATTCCATATGTAATGGAATCTGTAAGCAAGTAGACTGACAACTTTATCAGATTACAGTCCATAAGACTTAAGTGACGGGGACTCACAGGATTATTACAGTACCAGGTGATGTTGTAATGTACACATCTTCTCATGTCACAGAACATTGACATTTTTATCAAGAGGCCCATTAAAGATTGTATGATTTGCTAGCCTCACCTTTGATTTCATTGTTACAGAACAGGGGATAACGTCTTGTAACTGGAGGTGTACAGTACAGTAAAACTGAGGAAAGAGTGAGGAGGAGTGTGTGGTGGGGTTG
Organism: Heterobranchus longifilis; assembly: GCA_028570985.1. Classification (NCBI taxonomy): domain Eukaryota; kingdom Metazoa; phylum Chordata; class Actinopteri; order Siluriformes; family Clariidae; genus Heterobranchus; species Heterobranchus longifilis. Next base: position 20,383,768 of record JAOVVB010000026.1, read on the forward strand.
TAGATTTTTGTGCCATGCCTTTTTCATCTTTAAGGCAGGTCCAAGGGCTGCAGGCAGTTTGTATTTTATGAATGTGTCTGCTCTTTGTGGAAAGGAAATCCCCCTAGAAAGAACATAATTTTTTAATGTCTTTTATGATTCGAATGGGGGAAGCTTAAAAGAAAGACAAATCATGTGGTACAGTGATTGAAACTTTATATTAGCTTGCATGTATAAATTTGGAAGTTCATGGAAAGTGGTGAATATTCATGCAGACAGTACCTTATGGAGTGTTTGATGTTTTTTATATTGCCATGGTTTATATGGGCAAGTGTATACTTTACTTTCTGTGTACTTTTTTCCATATCTAAATATAATGATCCTTCCTCTCTACTTTTTCCTCCCAGCATGTATCCCATTGTTTCACTACAAGAACAGTAGAACACACTCTGAAATGATCACAACTAAATTAAAATGACCGGCAAAAATTTTTCCAAGAACATTTTTTCAAAGTTAGCATCAAATTAATTGTAAGCTGAATTTGGCCCTAGATAAATCGCTGTTATTCAGTAGGTTTTATCCATACTGGTGTCTTGTGTATACACATTTAATATTTGAAAGATATATTTATTCAAACTGACTTTCAAAATGGCTTAACATGTACGTTATGTGTAGCGCATTTTTTTAAATAATAATTAAATTAAATAGTAATTAAATAATAATTTAATTACACTAGCAAATACAATGTACACAAGAAAAAATACATGGCGCAGTATGTGTCAACACAACTCCTGTGGTTTGAGAGAGCTCTTTGGCTGATGGTCCCCATGCATGTAGGACTGTGGTGCACTAGGTGTTTTGATACCTTCCTATCATGGCCAGCGCTGGCATTTTTCAGCATTGTGTGCTGCATTGTCTTTTCTGTGGGATTAAAACAGATGGGCTATGCTCCCCACAAGCATAAACAACCCTTGTGTGCCCATGATCCTGTCACCAGATTACTGATATGTAATTGATCTTGACAGGGACAGTTTGAAGTAATCCAGCAACTGACTATCCAGGAAATATTCTATTGAACAATAGTATATTAATTTATTACACACTATTCACAGACTATAAGTAGCAAACAAAATGAGAAAAATTACAAAAAAACATTGAAGATCCAAGCACTTTTGTTGCTTTTAATAAAAGATAAATTAAAATATATTAGATTATTTACTTAGGAAATATTTAAATATGCAGAAGATCACAACTAACACTTAGCTAGAGAATGCTATCTAATTTTCAATAAAAGCCTGGTTATGTATAAAGCTAATGTTGTCTCGGTGGTGGTAAGTCACATGTAGCTGGTGACGTAACCACCTGTAATCATCAGAAAAGCATAGCAAAATATTCTTTAAGAAAAGCAGATTGGGACTCCCATGTGGCACAACAGAAAAGCAATTGCCCTATCTTCCAGAGAGTGTGAGTTCATATTCTGACAATCTCTCATGTCAATCACAGTAATTCTAGCAAATGGCATGTGTCTATGAGCTCATATATGTGGAAGAGGGGAGATAGGACTTTCCTCCAGGTGTGTCATGCTGCCCTATGACTTAGCATAAGCCATAGTGAGAAATTGCGGTGGACTGGTGTAATTTGTTGTGTAAATCCTCATTCTCTCTGGTTAGTCGTATGCTAGAGGAGAGCTGTCTGGTGGCTTGGAATTGACAAAGATCAAATTAAATTAAGCGATTGAGTTGATCTTTGTCAATGAAATTAAAAAGGAGGCGATTTCCCCCCAAAAGGGGAAAATCACATGAAATCAACTGAACAATTTTGAAGAGTACTCATATTGAAGACAATATGAGTTTTAAATTCCATATTTGTGTATACTGAAGTATTTCTTTTTGAGTTCCCTTTTATTTTATTTTGTTTGTTATCTGTTTTTGGAAAATGAAGAATCGCTTAATTGTGGTGCAAATAGTGCAGCAAATCACGCTGCAGTTGAGTTGTGGGAAGAATCATTATTAAGCATTTTATTTTGATAGCATTGTACTGACAATGAGCCTATGGATGTTATTTGGGTATTTTGTAGACCTTTTGAATGACCTGTTTGAGCCCACATGAGTAAGTGCCTGAAGCTGAAGTGTCAACAGACAGGTCTTAATGGACAACAACAATTAAGAGCACTCAGGGCCAAGATAAAAAGATAAGGAGAAAAGTGCATGTGGCATAGCACCCGCACTCTTCGGCTTTAAACGCTGCTTCTGCTTGTACTTGTAGAACAATAAATCAGGCATATCAGTGATTTAGAATCCAGTCCTCTTCATCCCTTTTTCTTACTTTATATATATCTCCCAGTGATATCCCTCCTATTCTTCATCTCTCCATCCCCCACTTCCTCCCTGCCCCCTTTCCTGTCCTATGCCTCCATTAAGTGCTGCCATATGAGTAAGAGCAATAGTCTCTCAGTGGCCTCTGTCTAGATCCATGCTATGAACAGAGTCCTTGTGCACCTACAAGCACTGAGACAACCCAGCTTCATTTACTTACGCACACACACACACACACGTGCATGTACACACAACTCCCAACACATAGATGAAATATAGCATGTGGCGCTATATTCAGAAATGCACCTTTGTTCAATTTAGGGCTTTAGACAATGATTTAGTTAAACAATGTTTTTACAAATGTTGATCTCCTTCTCTCTCTGTCACTCTCTCTCTCTCTCTGTCAGAGGGATCCTCTCCCCATAGCTCTGGCTGAGTTAGTGAAGAGCAGCTCTGTCTCCTCCACAGAAGATCTGCAGCTGCTGCTGCTCTCTGAATCCGTAGGTAAATCTGCTCCTTCTAAATTCATCAGCTTTTACATATAGTACCTTATCATACAGACATTGACATTCATACATTTATGCCTTTGTTTCTGGCAGTCACTGCTCTCTGCCTGGTTCTGTTCTCTGAAACTTTACTCACGTAAATTAGAACATGTTAATGTTTTAAAGATATATAAATAAATAAATTAATTAATTAATAAAAACTGTGGACTAGTGTTAGTATTTCTGCATCTATAACCAAAGGTATTTTGCATACAATTTCTAACTGATAGTAAACAAACACATTCTTGAAATTAGAAGCAACAATAAGCAAGAATAATTTTTCCAAAAACTATGTATCATCTTATCTAAACAGACATACAGCTTTATTACAACCAAATTTTTACTCCCGTGAAGAGGTCAAATAACTTGGTGACTGTTTTTTTTTTCATGAAGTATTTATAGATAATATCAGTAACTAAGCATCTTAGAATTTGTTCTGAAAAGGACATTATTTATGGCACTCACTTACTCGCTCTGACTGTATATTATTATTATTATTATTATTATTATAAAAAGCATTCTTAAGCAATGTCACATGAGAGGAAGTGCTATTGAACCGACTATCAGCATGGCTTTGATGTAAGCGTAGTGATATTGTTTTGTACAAGAGTTCCACAAATGGCATTTATTATCAACAGATTATGATTTGTTTGTTTATTTAACTAGTTATTTTGGTCCACCAGCACATATCTGTCCACGACTAGTGGAACTAGGGCTAATCTAAAATGTATTAATTAATGGAGTAAAAGTAGTTTTCATTTCTTAATAGTACTATAGTATGTAGCCAAAAAGTAAGGATAATAAACCATGGAGGTGGTGAACAGTCCTGAGGAACGTACGAGTTGTACTTTATATTTCCACTTAATTTGCTATAAATTCCAGGTTCTGGGGTTGAATACCAAATAGCATAAAAAGGAATGCTAGAGAGCTAAGTAGGGTGTAAGTTAAAATCCCTTATTCTACACACCTAGCAACGCCCTTAATCAGGGGTAAAAGAGGGATATGGGATTCAGCTTTGTGTTAGCTAGTTAGCTTTGTAGTTTATGCTAGCCGTTAACATAGATGGTCTAGAGGAAATTTGGGACAACCTATAGAAGCCCAAAGGAGCTTACTAAGGAAACAAAATGTTGTTTAAGACATAACATCAGATGTGTATTCCTGCTCAAAGTACTTCCATGACTGGATTTGAATGTAAGATTTGAATGCAGGCAGCAACTCGTCCCTTTTCCCAGTACTGTGGACCATACCAACCTACTTAAATCCATGCAGTTAGTGTAATTAATGGTTATTATTATCTGTGATGCAGAGTGATACATACTGTATAGTTAAACATCCCAGTGCTGTTATGCTCTATATTATTTCTCAAGGAAATCCTCCTGTCCAATCAGATTACTTGGTTGGAACTAATTGTTGAATAATAATATTTAATACACTGCTTAATTCATGCCATTATTTATAATTACATTTGTTTTTGAACACAGAAGCTTTGAGATTTGTTTCAGCTACAAGCCAAATCACAAGTTTATAGAAATGCTCTCATTCAAACAACATTTATATTTTTTTGAATTTTTTTTCTTTTTCATAGTAACAACTCATTCTTAGTTGTATGTTGGATAGTACATGTAATCCAACTATCAGATCAAAGCCGCATTCTTATTTAACTACAAAAACGTAATTGTTGATGTAGTAATGCTTTCTATATGGAGATTATTTGTATTAACTTTTCTAGAAAGAGTCTCCAGCTTTAGCATTTTCTTGCAAAGATATTAAAGCTCTGGCTTTACCATTTCCACTACGGGAAAGTCCTCATGAAGGAGACAGTTTCAGTTAGATTGTTAAAAGAGTAAAAAGTTAAATGTTATGTCTTAGTAACATAAAGTGCTATGAAGGAGGTTACTTGGCTCCTAGGTGGTATAACAAGATTTCCTAAGAGATCGCAACTTTGATTCCTGGGTGATGCTACAACCATCTATGGCTGTGAATCTAGAGAGCAGAATGACCTACCCAGACTCATATCATTCATAGCAACACTAGCCAATCATGGGTGTCTGTGGGATCATCCAAGTATTTTAAGTCATCCCTGACGATGCATTAGCTGCAGTTTGAAAAGATGTAGTCACGTGGCATCATGATTCTAAAAGGATGATACTCTTGATAGTCTTTACCCTACCTTGTTGGTAGGATGGGAATTATAGTCTAGCATATGTATAAATGATGAATAACACTTTTTATAGTTAACTAAATGCATATGTTGGCAAATCGCTATGGTAAAAAAGAAATAAAACACTCCCACATAAAGGCATAGCACCCTGCCACTGATTATTCTCCTATAACAACACACACCTTTGTGTTTAATTCCTGGTTTATTCCTGTCCTTCTTTTATCTCACACATACGGTATTCCCTTGTCTCATGCAGATTTGTCAGTTCATGTATACCAAGTCTCACTACTATAGCTAATTTACCATGTGACATCAGGTTATAATTTCTGTTATCAATTCAATTAGTTTGGACTTCTTGAGAAGGGGAGAAATTATAGTTATTTGGAAATATTTTAACAAGACTTACTGTTGTCATGATAAATGTTATAGAGATAACATGGCACAGATTAATATAAAAGTTTTTTGTTTTTTTTTTAAAGCAGATGACGATCCAGAGAGTGACCATGCCAACAATACCAACAATCGACTGCCAAGGAGCCTTCTGGGTAAGTTTCAGACAGCTTGTTATTTATATCTTGTTTCTTTTTCTCAGTAACTACCTCACTCTCTTTCTCACTTTTCAAACTACTGATTAAGATTCTCTGTGGCAGTTATAAATCACTCAGAGAATGCAGACCATAAATCTTGCCCAGAATCCTCAGACGTCCTTTTAAAACTCCATTTGGACCTAAGCTGATGACTGATTCCAGCTAGCTCTCTGGTTGACTGATGGTTGTGTGTGGAAGTGTGTATGAGCTTGTGCAAACGTGTATGTGACGGGTGCCTTCATCTCAGTGATAATAGCCGCTCCATCAAACTAAGCGTCGTTACCTCTTTCCCCAGAATCATCAAATCGAACAGGTCAATCACTGGCTTGGAGGTTATTTTCAGTCAGATGTAGCAGATCACTGTGCTTATCATGACAGAAAATGTAATGTGGCAGGGCATTAGTGACAGTGCTGACTAGGCTCTTTTTTTAAGCAGAAAAACTATACAACAGCATTTTAGCATCTGCTATACCTACTGGCAACATCAAGTGAAAAAGCTTGTGCTAAGAGATCTATGTTTTCTAACTCCATCAGCAGCTCACTACTTTAATTTAATTATTATTTATTACGACAAACTTACATGCATTAAAGTGGCGACATATAGTTTTAAGTAGCAACATAAGTTTTTCTATGTTTTTCTATATTTTATTCTTATTCTATTCCATAATTTATTTCATATTGATAATTTTGATTTTAAGGTCACGAGCGATCGTATAAGCATTTCACTGCATATCGTACTGTGTATGACTTTGTACAGTATGTGACAAATAAATATTTTTATTTGAAATTTGAATATCATTTTTGGGTAATACAGGAAAAACCTGTTGCTGTGGTTGAATTCTTTTAAATAGACGTCTTTTAGACGTGTAAAAGATGGATTTGGCCAAATTGTGTTAAATAAGGAGAAAGTTTAACAATTATGGTGGTAAAAACAGTCAGTTTCCTTAAATAAATAAATAAATTAATAATAATAATAATAATAATAATAATTAACGTTCCTAATCTTGCTAACTAATTGTGATTTCCTCACATAGTAAATGGTCGCAACATTTTTAAGTTCATGAAATTCTCAGTATTTACAATTATATTTTGCACTGACACTACTTCATCATGTAAAAATGGTATAACCAAACCTTTGTATCTTTTTAAGCTATTTTTTAAGATTGCTTTATATGGGGATTAATTGCAAAACATACTGTAGCTTTTCTATTTCATAAATACCCTTGGTTGCAAACATTTTTGCTCAGCTGTCTTGTAGATTTACTTAGATACTCCATGGAAGAAGGATTGAAAACAGATTTGTGCACTATAGTTGTTACTAGAGCAATCACTGGGAATTGCTGTTAAACATGAAACATGCTCAGCACTGTCACTTACTTTAAATAAAGGTTTGATTTTTTTTCTCCTCAATTTTGTTGTTATAATAACACACCATCAGCTGTCCTCTCACATGACACCAGTCGGACAGGCAGCATAACATGTGCTTCATTTAAGATACATAAAGCCAGCAACAAACACGGTCACTTTTTCCCTTGGTTTCATGGACATGGCATCATTGGGACAACATTAGGGTGCACCCCTCAGAAGCCACTTTTTATTTATCTATTTGTTTTTTTGTTTGTTTATTTATTTTACAGTGGGGTACAAAAGTCAGTAGAGACAATTCTTGTATTTTTCATTCTTTTTAGTAGTAGTAGTAGGAATAGTAGAATCTTTGAAATATTTCCATCAATTTTATAGTATTTGGTACATCCCCTTCAGCTTTAATGAAACCATGCACATGATTTAGCATGACCATCACATGTTTGTGCAAAGCCTTATGAGCTGTTTTCCATTAAAGTGTATCATGTTTCAATAAGTAGAGATTACCTGACCTTATGGTACAAAGCAGCTTACATTTAAATAGGGGTCGAGAAATAGTGGCTTGAATGATAGCCACTATAAAAAAATTGTGGAATCTTGAATGATAAATATGTTAAATATGTACTTTAATATGTTTAAGATGCACCTCCAGGGTCCAGCTTCGATTCCTGCCTCTGTGTGCATGAATTTGCATGTTCTTCCCATGCTTGGTGGGTTTCCTCCAGGTACTCCGGTTTTTGCCCACAGTCTAAAGACATGCAGATTAGGCTAGTTGGCATTCCCAAATTGCCCGTAGTGTGTAAATGAGTGTGTGAGTATGTGTATGTGTTTGTATCCTGCGATGGATTGGCACCCTGTCCTGAGTGTACCCTATCTCGTGCCCTAAGTTTCCTGGGATAGGCTCCAGGCCAGGATTATGAGGTATAGATGAGTGAGAGAGTACGTGTTTTTTTTTATTTTATTTTTTTTTAAAGGTTTTCAACATGGTCTCAGAATTCTTTACCCACTGCATGGAGATGTGATTATTTTTGCTGTTACCAGTTAAGGATGTTAATTTTATGGTGATTGATTAAAGAATTAACATTTCTATTCTGTTCTAGTGGCATGCGTGTTTTCATGTGGGTATGTAGCATAACTATTTGTAATATCACTGTGTTTTTCTCTGCAGATGCTCAGCCAGCTCAGCAAGCACAATGTAAAGTGAGGACAGAGGTCATGGAGGTCACACGCTCTATGCTGGACCGTAGCAATGCTAACTTTCTGCTATGGCCACCATGTGTGGAGGTGCAAAGATGCTCTGGATGCTGCAACACAAAAAACCTTAAATGTGTTGCTGTACTCACTCACACGCGCTACCTACAGGTACACACACAATACAATTCAATACTGTATTTGCTTATATTTAAGGGCTTCTCAGTTAATAATAGTTTAATTGTGATCACCGCATGTGTCTTCCTTGATCATTGATATTAGCAAAGTTAGCAAATGATTACTATGAATTGACTGTGTGAGAGTGTAATGGTAAAGTACAATACAAAAATGTCTTATATTGGCTAAAGAATTGATTAAAAAATTACTATGAAGAAACCTGTTTCATCATTTTATCTCTGCAGCAACTTATTGCTCATTTTGCTGTACTGTTAAAAAAACACATTGTCTGATTATCTGCAAAATTTAAACACAATGCCACTTGAGACGCACAACACTTTGCCACCTCATAAGGGAAAACTCTCACTTGTTCCCTTCTCTTATCTAGGTAATGAAGATCCAGTATGTGAACATGCGCCCAGTTTATAATAAAGCCATAGTGTCAGTTAATGATCATGTGGAGTGCCGCTGTCAGCCTGCTCCTCGTCCAGCCTCCCGCAGGAAGTCTTCTGCTCACAAACAAGAAGGAAGAGATCGTTCAGGTAAACCTCGTTACAAAGATGAGCTTCACCGGGGCGATGAGCTTAAACCCAACCAGAGGCTTAAACTAGAGGATTTGCTAAGCCACAGTTGGCTGCCCCTAGAAAATGGACAAGATGCCTGGAGACACAATAGGACGCACTACGGGAAGACCAGAGATTATTCTCTTGGAGATGGGAAAAGGTATAACATCAGTTCCAATGGCACAAATGGCTGGTCATCTGAGAGACTGACTTATCCTCTGCTCGATCACTTTAAGGGAGAAGATACAGGTTTACTACTCCGTAATGTGACAAGGCCGAAAGAGAGAGGGAAGGATTTAGAAATCCAGAAAAACTGTACAATAAATGATGATAATCTGACTAATCAGTCATTAGTGAATAGGGTCAGCCGCACTGAGATAACCAATCAGATTCCACAGCATGAGTCACTACATGCAAGCCACAGCAAGCATGCAAAGAGTAGTAAAGTGCACGGAAATGAGACTAACCAAAATCAGATGCATAGTGAAGCACATGTTGGGGAGACCAATCAAACTATCATTCCTAAACCTACAGAGGAAGCCAATCAAAAGCAAGACCATTTCTCTAATGCAGATAAAGAATCTAATAAAAGGAATCAAGGAAATGAGACCCCAGAGATGGCGAGACTTCAAGAGGAGACTAGAACCAGGTCCACTTTACTAAAGGAAAGGAAGGCATTAGAGGAGGAGAAAGAGGAGCTGCTGTTACTTCACAAGCTTCTTGATGAAGAAAAGCACAAACATATCCTGAAAGCACAACACAACAGTCAGCATGAGGACCAAAAACAGCACCAGCTGCACCACAAACCCCAGCAAACCCAAACAACTACACAACCAACAGGTAAGAATATTCAAACATGACATGGCTAAAACAGTTTACCTCAGATTACTCTGAGGTAAGCACCTGATCATTATTTTCCTGCCTTTTCACCGTTTGCTTGGCACTTCCATGGCAACCACTCACATAATTGGAAAGTCCATCATTGTGGTTTTCTCTGTATGCAAGTGGTCAACATTTCAAGTACATAGGATTAATATGCTTTCATGCGCAGCAGATGCCTGAATCTGATTTAACAGGCATCTCTTTGTATGAAATGGAGGAGGCAGAACAGAAGCACATTTATAATTATCTTTTAATGCAAATAAAAGCAAAAGTAATAGCAAACATAACATGCTTTCTGGTGGTATACGCTATACTTTTAATTCTCCTTGTAAAACACACATGAACAACTGCTCACATACAGTACAGTATATCAAACAAGACTTTCATCCCCTTTCTTCTTAAATTATTCCCATGTTTCTGTTCAAACTAGTGAGCTGCATAATACTTAGTTCTTGCATAAATGTTCATGAACAAGTTAAATAAAAAAATGTCTGCAATCAAAGGTGGCATAGTGTACAAGCCTTGTATGAAAGTGGTTGACAACCATGTTCACCAAATAACTGGTTGCACTGTTTGTAGCTATTTGATTGCACTAGTTGTAATTGATGCCAGCACTAAATGATCTGTCTGTCTTTATTTTCCAATTAGAAAGAAGAACAACTACCCCAGTCAGAGTGTCCACTCCACACACACCCCCTCGACAGCCCCCTCGTCCACCAAAAAGATTGAGGAAACACCGCAACCGTATAAGCAAGGCCGTCATGAGGGCCATGCTCATGTAGCATGCATAGGTGAGGTACTCTACACAACACGCACATTTACGCTGACACTCCTAGAAACAAAGGTTCTCCTAAAGGGTTCTAGTAGAATTGTTGGCTATGAGTGTATGCCCACGCAGTTAATAATATGAATAGCAGTATTTTACTTTTGTCAGTTGTGTAATTCCTCTCTTTTTCTTTATTCTCTCTAACAGACAGATGTAAAGCACAGTACCTGTCCAGATCATTGCACTATCCTGAATAAGATTATTTATTCATGCCACACTGTCCATGGAGATCCCCAGCCTCTTGTACTAATCCTTGTGCAGTAACCCTGGGAGAGTCTTGATGTAGGGGCAAGGGCTACATTCCTACCATATTCCCCGATATAAATAACAGTGGTGTTATTAAAGGGGACAGAAGTCATTAAAAGAGACTAAGGATTTGGCCTGGATTTCCAGTAGTTGCTACAAATGACTCTGTGGAACAATGGAACTGAGGAAGGGGGATTGAAAATGCATCTTTGAAACTTTTAGAGTAGGAAAAGACTTGCCTAGAAGACTAGAATGAATAAAGGAACATTCTAGAACTAAAAAAACAAACAAGCAACAAAAAAAAATAAAACACTGGACTTCAGAAGATTTTCAGAATGAATGGGACTTGTCTTTGGAAACACTCAGAAACAACAGAGACTGTTCTGGAACTCTCCGGAAATTCTTTTTCAAATAAGAGTCTTTTTCAAATAAGGGAACAAAACTATTTAGGAGTTAAGTGGTGTGGAGATTTTAAGCTTAAATGCTCTCTGGGATTAAAACTTGGTTCTGGAAAAGATCTCTGAAAAATAATTACTTATCTAGAACTCTTTTAATTGAAAACATCAGACTGTAGAAACAACAATCTATAGAAACTAAATAGGAAATATAATGTGAAGATGTGATGCGGATTGGCGAAGAGTGGATTAAGTCATCTGTAGTCTGGAAGGTCTAGAATTAAAGAGGATGTCTGGAAATCAGTAATCTTTTTTTTTTGATAGACTATTTTAGACTGGTTCAGAGATGATGAATTTTTTTTATATCCAGCTTCTCTTCTAAGCATAATCACCAGATCGGCCATTTTTAGTAAATAATAGTTCTATTTTGCACCCTATAGCTCCTCCAGTCCCTCCAGATGAACTGTTTGTTTCTCCATCCCAAGTAGACTGCATTTAAGAAGCTGAGAACCCTTTACCATGTAAACAAGCATTAAGGAAACTCTGTTATTGGTAGTGTGTACTCATATCTATGGAACATTGTACAGGTCTGTCAGTGTCTGAGACATTGCAAACAGCTTCACCTCATCTTGATAGACATAGATTAACATAGGTGTTTTCATTTATTCATCCATTTATTCAGAAAGTGAGAAGGGAATATGGATATAACTTAAAGTTTTCAGTGTTAAAAAATGTTTCAGGTATTTGAGGATTATTACATAAAAAGCACTATTAAAATCACAACCACTTAACACAACATATACAGTACAATACATAAACACAGTAAGAATACTGATTTACTTTTCTTATTTAATTTTCATATTATTTAATTTGACTGCTAACACTGGAAAATGTCAGATGGCAAATAAAGGCTTGCAGTTCTATTGTATTAATATGGACCTCCTGAAATATGACGGTGCTATGTTATGATAAGAAACAACTTTACCATTAATGTTATTTATTCTTTTACAATTGCTTTGTGATTAGTTTCTCTTTATTAATTTTACTTATTTTCTTCTCTGTGGTCTGTTAAATATGTATTTGCGTTTTTTTTATTTTTATTTTTATCTCCAGATGTATGCAAGGCACCGCAACAGATAAATAAAGAACTAAACTAACCTGAGCTAAAGTTTGTAATGGCTCATTTTCATTTCATGATTTTTCTATGAATTCAGTAAAAGGAATGTGGATTGGGCTTCTGTCAAAGCTAAGAGCAGAACAATTTAATGGCAAAAATGTTCAAACAAACAAGCATCTGAATCCACACCTAATACATAATTTACACTGGTCAGCCATAACATTAAAACTGGTGAACTGAAAAATATTGATTTACCACTATACACCAGCAAACTGGTGATAGGATCATGGGTACCCAAGGCTCACCCATTCCCACTGGGACATTAATGCTGGCCGTGATAAAAGGTTTTATGATACCCAGTACACCAACAACCCACCCTCCTGCAGAATCAGCCTCCTGAGATCCCAATCCAATTGGAACAAACAAGTCTGATCTACAGAGGTCTCACTCTGGAACCCACAGTACCCAAAGGATTTACACCACAGCACACCTTTAAATACTCTGTGAAGCCATGACCTGAGGTGTCAGAGTCGTCGTGATGCCACAAGGGATCCAAATCCTTGGTGGTTTTAATGCTAATGGATTTAGGTGGTGTTATGGCTGATCGGTGTACAGTATGTGTTAACTTTTATGTACTTTAATGTTTGTGTTACTGCAGTGTCTGCATGTATTTTTTATTTTCTCTGTCTTTACTTCATATTTTAACATCCACTGCTTCGGTAATACGGAGCCTCTAACACCATTCAACCTAAGGCATGCTGAATTCCTCTGTTTTGCTTTTAAACCCCTCTCTCACTCCATCTTTCTCTCTCTTATTCTTGTTGACTTTAAGTTGATAAAGGATTTGTCAGAATCCCACTCCTTTGCCCGGATCAGCAGTCATAGACGTAGGAGTGTATTAACTTTGTCCTATCCAGTCTGATTAAAACAAACAGTTTGCCCTTATCGGTGCTGTTCACCCCTTTGCCTTAAACAGCCCCTGTCTGCTCACATGATTTTGGTTAGTCCAGGGAGGGATGGAGTTTCAGGGTATTATGCACATACAGTATATTGTGTATTTGCTAAGATTTTGCTGTTACTCTGTAAACCTTGACACAGTATATTACTTGGTATTATGTTACACTTCATTCAAAGGTTAAGAGATGCTTATGTAAAGTCTGTCTTTACTAACTTTTTTAGAAAAATTGTATATCTTATAATATTAGAAAGTATCCTAAAAGATTTAAAATTTCCATGTAATTTTATTTACATATATGACTGGTGGTTAGCACTGTGGCCTGCCTCCTCCTGCCTCCTGCACCTCCTGCCTTTGGGTCTGTGTGTTCTCCCCAGGCCTGTTGTGTCTCCTCTGGGTAATCCGGTTTCCTCCAATAGTCCAAAGACATACATATGAGGCTAACTGGTGTGTTTAAACTGCCCCTAGTGTATGAGTGAGCGTGGGAGTGGATTGGCACCCAATCCAGAGTGTACCCAACGAAGTGCCTCAAGTGCCTTGGGATAGGCTCCTTAGTGACATTTTGTGTATACTTTAGTGTTAAAATTTTTCAATCTTTAATATCATATACATCATAAATCTAGATTATAAGACATGTATTTAAAAAAACAGACAAACCTAAACATGGTCAAATTTAGGATAGAATAAAGAAAAGTATCTGTGCATTGTTTTTTTACCAAGTCTTACCCAGGTCTTTTTTAACACAAAAAAAACTTTCACTATTGATCTGCTTCTGGCTCTAGTGTGGAATGCAGAGCAGCACTAATCCCACACACAACATACTGATATCTTAATAAGGAGTTGGATATCACGGATGGGAGTGAAGTTAGCTTGGCTGGGTCTGAGTGGGTGGGCAAACACAGGCCACAACACACCTCACAACCATCTGCACACACAGACATGATAAAAACAAACAAATCTGCACACTTGAAATGGTAGAATTATATTAATAAAAATACTATGGTAGAATTGTATTAATAAAAATACCATTCTATTTTGTATTAATAAAAATACTAAAAAAATGGACTGTGGGAAAAGTAGCTTTAGTTTAGAAAGGAAGCAACCAGAGGTGAAAGTCTTGTTTTTCTACACTGTATTTTAGCTAGTTAGCTACTGTATATGTAGTGCTCTATTAGCCTTGATGTACGGCACCATCTCCATTCAACATGGCAGCACACTGTAACATTACAATAAAGCGATTACTGCAATATTTTTTAATAAGGCTATAATATTTAATACTGAGAAAAAACATTTATATTCTCCAAAATGCAAAGCCTTGAGCTGCATTCTGAAATTTGTTAGTACATCACAGGACCTCTGGGAGTGTGGTGTGGACATTGGTAACAGATCCTTTGGGTGTTTTAGATTGCGGGGTGAACCCTCCATGGAACAGACTTGTTTGTCCAGCGCATTCCATGGGTGCTCGATCGGATTGAGATCTGGGGAATTTGGACTTCCTTGCACACTTTGCTTGCCGAGTTCCATGTGTGATGGGCTGTTCTGAACATTGGGTGTTCTGATGTCTTTCTATCAAGGCCAATTTTTTGGCAGTTTGTTCTGCATTGGCTTTTTTGTGTAATCTGACTGGACGAGCTGGCTTTTAGTCTCTGTGGGTATATGTGAGCCTTGACTGCCCATGACCCTGTCACCAATTTACTGGTATATAATTGATAATCAATGACAATGTATTATAACTTTGTTTACAAACATTACATAGTTTGAGCCCTTAAAGCTGTAAGATTGTTCGTAGACAGAGGTTGAGGGATCAGCTATAATTGTTTAGAATAAAAGTGGCTGCCAAATGAATAAATGTAATCCGAAACCCTATAAGAGAAACAGTTGATTTCTATAATTTTGTGCTGCAATGCTTTTGTTTTTATATAGTTTTTATCCAAATTATCATGCTTAAGGCAGGATCCAATTAAGCAGCTCAGGTCTTAGAGAGCAGTAACAAAGTTTAATGTCACATTCATTTATAGGAGCTTTACCAGGAAGTAAATGCATTTTGAGCGACTGTGGATGTTTGACGATTGTATTTACACTCAAGCTTTCGTGCACACCATATATTTACAATTATGCAACCATTCATAAAAAAAATTGAGACTTATGTTCACTAAGCAGTCAGGGTGCTCCAGGGGTTCAGACCGCGCAGCTGCAGAATACTGCTGTTTACTCCTAATCCTTCTCACACTGCCTCTCCAAACATCAGAGAGCAGAGACATTCAGCACTGAGTTGAAAAATCAGCCTCAAAGCTTTGTGTCTCTTCTCCCCCAACAGACACACAAACACATGCCAGTTTGCATGTCCCCACATTGCAAGCTGTATAAAGAAGGAGGTAGGAATGGATGAAGCTTTAAAGTAAAATGACAATATTGTTATTAATGAGAGCTTTACACAAGTCATTTTTGTAACTGTAATCCTGCTTCCTGATATGACTCCTGCTTCCTTAGTGACCAGATGGAGCATGACTAATCCAGAGACTTCTCTGTTGTGAGCAAGAACAATACATTCTTTAACTGCACGGACACTGCGGCAGTCCTAGGAGCACCGTCATGGCTTTGAGCGCGCTCTGAAAATCAAAGAGTTGCAGTGTAGAAGCTTGGTGGTTTAGTAGTTGGTTGGGATTTTGGCTTTACACCTCTTGTATAGGAGGTTTGAATCTCATAGCATGTTTTCCCAGTGCTTGGTGGTTTGTCTTTGAGTACTTCATATTCGACCAAATTCCAAAGATAGGCATTGTGGGAAGATTGCTGTTTCTTCAATAGGGTGGAACCCCATCCAGGGTGTTTCCAGAGTTCCTTGTGATAGGTTCCATGACCTTATACAGGATAAGTAGTAAAGAAAATGGATAAATGGATTTGCAACCCTTTCAATGTATTCTTGATCTTTATGCTCTAAAAAAACAGCCAAACCTAATAAACTAATAAGTGATGTTGTATGATAATAAATGTGGGTTGTGTTTGCCATCATGGTAACTAAAAACAAACCCCAAACCCCTGACTATTCTTTAACAGCCTGACTTTGTGAATCATTGTCCTGATTGATCCTAAAAGCTCAGGAATCCCAAAAGCTTTGAATCACTTCCCTTTCCTTATTCCACTGGATATGTTTCTGTATGTGTGTTGTGGAGGAGATGGAGACCAAACGTCATACTGCAGACTTCTGGTGGACTGCTGGAGAGTGTTATTTGTGGCACACTGTCACACAAAGTTATGTGTATGCACAATCAAGTGTACGCGGAAGCACGTCTGCTTTCACACACCCAGGCCTGCATACAAGCACACATGCACACTCGCTCACAATAGATCAGATCTTTATCTCTACCGGCAACACACAACGTCTTCCTGTTATCTTGTTTAAAACAAGGGTCGTGTGTGTGAGCGTGTGTGCACACCTACACATGCACCTGACTGAAGTTGAGTGCAAGCATAAGCGACTGTATTCTTGTGAAACAAGTCAGTACTGATGTATGTGGGAAAGACTATACATGCTGCCAGCAATAGGTGAGAAGCCAATGCATTTGCGTGTGTGCGTGTGTGTGTGTGTAGCAGTTAGATTTGTGATATATGCATACAGAATATGATAATAGTTTGGTTTATACCACGAAGGATATGACAAGCCATGGGTGTCTAATGTGTGACTCAGGCCTGTAGTTTGAATATGAATGTTTATAATGTGTGTGAGAGAAAGTGTGTGTACAGCTGTTCTACTAATAGAAGCTAAATCACACAGAGGGTGGAGGTCAGTTTCTTTTTTTCCTCTCTAAGCAATATTTCAAAGCAATATAAACATGAACATGGTGTCTATAATTCACATGCAACAATAGTCATAACAAATCTTGTCATCAGTGTTAGTTTCATGTTAGTGTGTGGAGTCTTCTGTGTATTTTCTCAGTATTAAGAAAAAGAAAGTAAGTGCACATGAATGCATCCTCTCAAGCCTCTGTGGATGAGGTGGTCATTTGCACCGTGGCCTTTTGTGGTTGCCAAATATCAGACGGGATAAAAGGGTATTAGTTTAGGATTACGGAGTCAGTTCTTGACCTAAGTGTAGCTCAGGAGACTTCTGTGGGAGTGTAGAGTCTTGTCTAAGACCATTAAATGAATTTACCATTGAATGATCATTCCTAAAAATGCAAAGCTCATTGTTAAACACAGTCATGGCAAACCTGTAGTTTAGTCTGGAATTATGTTAAGGTTTACGTTGTGTTCATGAAGGCCTGGGAAGGTCCTACTTTCCACCTCAGACCACTAGAGGTTGGAAAAAATCTGGGTGTGCAGTGAAAGCTGCCCTTGTTATGCTCCATATCTATAAAAGGGTTTCAAATAGCTTTTATGCTTTACAAGCAAATGCTAAATGAGAATGGAAAAAGGCATAAAGTCTGGCATCAAGTGCTGAACTTTACCTCTACCATTATTTGGTATTATTTTAAGTCATTTACATAAAATCTCTAACCGGCTTATTAAAAAAAAAGAAAAAAAAAGCTAAAATCCTAAAATCTATATTAATTTTTTTCTTTCTTTTACAACAACAGGTACCATACTGTACAGAAATATTCTGTGACTTAGAAGTTCCAGGTCATAAAGTTGCAGAAATAGAAAACCTCCTGATTATACTTAGTCATAAATGCATTAGCTTTATTTTTATCTTTTAATTGCAGGGTTTTTATTAACGTTTGTATTTACAATTATTTGCTGCTGGCATGTTAATATAACCAAGCTAAAAAATTCAATTGTAAAAAAAACTACCTCTAAACAGACATACAGATGTTGTTCCAACAAGATGTTGCTCCAGGCCCCCCACCCTGCAACCCTGTATACAGTATAACACGGTATAGACGATGAGTGAGTGAGATAATGGCATACATGGAAAAATGGACTGTGGGAATTTTTGGAATAAATTTTTTTTTTTTCACAAATAGGCCCATATACTGTATTTTTTTCATTGACACACTATTATTCTAAAATGAATGGAAAAACAAACCTTGTACAAAAATCAACAGGATTTTAAATTAAACCAAACAGATAATATTTTAAACGATTAAAACAAATGTAAAAAAAAAAAAGCTACAAAGATGTGTGTGAATGTTCATGACAGTCATGACATCACTATCTGTCCACTGTATATAATGCAATGCTTAATAGGTGAGTAGTATAGGTTTTAAACTTGTCAGGACTTTGTGGTGGCCAATTCATGTATGAAAATGATTCGTCAAGCTCAGGCACATTTTGAGCTCAATGATTCTTAGCATTGTCACCCTGGATTATGTCTGTGCCACAAGGGAAGAAAAAAATCAACTGATTGGATAATCTAAGCATTAATTAAATTGAGAGAGAGTCAACTGACTTGATTTTATTGCTTCATACTGTAAAAATTTCTGAGCAGAGACTGCACCAAGCCAGATGTATACAGTACTGTGCAAAAGTCTTGAGGCCCCATTTCTTCACATAAAATATACATTAAATAAAAAAAAATAAATAAATGTTTTGACAGGTTTCAACGTGCTTAAAGATAATTTTTTTTCATAACAACCGCAGCAACCTCATTTCCCCTCTTGTCTGTTCCAACCACTCAGCATTCAGCATTACTAATCACTGAACGGCCTGATCA
>JAOVVB010000026.1:20426354-20428854 GCA_028570985.1 Heterobranchus longifilis
TCATAGTTGGTTTGCACCATGCACAAGTTTTTATTCACCCAGGTGGTTATGTGTTCTTTCATTTGAACAATAGATGAGAGTCAGCTGGTTAAGCATTGTTGTAAAATTCCCATTTGCATAATAAATCAAGCTAAATTGTGATTAACAGTGTGTTGTTTTACAGAATATTCTGTATTTATTTATTTATTTATTTTAACTCAGTATCCTGTTAAATAGAGAGACATCCAAGGTTAATGCTCATCACTGGTGTATATGTAATGCTGTGTGTTTGTCTGCATCTCATCTGAATCATTTCCATTAAGTTGTGCATTGTTTCCCCACATGCTTCACATGAGTGTCCTTTGCGTTTTCTGGTTTCCTACACTGTCCAAAATATGCAGACACTGTAGATAGACTGGTTATGCCATAATCCTAAAGTAGCTTGCAATGTTTATATTTAGCAGATTAAAGAAGTGGATTCTTTAGCCAGTTGTGTCATTATTTTGTACTGATACAGTACAATGCAACAGTCACACATCTCTGGTTATACTGCAGTCTACGCCCCACAACTTCATTAGTGGCCAACTGATTTGGGACCTGTGCCTAAAAGCTTTTTCTCATCAGCACTCTGGAAGTCCTTACAGTTCATGGTCACTTAGAAAAAGCAAAAAGCAAAAAAAAAAAACCCACACACACACACAAAGTTCAGAGGACATCGCCCGTAGGCAATGTGGCCACTTTAAGATCAATATTCCCTCCAGTCTTTGTGCTTTTAAATCTTCCACACACAGCTTATGAAAGACCTGAAATCATATTATTATTTAGTGCAAGAAAATCACTCACTCTCTATACCGCATATCCTGTACTGGGTCTCTGGGTCCCAGGGTCCACCCTGTATGGGGTGCCAATCCATCACAGTGACACACAGGCACACACAATATGGAATTTGGAAATGATATTTAGCCTAACCTAGATGTTTAGCCCACCCTGGATTGGACTGTGGGAGGAAACCAGAATATCCAGAGGAAACCCACAAAGCACAGGGAGAACATGCAAAATTCCATGCACACAGACCCAAGGTGAGACTCGAATCCTCAACTCTGAAGATGCATAGCCACAGTGATAACTACACTGCCATCATGTTAGGAAGCAGAAAAATCTGTTATCCAGTCCAGCATAAGTGAATTATACCTTTACAATTATTTGCTTGATTGAGTAGCTTATTACAGCTTATTCTGAACATGACCATGTACCATCAGTACCACAGGTATTTGCATTGCATTTGAGTCATGTGATTTGACAGACGGCCTTATCCAGAGTGACTTGCATTTTTGTCTGATAATACTGTACATCTGAGCAGTTGAGGTTTAAGAGCCACAAGGCATGAGGCAATCCCATGAGGGCACAAGGAAGGGTACATCCTGGACAGGGTGCCAAACCTTTGCAGGGCACACACAAAGGCACTTATTCACACACACACACACTATGGGCAATTTGGGAACGCCAGTTAGCCCTATCTGCATGTCTTTGAACTGTGGAAGGAAATTGGTGCTCCTAGAGGAAACCCACTAAGCATGGAGAGAACATGCAAACTCCACACTCACAGACAAGAGGCGGAAATCGAACCTGGACCCTGAGGGTGCAAGGCGACAGTGCTAACCACTAAGTCACCATGCCGCACAGTAAAATTTTATTTTACCCGTTATGTGAGATAAGAACTCACAAAAGCAAAAGGTGCTGCATGAAATTAATACAATGCAATATAATAAAGTCTATCTAGCACAGCTGCCTCACAGCTGCAGGGTCTCTAGTTTGTAGAGTTAAGCTTTTAGCTTTTATTTGAAGACAGCCAGTGTCTCAGCTGTTCAAACAGCCAGGGGAAGTTCATTAAACCACCTGAGTGCCAGGGCAGAGAAAAGACCTGCTGCTGCGAAGTCACCCTTTTACCTTGAAAGATGGTGAGTTCAGACGAGACATGCTAGACGTTTAAATGGAGTGTGGTGTAGAGCAAGGCGTGATGAGTCCCACCGATATGTTTTAGGTTTGTATGCTAGCCTCAGTATGTTTAACCTGATGCGGGAAGCTACCGGAAGCCAGCAGTGGGATTGTATCAGTGGAGCGAAAGCTTTGGGACATCATACAGCCGCATTCTGGATCAGAGGTCAGACTGGTCGACATACAGGTCAGCCTCATGAGGACGGACAGGAAAGTTTCTGATTGTGTCGAAGAACTTCAAATGGTCGTTGTAACCGAATGGACTTCTTTATTTGTTCTCAGATCACAGTTTAGTTTGATTTCACATAGCACTAATGAATTGGACTCAGATTTCTTACTTCTTTCTTCTTCATTGGTCTCTTTTCTCTAAGAGTGGTATTATGTAGTTGTAAAGCTCTCAGCTCAGATTACAGAGCTCAAAATCATCTTTCGCTTATTCTCTCCTGTCACCTGACTTGCTCTTTTGCCTTATTATGCTTTATGCTTCCCAGTCTGTCTTCCTTACTACCAATCTTCATTTCGTGCA
>JAOVVB010000026.1:20431354-20439435 GCA_028570985.1 Heterobranchus longifilis
TTGTGAATAAACTTTCAAAGTGTGCAATAGTACATAAGGTGAATATTATATATTTATATAAGACAGACGTAAAAAGCATCAGCATGAGAAATCTGATGCAGGGAGCTACAGGAATTGAAAGATCCTTTCGGCCAAAACACAGTATTGGTGCTGATTTTATTTTATTTTTTTATGTCATACATATAATACAGAAAATGTGTGTGCAAAAAAAGCTACTTCTGAAGTGTGTGCAATCTGGAAGTGACCAATCAAAGTTGCTTACTTTCAGCCGTTTTTATACAGTATGTGCCCAAAAAATGACAATTCTTCAGCATTATACTGTACTGTCTCGCTTCAAACAGTAATGATTTCAAATGCAAATTATTCATACTTCTTTATGAGTATTGATACTAAAATTGGTGTAAGCTTTTAGAAGTATATGACCTGTAAGAATACCTTTTGTTGGTTTTTGGTAAAAGCTTAAAAAGCAAAGAATCTGTAGTGCCCATAACCATGTCAAATTCATGTTGCAGTATCTTAACAATTTTGAATTTTAAAATAATACACTTTTTCAGGCTTATGTCTTTTCATGTGAAATCTAAGTTTCATCTAAATCACAATTAAAATCATTAAAATGATTTGAATACAAATAAGTTACGGACACTACATGCAAGGACATGAAATTGTATTTAGCAAATGTGTTTCTTTTTATCTAATAAAAATATAAATGTGTATGCATATTTTAAAAAAAAATGGATATATGAAGAAATATGAAGCATTAAGTATTATAAAAAAGTGTTATATGATCCTATCTAAAAATTAAATTTTCACCAGGAAATTGTGTGTTCTGTGATTTTAGTAAGAAAATCCTGCACCCTCATAGAGGTCTCTTCAATCTCCCCAATTTTATCTTCGATCTTGCCAATTTTGGCAAAAAAAAAAAAAACCTATAGAATTATTGGACACGAGAGAAAAAAAAATTTGATAAATTTCTCTCATAGCACTCTCCCAGCACTAGTAGCCTCAGTCTGGTGCACTCCTGGGCCCTTCCTAAAGTTGTGGATCTCTACTGGTTTTCCTCGATCTCGTGGACACAGGAAAATTCTAAAATTAAGTAATTCCTTGCTATGTCCCTTTAAATAACCTATTTTGCCTCGCTCGTGACACTCTGGCCAAGCTCTCCTCGTAGGCGCGGACCTCTCAACAAGCACGCCTTGTCTCTCCTCATTCCTGTACGAGCACTCGTCATTCTCTCTGTTCACAAAACCACAAGATCAGCGGATACTCCCTGTTCTCGTCGCATGCTCGCTGTATGCTCGCTGAGAACTCCTTGTCCTCTCCAAAAGCTCTCTTCAAAAACATGCGCCCACGTCTTCTAGGTCACGGAATGACCTTTTTCTTGCCAAAATCGCTCTCTAGAAGATTTCTCATCAGACTCCTGTATGTACTGTATGAGCCGTAGGGGGCCGTAGAGATCAAAGTGTTTTTTAAGATGACATGAAGTTATCAGATGTGTTCCCTTGCTGAAAGTGCTACAAGGACTTGTTTTTAAATGTGGGTTTTGTCTGGCAGCTGTTCTCCCCCATTTCCTGAACTGCAAACCTCTACTGAACCTTCAAGTTGTACTCAATACTTGACCGACCTGCTAGCCAGCTGTACAGTATATATTGTACTGGTGCAAATCTGTCAGTGCATATGTGTATGTGAAATTACAGTCTTGTCATGCTCTAGAATGTGTTTTCATATGTTTGGTTCTTGCACTGAATTGTACTTCTAATGGCGATATTCCCATTTAATATCATATATTCTGAAAATCTGTTCGTCCACTCTGTAGAGCCTGATATCTTTATCGAGTTCCTAATTTGGTATGTGGGTGGTACAGTATAATATGCTGTATGTGTTTTTTGTGTGTGTGGTGTGGAGTGTTTTACTGTATAATGCATTTTGTGAAGGGTAGGTGGGGAAACAGCATCTAATGATTTCTTGGCACTTGCTTTGCATGTGTGTAGGTGTGAGTGTAGGAGAGAGCGTGTTTGGATAGCTGACACTAATTGAGTATTGGCAGATAGAAAATGCAAGTTTGGTGTGCGGGTAGAGAGTATAAGTTTGAGTATGTACAAAATGTACTTGATCATACAGTAGACTCATACACTAACACACACATACTGCACATACAAACTATTTTTTCCATCCTAAGACCTATAATAGTAGCGGGCATCAGTTGAAGTTCTAATTGTAGGTTATATAGC
This sequence comes from Heterobranchus longifilis, assembly GCA_028570985.1. NCBI lineage: Eukaryota > Metazoa > Chordata > Actinopteri > Siluriformes > Clariidae > Heterobranchus > Heterobranchus longifilis. The sequence goes on from JAOVVB010000026.1 coordinate 20,433,583, forward strand.
CACCTTTTCAAACATTTATGCACAAAACTCTTGGACAAAACTTCAATTATAAGTGGGTTTTGAGGGGCATAAAGGGAAATCTGCAGTAATAAGACACCACACATGTTTTAATACTCAGTCTGATGAGGTTTTGACTGCTGAGATCATCTTGTAATTATTTCATTAAAAGTCTGAAGGAGCCAGGGATTTGTCTAGAGAACACACAATCAGTTCAGGTAAAGTTGCAATAAACAGATTATTGCTTAATGCCCTTTGGAATGCTCAATGTTTAATGAGTCCTAATTAAATCAAAGTTAATGATGTGTCAGTACAAGATCTTTAGCATGAAGGCTGACTCATTCACACTTGAAATAAAAATAAATAAATAAATAAATAAATAAAGGGAAAAATGTATGAGGGGTGTTCAAGTCAAGGGACTTTGGATGCAAGATCCTGCTGCTACACTAATACACTTATCTCAGATACCATCAAGGTAGAAAGTTTTTGCAGTACCCCGGAGCCATGATCCGACTTCATAATTCACATATGAAACACTGGCCACCCAGGAACTCCTTAAATGGCCTGAACATGTGGAAATCACTTGGAATGTGTGGTGGATAAGGCAGTAACACCCAGTTGAGTTCCTTTATTGTGCAAGTGGTGTTGTGCCCAGTAAACATCATCATGATATGATGACATAAAGCAAACAGACTGATCATAGCTCAGATGTACTGAGAAAACTTTCCATATTGATGTATCCAAGCACTCGTGCATTAGTGTAGTTGGGGATTATACAGAGAAATAAAGGTAGTTTTTACTGTCATAACTGTTATTCTACACAATCAAATGTCCCGGTTAGTTCCCGTCATAGTCTATATATTGTGCACAACAGAAGAGACATATTGTTAGACTTGTGTTTCTTATAAATGTGCTTTAAGGTAAAGCTTTTCTGGCCTTTTGTCTGGACATGGATATGTGTCAAAATTCATTTCCATGGCAATCGCCCATATGCTACAGATGTATTAAATACAATACCAGAGTTCTTCTTTAATAAATATTTAATTTAATGCCAGAATTGCATATATTGAAAAATGACACACATCCTCCAATATTCTAATATGATTAAAATCTCCTCTCAATATATTAATGCAAAATGTATAAGTTAAAAACTAATTTGTTCTGCTACAAATGGCAACCACAAACCATCCTTTAAATTAATCATAAGCAAATGCAATCATACAGTATTCATACTTAAACTTAACGAATAGACATTTATTATTAGTACTACTGCATCAAGGGTTATGGTTTCAGAGTGGAGAGTATTGGAGGATTCGGGAGGGATTAGTGTTTCAAAATCCCAGTGTGACTGCAATGCATAGGCACAATTTATAAATCACTTGCAAACTTTGCGTCAAGTTCGGATTCCTATCTGTTTTTGTGCTAGAACTGTAAAATGTGAGTAGCTATCATAGCTAAGTTACCCGAAAAGTTAATTATCCACATATTCACCCATCGAGTGCACATGGGCGTAGCTAACATTGATGATTTTATTATGTTGTATTTGTCCGAAAGCCTGAGTGTCAATCATCTGTTGCATTGCGCGTTTCAATTATGTAGACAGAAGCTTTCGTTTACTGTTCATTTAGTTGTATAATGTACTATGTGGCTGTAACTGTTTATGATAGCAATTGTAGTGAATTATAGTATTATTAGTGCTTGTTTGAATGATGTGCAAGCTGTTTTATTACGGTCTCTTATTCACAGTGAGTATTATCATGAGCAAGAGAAAGCATGGCATCTTAGTAAGATGAGAGCAGTGAGAAAATGAGCAATAGTCAAATGATACTACAGATGGTACTACTACAAGTGATGAGTCAATGTTTCTTAATAGAACAGCAAAAACCATTCAGATCAGAAATAAGTGATTTACTGATAATATTATATTCTTTCACTTTGGTGCATTTAGAGTACACACAGAGAGAGAGAGAGAGAGAGAGAGAGAGAGAGAGAGAGAGAGAGGGATAATGCAAGGATGCTGACAGAGCAGGTGACATGGCAAAAACTGATGGTTAGGACTGAATTATGACATCACCACAGTCAAATCCTGATGTTGATTGAAGCTATGATAAGATTGCAAGTAAATTAAAAACAATTTGTTAAACCTTTGGTCACAATATCTTCATATAATGTCTTCATATAATAAATGCACAGATTTCTGTTTATTACCATATGGTTAAGGTCATAGTTTATAAACCCCTAAAAAAAGAAAAAAGAGAAAGGAAAAACCATATTAAAATAATACAATACACTGTCAGACGTTATTGTTAAAAAAAAAAAAAAAAAAGACTATGGCGTGTTGGGGGCTGATTCGATCCCCCACCCCAATGCTGACTCTATGTCTACAGCAATGATTTAAATGGTTATGCCTATAAGCACCGACGCACAAATTCACATTAACATTCTGCACAGTTTTACACTCCTCATCCTGCAGTGCTTTAAACACACCCTCTCGTAACAGCAGAACAATCCCGACCATGCAGACCACCATGAATTTCAGTGATTTGTGGGTAGTCATCTCTATTTTGCTTGCACATTGAAGGATGATGTAACCTGACATGGTCAAACGCGCCTAATAATCCTGTCAAAATCCAACACTTAACAGATATTGATTGGTCTGTCTCTGCCATTCACAGAGCTGATAAGAAACTTTTAAAGCTGCAGATGTTTAATTCTGACTCTGAGTCTAAATAACACTGTCACTTTGCCTTTTTTTTTTATTTTTTATAAATATGTATTTTTATACAGATCGTTGTGTTTTTAAGTGAATGAGCAGTGATTAAGCAGTCACTTGCACTCCCTGGTTCTCTCCCTGGCTTGTGTTTCTCTGGTTTTGCTTGGCAGAGGTCCAGAGGGTTTGGAGCCTGTGCCTCAGTAATTTTGCTGTCAGAACCGATGAAAAATATCGACTTTGGCCCTTGTCCTTGACAGGGAAAAGTTGCGTGTTAGTGGTTTAGACGCAGTGTGTGGTTGTGTCAGCCGATCTCACGGTAACACATGCTAAAAGAAGGTATCAATATAACAAAAAATCAAACTGGGTCTTGTAACGAAATTTCTCATGAGTGAAGGCATAAATCCGATGAACAATTACAGAAGACTTGATGCACAGTAAGATGATGAAAGTTTTTGCTGCATTGAAACAATTAAATGGTGCAGTGATTTAAAGAGGGCCATATAACTATAAATGACGATCCTCGCCAAGGTGGCACGGAGCCTACTGCAGTTGTTCCAGTGAACATTCAATGAGTGGAAAGCACTCCAACTTACTCATTCTCTATAACGCTTATCCTGTATTGAGTCACGCCTAGTGAACTTGGGGCACGAGGCAGGACCCTGGATAGGGTGCCAGTCTATTGCACACATACCACATGCAATTTGGAGATGCCAATTAGCTAATCTGCTAACTGCATGTCTTTGGACTGTGTGACATTTGGATGCTCTTTATAGAGTGTAAAAATTACTCACGGTGCTGAAATTGTACGCTTTGGAGATTCAGGAATTAATCCTAAATGCCTGGGAACATTGTCTTTTACAAGAACAGACCAGTTGTTAGGTTTATTGATATAACGAATGTGTGTTTGAACATTGTGTGTTATCTGATCCCATGTAATTTGCATGCAGAATATAGAAGATTTAAGCAGATAAAGCACTCACACTTGTCAAAACCCTTTCTAAGATTCCAGTATTCCAGGGGTCTCCACATTCTTGTGGATTTTTACCTGGGTAAAGTCTTATGATTCTTGCAACTCTTTTTATTGAGCAAAAAACAGATTTTGAGAAATAAAATGTCACTTACAGCATGCATCAAAACATTCGATCTGATGGTTCATACCTTAACAATAGGAGGATTAGCAAAAATAGGAAACATGTCCTGCCAAAAAGAAAGTGAGTGGCATGGAAAGAAATGACACCTTTTGGAGTTTGTATAATTATTGCTCTGGGTTTCAGTAAGTACCTGACAGAATAAAGAAGGCAGAGGCGAGGGCAGTATCAGGAAGGGAAAGCTTTGTAAGAAAGAAAAGGTTTTTAAAAGTCGCCCTGGATAAGTGCTTGCACACAGACCTGAAGGCAAGAAGCAAATCTTCCACCTTGGAGGGTTTAACCTGAAAACACCTGATCTTTGAGTCACTTCATGCATGGCAGGTGTATGATAATTAAGCAATATCACACAAGAGGAAGTTGAATACCAGCACAGCTGTAATGTGGTCTTGGGCATTAGGGTATACATTTAAAAGAGCTCCTGATCATTTGGTGACTTAATCATAACCCCTGCCAGAGTCCTCCAAACACAAGAGGGCACTTTCAGACACTGCTCCAAGTAGCAAGTGCCCTGGACCCTGGTCCTCAGACCGGATTTGATGACGTTGCCACCAGTGCCCATGTATTTTCTTTTTTCGTATTTCCTATTTTTGCTAATTCTCTACTTTTGTTAAGGTATGCACCATCAGATTGAATGGTTTGATGCATACCCAAGTGACAATTTTTTTTCTAATATTCCACTATTACCATATGATCTCCATGCAAAATATTGTATGTGTTGTTACCAGAGTTCAATATCAATAAGCCTAGCACCTGATCTGCTCTTGCAAAAGAGAATGTGCCCGGGCATTTAGTATTAATTCCTACTGTATCATCAAATGAGTACAATATCAGCACCATGAGACATTTTCACACTTTATGAAGAACATCCAAATGTTGAGTGATTTTTATTCTCAATAAAGAACAGCATCAGCAGCAGAAAGATTTTTATCCTCAGTACCCTAAGGAACTGCATTACAGTGGACTTAAGTGCTTCTCTGCTACAGTCTGAAGCAATATTATAGTTTGATTGCTTTTATCACACTCTTTCTTTTAAATATAAATAGTTTCTTTGTTATAGTAAATGCTATAAAAATGATTCCTTCTGTCCCAGTCTCTTTAGATTTCCACCCTACACATTATAAATGTTTCTTTCTTTTTTCCATTTGAAATAATAGATCTTTGTAAGCGGTCTATTTCAGTCTCTTTGTCACTTTTTTAGGGTGAGTATTTTTACCCAGTCTCTGAGGTCAGGAAGGTTGTGTCTAACTTTAGCTGAAACTAAGATCATCATGGCACTCTGTGCATCGTAGACTCAATTAACCAATCCCTGACCTGCTAAATGAGGTCACCACTTAGGCAGAATTCTGCTGGGAAAAGAAGCTAAAATGATCTTTAATTCTCTTTTACTCTGGTGAGATTGTGGCTAAAAAAAAAAAGTTTGCCTTAAATAAACACATCGATGTGACCTAGTTGCTCAGATTTGGTGTTTAAAAGTGGAACTGTTATTTCTCTTTGTCTTGAAGGTGTCCCTCTTAAATACATTGAAATTAAATCTAGTCAAGGGATCTAGACAGACACGTAGAGCAAGAAACACAATACAATTATCCTTAACAGCACAAGGCTTGTCTTTGACCTTAAGGGACCAATAGACTTCATCCGGTCTCACTAAGGGCTTAATCAGGTTTTTCTTATGTTTACTGAATGGTCTCTTGAAAGAGAAAAAAAAACATGGATAATAAAAATTCTACACTGGTGTACACTGGAGGAAAAATGCATGTGGGTCATGGCACAATTTTGTTTTCTTTGTTGTTGTTTTTTTTCAGATAAAAAGCAGGTAGTCCAAAAGCAGGTAGATTTTTTTTATTTATTTTTTTATGAATTTAGTCATGTCCAATTCTTCTCCCCCGATTTTCTCCCCAATCTAGTCACGTCCAATTCTCCTCCCGTCACCAGGAGGCTCCCACATTAAGGCTACTAACCTCCATTCAGCCAGGAGGGCCGGTGGCTGTCACGTGT
>JAOVVB010000026.1:20455324-20467231 GCA_028570985.1 Heterobranchus longifilis
TTTTTTTTTCTTAAATCTGTAGAATACGATTTGTAGGCCGGGACATCTCTGCAGCACCACAATATTTAATTTAAAATGGTAATTTGACACATTTCACCTTCAACAAATATTGCACCTCTTGCAATTTGAAAATTGCAGTAGGACATATTGCGATTTCGATAAAAAATTTGATTAATTGTTCAGCCCTAGTGTCCAGACTCTGCGTAAGGAGGTAGGGTGAGGTGGTGGATGGGTCCTAAAACTGAGGACTTTAACACGGGAGACCGGAGTTTGCGTTCCCACCGAAATAACATTTTTGCGGAGGGGAGAGCCGTCCCCTGACCCATATGTATCAGGATGATAAGCATGTTATTAGCGCATTAAATCGTGTGATAACATTCAAAGCAGGTGGTCCGCATTGGGGGGAAAGTCTGGATCGAATAGCTTTCACTCCTGGATAGTGAAAAAAACTCCCTGCTCTGTTTGTATTTCTTTAAACCAATCACAGTCGTCCTGGGTGGCGCCACGCCCCGACGCTGCCTCTGCTAAATAGTGTCAGGAGGGAACCTGTTTCGAAAACCTCCACAAAAATGATATAAACATTCTTCTCTGTAGATATTTACAATCATTCAGTGAAAGAACAGAGCAGCTGCCTTATTACACAACCCAAATCTTCAAAACTTGTAATTTTCAGCATGGCTCCAGCTACACACGGGGCCAAAAGGCTGCTAACAACTGGATTAATCTTGAACAATACATTGTATTTTACAAACTTATAATATGCTTTATAATTGTGGAATCTGAAAAGCTGATTATAACTATAACTGTTAAATAAAGTACATTATATTTCACTCTGAAATGTGGAAGTAGAATAAAATACAAATACTCAAGTAAAATACAAGAAGCTAAACTTACTGGAATAAATATAACATTATGCATGTGGAAAAGTTCCTTCTTGATGCTTAAAGATTCATAGAAACTTTGTGCAGCACTGGTGCGTAACTGCCTGTTTATTATTCAACCATTACTCATTTATCAGGGGTCAGGATGCGGGGCAAAAACAACCTTCTTTTGTCCACACTTAAATGACACAATTAGCGTCCATTTTTAGCCGTGCATGTGACCTTCAGATGATAATTCGTCACCTGCCAAAGAGCAGACGCAGAACTGAGCAGCATTTAGCTGCTCGGCCATAACGGCGGAGGAATTTTAACCCCCTGTAGAGTATATAATCCCGCTCCAGGTTTACACATTAACCTTTGTGTTTCAGACATTTCCCCGTCCATCTCCTCATCGCCTATTTACCAATCAGGCAGCACGCCACCTGACCCCGCCTGTCCCGCCTTGCCTCGTTCTTTCCCACATCAACAGATAGCTAAAGGGCATCGAGGCTTTTACTGTAAAACAATCGATGGCTGACTCACTGTGCAGAGGGACGCACGTCTGCGGACGGTTTACAGAGTACAGTAGAGGGGGGCGGGTGGGGGGGAGTTGTTAATTGAAAGTGGAATATAGGGAGATATTAGAAAAGAAGAGTGAAGGATCCGGCCTACAGGGAAAGAAAACAGTTTAGCCAGATATAGGGCACATCTGCAAGACCCAGATTTATGTGGAGGGAAATGTTAAAGCGGAACGCAATAACGCTGAATATGACACACAATGCTTTGTGCCATTTTAGTCAGTTATTTACAAACAAATCAATTCTAATATAAGACTTATGTTATTTTCATTAAAGAACAACTATGTGATATTTATCACCAATACAATCTCACAATACACATTATTTACATTTTTACATTTTTTCAAATAAGTAAGTATATTTATTTACACAGAGCGGTTCTCTAATTGTGGGGGACGCTATTACATGTTGGTAATTTGTCCACAGGGTTTTATCAGGGTCAAGGTAGAAGATGTGCTATTCGGTTGAGGTTGGTGTTTAGTGCACTAGAATTAGAAGCCGAAAATGGCAAAAAAAAAAAAAAAAAAAAAGAGCAATAAAGAGAGAATAAGCATAAAAGAAGATAATCTCAGAGGATCCTCGGTGCAGGCAGCTATAACTGGAAAAATTCATAATTACAAGTGACTTCCACAATGATAATAATAAGTTTGGGATTTTGCTCTGGAGGATGGCAAGGAGTTAGTCAGCTGAAATAATTGTAATGTATAATAATAATGATAATGTATAGAGATGAGGAAAGGAGGAAGAAAGGCAGACGCCCGAGTTTAGCTGTTTTATCAGGTATTGCTATGAAATCCCCGTGCTAGTGCTGACTCACATCAGTGCTCTGTGCATACTGAGGCAAAAAGTCACATTGAATTCGAATCTGACCCATGCAGCACATTCAAGTCACATGACCACTTATCGGATACACTGTGTATTCAATATACATATAGGACCACATGCGAAAGTGCCGTTAGATCCTTTCTGGAAAACATGAGATTTGTAGTGTTCAGACATACTTTATACCTTTATAGGCCAGAAACATGATTTGTAAATAGGTACATAGGGTACTTTTGATGGGGTGTAAAACAAAATATCTCAAAAAAGAAAGTTGATAGTGTCATTTTATCCAAGATATCTCAAATGAATCTGGTCTGATGAGAAAATTATGCAAATTGAAAAATGAAAGACGTGAGGAGCAAAGGCCCTTGTGTTCCGCTGAAGAGAGAGAAGGATGGTTAAGGATGACAATAAAAAGCATTTCTCATGGTTAAATTTTTTAATACTAATGATACACACTTGATGTAATAGGCATAATAAGTTTTACAAGCATGTAGGTTTTCCAATTGCATTATTTCTGTCATGTGATTGGTAGTGGCTGCCGTGAGCGAATGAAATGCATTTATTGGATAGGGAATGTTGACGCCAGATAAGCTCATTTCACTCTGTCATTTCAGGTCCGCATTATTAATAAAATACAAGTATGTATCAGTTAACGTCCACAATATGTTCTGTAAAACAGGACAATGTGTGATTTGGATGTTGTGCGAACGGCATGTTATATACTTAACAAAGCTATAGTGAAATGCTGTAATGTAACCACAGTTAGTCTGTAGTGCAAGTTTCTGTTTCACTTTCAAATTGATATTTATCTTTTTTTCCTCTCTCTCCTGCTATCAGCAGCAATAGTTTGGTGTATTTGGGGATTGTGATGCAATTATAGTAATATTTTTTAATAAAAAAATTAAGCAAAGAAATAACATTGTGTGGGGGAAGCTGTTGTGTTTGTCTCATCTGCTTTTGTCAACTTCTCTTTTTCTGCGTTGGGATTTTTAACGATGGTATAATGGTAGGATACCACAGACATATGTCAGCTGATGCAGGTCATATGGCACATACCCATGTTATAAGAAGGTGCTGCAGTCACCAAAGAAGTAAAACTAAAACTGGTAGGGGAGGAGGCTGATGATGCTGCAAACTAAAAATTTTCTATAATATTTATAATGTTTCTCATGATCTTCTAACTTGATCTAATGTGGAAAAGAGACTCAGCAAACTCTTGCTTTGATTGTGTTCTCTTTAATATGTTTTTATTTAAACTTAACGAATATGTTATTGATACTTGCATATGTAATGAACCAAAAGTGCAACTGCAGGCCATTGTGTAAAAACTGTGGGATATGGAGTTACAGCTTTTTGCAAAATCACACAAAAATCATACATGTACAACCAAAATAATTTTAACGTGATATTTTTGGCATGTATGCTTTTTAACACTCTTGTAACTCAAAGAAAACATGCACAAAATATTTTTGCAAATCAGTTTGCAATATTTCTTGCTTCATTGGAAAATAGTTATTTTCTTCTGTAAAACTGCAAAAAATATATATAAATTCATTCTGCTGTCAAATTATTCACTTGGCCTCCAAGAACTTTTGGGTAGGTGGTATGTGTCAAGGTAACATCCATATGAATGCCAGGACACAAAGTTCTCTAGCAGAACATTGCCCAGAGCATCAAACTGACTTCACTGGATTGCCCACTGCTAAAAGCCAATATGGGCTCTCTGACCTGTTCTTCAGCTACACAGCTCCATACACAGCAATGATGTGTGTTTTGACACCTTTCTTTCATAACCATCATTCTTTTTTCAGCAGTTTATGCTTGTTGTCCTTCCTTGGACCATATATGGTAGGTACTAACCACTTGCATACCGGGAACACAGGACGAGACTTGTCATCTTGGAGCTGCCCTGACCCAGCTGTCTAGCCTTTACAATTTGGCCTTTGTTAAAGTCACTTGGATCATTGCACTTGCTCATTTTTACTGCTTCCAACAAATCTTCCAACAAATATTAAACTTGGAGAACTGATTGTTCATTTGCTGACTGATATATCCCACACAAGTGCCACTGTAAGAGGACAAGCTATATTATTCACTTCACCTGTCACTGGTTTTAATGGAATGGCTGATCAGTTTATTTTGTTAAACATAGTTGTAACTCTGCAAGTCTACTTCTGACCATGTATTAATTTAAACCGAGGACCTCAACCTCACACCACATATCTCTACATGACAGGAAAACTTTACAATATTTCTTTTTCATTGTGGTCTTAATAGATCTGCTAAGCCTGGAGAATTCTGACACTTACTTTTGATTCTCATTTGTCACTATCTGTTTCTCTCTCCCTCCATCTCTATCTTGTTTTTATTTGCCATGGAGATAAAGATAAATGATGAAGCAAGAATCCATCACCATCACCATGCGTGCTCTTTGCCCAATTACTGTATTTGTGTCATGCTGATTATAGTTTTATTATTTCCTGGATCTTCCTATCACTTTTTTTTACTCTATATATTTACATTACTATTATCCTTTATAAAAAAAAATTATCATTCTAATAACTATTTACTTTTTATTATACAGACATTTTGACAAACTGTCTGCCCTTGTGAAGGTACATTTCCATTGTTCTTTCTGGTTGCTCTTTGGACAGGATATGTTAATAATGAACAGCAGGACATTCCCAAATAAATCAATAATCTAACACCTTATCAAAGTAACTGTCATGTGCTGGACTACAACATATATGTACACAATTTATGATTGAATTAATAGTGTTGATTAGCTTGCCAAAAATAGGAAAATAGGAAAAAGACAAAAAATTATCTATCTTTCTTAACATTTAAACACTATATCCACAAAACTAAGGTTTTAGCACTGCCACTTGTTTCTCCAGCAGTTTCACAACTCTATCTCTGCTGTATCTCATTTGTTCATTAACATGAAAATACACCTACAGTATCAGTGAAAAGTTTGGACACACCTTCAAGTGTTAATTCAATGATTTTTTTTTTTATGTTTAGTGATCTATTCTCTACATCCTCGAACAATACTGGAGATTTCAAAACTACAAAATAGCACATATGGAATTATGTAATTAAGCAACAAAAATTATTTTAAAACACTTGCAAGTATTGTCAAGTGCCTTTGAACAATCCATCAACCACAATGATGAAACTGGTTCACATTTATACCATCCCAAGACCAAAACATACCTCTGCTGCAGAGAAGGAGTTCATTTAGAATTAGCAGCCTCAAAAATCACCAATTAACAGCGCCTCAGATGAAGAGCCATTATAAAGGCTTTCCCGAGCATTGCATTGAGACTCATCTCAATATCAACTGTTCAAAGGAGATTATTGCATATTTTGGATGCCTTTAGCATTGTTTTACAGTGTAGAAAGAAATACAAATGTGTGCAAACTTTTAACTGGTACTTTTCAACTCCTTATATTCACAGAACTGCTCCTCACGGGAGGATTTGGGTTTTCACACCATTCTGTGAAAACTCCAGACTCTATTGTGTGTAAAACGCCCAGGAGATCAGGAGTTTCTAAAAAAAATGCTGGCGCCATTTACCACCTCCAGGTCCAAGTCACTGAGTTCACATTGTTTCCTTCTTATGTTTGATGAAACATTAAGCTCAAGCTCTTTAACTGTATCTGCATGTTTTGTTGCCAAACAAATGGCTGATTAGGTAACTGCATTCATACATAGGTGTAAAGACGTTCCAAATGGTTAATATAGCTGGTTTTATATTCATATTTATACAGTATGTACATTTAATGGAAAAATAGAATCGATTTTATTTCCTACAAAGCAAGTCTTCACTGGTTGTTCTTCTTTTGTTTAATACTGCGCATTTCACAAATAGCAGCATCCCCATTGATACAGTGGGAGACCACTGTATTAAAGACTAGCGTTCGATTCCTAGGTGGGGAACCCCACCAATGTCAGGACACTCTCAGTGCCAGTCCCAAGTTTGAATGAAATGGGGAAATCAAACATGCAGTTCGGATGATCTGCTTTGGCAACCCCTAACAGGAGCATGTGAAAGAACAACAACTAAAATTTCACAAGTAGGAGCGGTGGTCTGTAGAACTGTAGTTAGTGCTGACTGCAGCTTATTCACCTGCAAAGACAATGCGATTATATCAGGGCAAACATCACTGAGGTCATTCAAGGTCAGCGCTCTGAAGCTTAAATTTCAGTCAGTTGACATTTACCTGAGCATAGGACAGCAATGTGAAACGGCAGCTAAAACGAAAGCTGCAAAGTGTGCACTGTTCTGTGCATGTATTCATCACCTGCAGGAGCAGGTGCTCAAACTCTGAGCAAATCTGTTCTGCAATTCTGGAAGAAAGGGGATTTTCAAAGGTCAAAAGGTCATTCTAGTATTGGCCTCCTGGCTTCTTTATCAACAGAGGTCCTAAACTTGTTCTTCCCAAACTTATGTATGGTTTTCAGTTGATGTAGCAGTGGTGTTCATAGGGCTTTAATCAACAAAGGGTACACCCAAGCTTTTAATCTTTTAATACAAATTTGCTGGATTGATAAATGAAGTAACAAACATTAAGGGGTATACTTTGTGGGGGAAACAGCAGACCAAAAGGAAAAAAAAACATGACAATAAAAATTGTAATACAGATGCAGAACTTATATAGAGAATACAAATTAAATGATACAGACTGTCTGATTTTTATGCATATTTTAAAAAGAATACATAAATTAATATTTTACTATTTCTTTAACAAGTTAACACAGGTATCAGAGCTCCCCCAAAGTGTGCCTGTTAATGTTCCAGCTCAGATAATTCATTTTTTAATACCTCAAACTCCCTGTGTTTCACTCCTCTTGCAAATATTTCATTGCAGTGACTATGTACACGAGTTACGGCTAAGCCTTACACTACCAGAGAACGGCAAAACTTTAAAATGTAAAAGGCAGACTTTAAAAGGACTAAAAAGTGAATTCAGGTGCCTTTTATATAAATTATTACAATAATATATATATTATATAATGTGCTGAAACAAAATAAAATGCTTTATTCAATATTTTTGCAGCTTTCAGTTTTAAAAGGAAAAGAAAGGAAACTGATGAAATGTGATAAAAGCTCCCCAGATAACTCTAAAGCACTTACTCCAGATCAAATCTTAAAAACGTTTTATTAACGTTTAGTTAAATTTTTTTAAATCAAGTTTCAAATCAGTCATGACCTGTCAGGCCGTCTCAGTTCAAAAGCACAGTTTCCATCGCAGGATAGATAATATGCTGAGGATGGATGCATCATGCAAAAGAGACATGAAAGAAAATATCTGCCGGGCACATTTTAGAGGTGTGTAATGAAACCCAGAAGGAAATAAACTTTGCATGATACAAGTAGTGGAAAATAAGTTTCCTGCGAAGTAAAATCATTGAAGCACCATTAGAGGTTACACAATGCATAGGAGGAGACATGTAAGGCTTGTGTGGGAGTGTGGGCGTGTGTTTCTGTAGAAAACTGCACATCTCATTTCTGCTGAATAAGGAACTGGCTTTCAGTTGTACATTTTTTAAATGCATTCACACGAACTGCATACGACTTCTGTTTTTCCCGCACTATATTATTTATATGTTTATCACCTCATTATTATATTATATTATATTATATTATATTATATTATATTATATTATATAAAATATCACCTCATATTACCTTATTCATTCAAGTAACTCCTCAACCTAAGAAAATATATTAACTGTCTCTTTTTCTCTGTGTCTCTCTAACTCACCCTTTGTCCATCTATTTTTCTTTATCTAGCTGCAAAAATGGCAATGAGCAGCATCCTGAACCCTGATGACATAAAGAAAGCCCTGGATGCATTCAAAGGTAAAGAATGCATTTATTATTAGCTGGTGCTGTTCTATCAGACACATTCTTACAGCAGCGGTATCATTTATCAGTTATCGAGGAAGAATCACACTTAATGATAATGAATAGCCAAAAACTAGACCTTGTCTACAAATGGCGTTCTATTCGAACCAGAACTTGTGATGAAATTTCTTGTGAATGAAGGATAAAACCAACTGACATTTACAAAAGTCTTGTATGGTGAAGAGACTCTCAGCCGCGGTAAAACATTTGAATGCTAGAAACATTATAAGGAAGTCCGGACATCCAGAAACTGAGATCCCATTTGAGGTCAGTCAATCCCATGACCATTCAGCAAAGGAAAAGTCTAATTGTTGAAAATCCTTGTATAACTTGTGTGGCCAAGTTATTACAAGTTACATTTATTTAATAGCACATCTGTCTATGGGAGCTGTAGAAACATTTATTCATAACCAGCACTTGCGTATGACGGGAACTCGACTGGGAGTTATCCGCCGCATCCCCATGTATAGTCCTAACCTCGATGCAAGCACACCCCTCGTATGTTTTTGACCAATGACCAACAGTTTTGTTAAGATTAAAGTGACTTGTACACAGTATTCATGATTTAATTTTACGATGTTGTTGTAGCTGCTGACTCATTTGACCATAAGAAGTTCTTCGAGATGGTGGGGTTGAAGGCAAAATCGGCTGATGATGTGAAGAAGGCCTTCCATGTACTGGATGCTGACAACAGCGGCTTTATAGAGGAAGAAGAGTTAAAGTGAGACATGCACATCCAGCATGTGTTTATTTATTCAGTGTGTGTTTGAGGGTAATTCTCAATGTCTCTGATGTTTTTTGTGTGTGATGTGAATGAAGGTTTGTACTGAAGGGCTTTGCTTCCAATGGAAGAGATCTGACTGATAAGGAAACCAAAGCCTTCTTAAAAGTAGCTGATAAAGATGGAGATGGCAAGATTGGAGTGGAAGGTGGGAAATGCAACAACACAACTGATTAAAACAAGAGCACTTGGTTTAAGTATTTTTATTACACACGGATACATTCAAAAGTACCCTGTATGGCCAAAAGTATGTGGACACCTGACCAACACACCTTTATATGCATCTTGAACCTCGCATTTCGAAACCATGGGCATTAATATATACAGGAGTTTATCCCTATTTGTTGTTACAACAGCCTCCACTGTCCTGGGAAAGGTTTTCACTTAATTTTGGCTGTTATTTGTGCTCATTTAACCGCAAGAGCATTACGGAGGTCAGGTATTGATGCATAGCAAGAAGGCCCGGTGTTCCATTTC
Source organism: Heterobranchus longifilis (assembly GCA_028570985.1). Classification (NCBI taxonomy): domain Eukaryota; kingdom Metazoa; phylum Chordata; class Actinopteri; order Siluriformes; family Clariidae; genus Heterobranchus; species Heterobranchus longifilis. The sequence continues at coordinate 20,464,761 of JAOVVB010000026.1, forward strand.
ATCCCAGGGGTGTTCAGTGGAGTAGAGGTCAGGGCTTTGTGTGGAGCATTTGTGTGGGGCATTCAGGTTTAGAGGGTTCTTTATTTGTATTCAGGGCATTGTCATGCTGGAATACTGTAAGTAACCTCTTAGTTCCAGGAAAAGAAAAACTTAATGGCACAACTGGAGAAGACATTCTGGACATTTGTTTGCAACAGTACTGAACAATGGTATCAGATAACACATACTGTATATTATGTATATTAGATGAAAAGAAACAAAAGTCTATCATTACTTACTACTCAGTCCAGCTGGAAAATTTCAAAAAAGACCACTATCTTCATGTACTATAAAGAATCTGGGACAAAGCTCACAATGCTACACATGACCGGTTATTAGGAGATTGTTTAATATCTCTTAATATATCTATTTAATTTTTCTAAAATTTACAAAAGAGCAAGAATGACCAAAGATCATTGATTAAGGTGTGTCCACTTTTACCTGGCAATTTATATAGTATATTACAAATTAAAGTTAAATACTTTAATTCATAATAACTTATATTTATAACTTAAGTAAAAATCTATTTTTCTCGCTCTCCCTCCCCTCCTTCCCTTCCTTATCTCTCTTTTCAGAATTTGCTGCTCTTGTCCACGAATAGACAACACTGTCCAGGTCATCCCCATCCTGAATGACTTCTCACACACATACGCACACACACACATACACACACACTACATTTTCACTCATCTCCTACAATCATGCTATTTAATTTTCCCTGTTTTTTATACAAATGTGTGTTTGTGTTAGTGTACAGGTGAAGAGGTGCAAACCTTCATCTTGGAAGTATGTACAGTGGATACTTTAAGAGGAACAGCCCGCTCCCTTCATTTGTATTATTCTGCATTCCAGGTCTTTTCTCTCTTTCCCTTTTCATTTTATCATCTGATCGATTGCCCTTAACTCCACTCCCTGACATTGCTTTGCCCTTGGCCTGTCTCCATCTCTTCCTTTCTTCTCTCTGGTACAGAGTTGTTGTGAAATACACCAAATGAAGGAAGTCAAACTGTGAAAGTAAAAAAAAATAAAACATAACATTATGCCTCGAAGGCTCTGACTCACTGTGGATCTTTATTTTTGACATCTGTCTTTTTGCTTTTTATAGTTTTTCTTACATATAATATACTAATCCTGTAGAGCTTTAGGGCATGAGACACACACACACACACACACACACACACACACACACACACATGTAAACAGAGTTATAGAGTGAGGTAAGTATCGAATACATGGTATTGTGTGTGTTTGTCTATACACAAGTTAAGTCAGAGCACTGTGTATTGTGACTTTGTTGCCTTGTGGCCAGGACAGAAAACAAAGTCCCTGTCAAACCTGCTGTCATCATTGGCTAACACAGCATGATCAGGAAACCTGATCCCTCCAGCACAAAACACTGTTACCTTAATCACTTTCAGACAAATATTCTCAACACCTCAGGAAATCATAAGCTTGTAGAAATGGAAAACTACATCATTTTACATCACTATTTTAGACTACTTATTAAGTCACTGACAATAAAATAAATGTAGCATATTTATTTTATTCTGACATATTGAGGAAATCGAAATTATTTTACTTTTTACACTCATGTCAGTTTTCCTTGTGAAACTTTGTACTTTCTTGTTATCTTTTTATGACAGAGGCTTTCTGTCATTAAAAAGATTGAGCGTTGTTGCTTCCTCTAAACTCTACATGGAATGTACTTGATTAAGGAAACTACTTATTACTTATTAAAAGCAATTTGATTTAGAAATGTATTTTAATGTATTTTAAATGCACAGCACTGTACAGCTGCACCTGTATTTAAAAACACCACAAGGATTTATCCCAAATTCTCTAAGACTAGATAAATGAGTAGCATATAAGCAAAGACACTCTCTTCATTTGTTGCTTGTAGTTGCATTCTAAGAGTTAAGGCTTTATTGTCTATTCTGGCAAGTTACCTAATATAAACCTACTACCTAGTGTTAGCATGATGTGAATTCTTCTCAGAAAACCCAAGTTTACTCACCTAAGCTAGCTATCATTAGCAGTCATTTTATTAACATTTAAGGACTTTGTGTTTGTGTGTGTGTCCCTTTTGAAATCATTTCAGAAATTGTGCAGTTAGCTCATGTTAACTATGCTATAAACATTTACGAATGTCTAAAAGCTCTCAGAGATCTTTTTCAACTTTTCAATATTAGCTAGCTAGCATTAGCTGTGATGGAAACAATTGATGATGATCTAAACTCCTGTCAGAAATCCTGTCAAGTTAGCAGATGTTAGCAATGTTTTAAACATTTAAGAATCTTCTCAGAAGCTCTGTCACGTCAGTCATGATATTTAGGTAACATTAGCGGTAACGATTATGCAGAGGTGGAAAGTAATGAATTACATTTACTCGCATTACTGTAATTGAGTAGATTTTTTGTGTACTTCTACTTTTT
>JAOVVB010000026.1:20489585-20502428 GCA_028570985.1 Heterobranchus longifilis
TACTGTTCTTGCAAGAACTATTACAGAAAGGCTGACCTTATGTAGAAAATAAATCACTAAACAAAAACAAAGAAACTTGCAAGTGACCCCAAACTTTTGAACGGTAGTATATAAAATTTATAAAATTTTGCGCTTTATATAAGAAGCTTTTTTTTTTTCTTTTAAAGGGCAAAAATGCAGACAATGTGCAAATTCAAAAACTGTCCCGAATTCCCCTCTGACGCATGCGCACAGCCCAGTCGCCGCAATTTAGCATAACTAACGACGATTGGTTGAGCGCGGATGTGATTGACAGTTTCCCCGCCTTACGCCCCGCCTACCCCTGTCTCCTAGCTGCAGCATTCCCCTACTCAGAGTCACGTGACCGCGTGGGCCCACAGTCACTGGTCGGGCTGTGCGCGGCTGGCTGCTTGTGTTTTCCCCGATCAGCACGGGGCTCCTTTCCGTCTCCTCACCGGGCGAAGCGTTGTCTCCTGTCCCCAGCTATGGAGCTTTCAGCGGCGGGGGACCGCGTGTTTGCCGCCGAGGCCATCCTGAAGCGGCGCGTCCGCAAGGTTGGTGTATTTTCAGTTGCGATGCGTTTTTGCGGCCTTCGATTAAACTTTGCTCTCTCTCTCTCTCTCTCACACACACACACACACAGTGAATTCATTTCAGTGACAATGCCCTGCTTTAGGTGCGGTTAATGAAAGGCTCGGGTTATTGTCTGGATGGGGTGCAGGGTCCAGACGCAGCGCTGTAGATGCGGTTAGCCCTGCTTGCAGTGTGTTATTCGGACAATGTGTTGTGATGCAGAAAGCGTTAGCAGGCAGGCTAGTTGTGTGCCTGCCCTGTGTGTGTGTGTGTGTGTGTGTGTGAGAGAGAGACTAGCGCTAGCCCGGGAGACGGACACAGCTGTTTTGTGTCTGCCCGCCTTGCTAATTTTGACAAAGAGCAGTCTGCCTGTGCTCGAGAAATGGCCAAGGCTTATTTGGACCAAACAATAACCTTAATTCAGGTAACTTGTATATCAGTCTCTAACCACAGCTCGTCTCATCAGCCCTTTGTTGGCCAAGCCTTGCAAAAAATGAGCTTTTTGCTCTGCTTTCAAAGTGTTGTGTGTATTCTGTTGCTGTTGTTTTTGCTTCTTGACTGTCTGACTGTCCCATTTCCCCATGTGCTTTTGTTATCATTCCAGGGTCGTATGGAGTATTTGGTAAAATGGAAAGGCTGGGCTATAAAGTAAGTCATCTGAAATGTGAATCGTTATTATTCGGTTGGTAATAAATATACCTTTTACAAAATACCTGTGTTTGTATTGCGTGTGCGCAGGTACAGCACTTGGGAGCCAGAGGAGAACATCCTCGATGACCGACTCGTAGCTGCTTTCGAACAAAAGTGAGTTTGATTCTCAGTCTTCTCGGTTACCACACACACACTAAGCTTGTGCGTTTCCTCAAAATCTAATATGCAAAGAAACATTTGTCCTGACAGTGTTAACCTCTCGACTTCTGATTCAGATTGTCGTGTTTGTCGTCAATACGTGCTGTGCATGTTGCACTGACTGACACAAAAACAGACCTTTCATGTAAACAACGAGCACATCTGTATCATCACATCCATAATGGTTTGTATAATTTAGTGGCAGAAGTTTCCAGAGAGTGAGATTGTTTCGTGTAAGCATGTCAATATCAGTCCTTGGCTGATACTCAGAAATGTTATGTCAATTTTATTTATTGAAAATAAATAGGAGAATTAAAGAGAGAGAGAGATCAGTGCATTTTCCTAAAAGTATACTTTTATTAAAAGTAAAAAAGAAGAAGAAGCAAATTTAAGACAAATATATTATTGCATTCATCTTTTTTTGTGGCTATTTATAGGAGTTAATTTTTATTCTATGGCTAGGCAATATAAAAATATATATATAATATGAATACAATCTGGATTGCAATATATGCAAGTTCATTAATAACTTTCTGGAGTTACTACTGATGTGTTTCTGATGAGGCTTTACAGAAAGTGGTACAGCCTTTTTTTATCTTCTTAAAAACCTTATTTGTCCCACCCTCTTATGCTCTCCTGTCCATGATAAACAAATTACTTTTTGAAACGCTAGTGAAATTTTACTGATGATGGAGAAGCGAAGGTAAATGTACTATGCAAGCCCAAAGTATTTACATTAGTTGTGTGATCAAAACCTTCAAAGAAATACCAATCTGGAGCAAATTATATTGGTCATGATGCCAACTGCACATCTGCAGTAATGAGAAACAAACTAAATGCAGTTAAGGACAAAAGTTTACATACACATGCGTTAAAGGGCACTCTTTTTTTTTTCACAGCTCCACAAATTTTAATTCAAGCAATTGGTTAAAGACGGCTTTATTTCAGTGGGTTAAAAATGTAAATACACTAAGTTGACAGTCTCATTAAATAAACGTAATAAGTTTTAAAAGCTTTTGGTTGCAACCTTTGCTGCAAAAAAACAAACCTTTAGAGGCCGTGGCTTTTTCCCTAATAGAATTTGATGGGAGAGAAAATCCATACAACTTAACGTAAACCTCAGAAGAAGAAAAAACTGGGACCTTGTAAAATGGTAATGTCCAAATAACTTAACCTTTTTAACAATTGTATTTAAATACAAAATCTCGGAAGCAAACATCCAAAAGTTAATAAAATTCTGTCTAAAAGGTTCAAATGAGCCACAAGATAGTGGAGGAACTGGTGAGGGAGTTGGTGCTTTTGTTAGTCCTAATTCTCTCATTAGATGAAACTGTTTTGCTTTAATGATTGGCCTTAATGTATCCACAATGTATAGAAGATAAATGGTTTTGATTCCAACTAAAACATTTAAGCTTTTAAAAATAAGAGTGGAAGAATCATACAGTGAGCGTGTTGCTTGAAAAAGGCATTGGTGCATGTCGGAAAATAGATGCCATCATGAGGAAGGAGAATTCTCTAGATATATTGAAGCGAGACTTCATGACATCAAGCAGAAAGTTGAACCTTGGCTGTACCTGGATATTCCAGCAACATAAAGATCTCAACGTTTAAAGTTGTAACAAAATGGCTTAACGGTCACAGAGTGAAAGTATTGGCATGTCTTGTAGAAAATTTGTCAAAATCATTTTTGAGAATGGGAGATGAGTGACACTGGTTCTGTCAGGAGGAACGGGCAAAATGTCCAGCAAAGTATTGCGAGATGTTTATGGAAAACTACCACAGGCATATAATTCAAGTTGAGCAAATAAAAGGCAATGCTTTCAAAGTGTATGGAAACATTTGATCCTCTATAAACCTAATATAGTAAATTAAGAATGGAACTAAAGTAGATTACTTTGCTATATGAGCATGTGTGGAGGTGTGTGTGTGTTTGTGTGTGGAAAAAAAAAAATCAGATGTATAGAAACCTTTGATCTCAACTATATGGTGCAAGTGTTTTTCAGCACACACATTCTAGACCAATCTGTCACAGCCTAGCGACATTTGTGGTGTGAGAAAGTGCAGAATCATTATGTAGAGGAAAGAGAATTGGGGAAATTGTCAGCGCTCATTGTGATCTTTGATGTCTATTGATGTCGATGAGTGTGCTCTGTGCCGTTATGGCTGTTTGATGTGTGGATGTTTTGGTGTGCTCTATATGAGTCAAAGGATGACATTATGAACAATTCTTTGCAGGAAGTATTCAAGCAGGCTACTTTACCATTCTAAGCAGTCTTGACAGCTATGGTCCCAAAATCTGTGGATCACTACTGGTAGACCTGAGATTGAGAGCTTGTGTGCAGGATTAGAGGAAGAAACAGAGATGGCACAAGGCTGTGTAACATGCCTACCAAAAGGAGATTACAGTAATCTTAAGGATACAATTATGAAAACCTGAAATGAAATGAGTTCAAATTAATTTTCAGCCAAACAAGCAAGAAGCAGAATTTCTGTTTGGTCTGTTTTATTTAAGTGAGCTGGTATCCATTTATGATTTTAGACAGCTGGTTAATGAGCTAGGCGGAAGAGCTGTGATGGACCTTGCACTGGGAGTTAAACCATGTTGCTGAGTTATCATGCCAAAGAAAAATATATAAGGTGAAACACAGAAGTCTAAGGCCTGATTCTTGTGTAAAAAAAAAAAAATGTTTACAGATGGTTATAAATTGGATTTGATCCAAAAGATAAATTGTTAACAAAACAAGAGACATACTTGGACTCTGGACAGCAGATTCGAACAGATGTCATTAATGACTGAATGAATGTTGATTGCTCCAGTATCATCCAAAAGAAGTAAACCATCTTAGTGGTGTGTTATGGCTAGAAACCTGATTCATAGTAAAATAATCTTGTAATTAAAAGCCAACTGCTCTTTTAAATGGTTTGGACAGACCACAAAGAAGATTACAAATGAGTTAATTATTAATAATGCTGTTGAGTATTACATATTAAGTATGAGTTTCATGTTTCAAGCTACAGTCATATTCTATAACCTTACACCTCATGTGCTTTTTATATGCTTCCCCCAATTTCATTGTATCTAAAGTGAGGATGCATACTAAAATGTATGACTGCCCAAAGCACCTGAATTATGAAAAGTGTTCACTCTCAGCTTATTTGTCCCTCCAGAGAAAGAGAACAAGAACTATATGGACCAAAAAAGAGAGGACCCAAGCCTAAAACACTCCTTTTAAAGGTAGGTGTACCTTTTTATATGTGTATCTTGCATGTTTAGTTTACCTTTTGTGTAAATATACCCCATTCATTTTCTTTATCTTTCTCCTTAGTCACGAGCACAGGCTGAGAGCTCACCTAGAGTTCTTGAGTTCAAGCCTAGTCGGCCTCAGCCATCCTCCAAACCACCTCCTCCACCCACACCCGCATCCGCACCCTCGTACCATCCCAGTGGCTCTTCAAATGCTAAGCTGCAGTCTGGAGCTGCCCAACCGAAACTGAAGAAAGACATCCACCGGTGTCATCGGATGGCACGACGTCCTTTACCTCGCCCTGACCCTTTAGCTCCACCAGTCGGTTCTTCTGGTCCCTTCTCTTCCCGTCCGACTGTCAGCCCCTTCTGTGAGACCGTCCGCATCCTTAACCGTAAAGTCAAACCTCGTGAAGTCAAAAAGGGACGGGTGATCTTAAATCTAAAAGTGATGGACAAGACTGGACCAGCCAACAATAAAAGGACTTTAAATTCTAGCCATCAGTCTCATGTTGGGCGCCAGAAAGTTCCCTCCCGGAACAGAGTGATCGGGAAGAGCAGGAGGTTTGGGGAAGTATCATTTAGATGCCTGCAGCAACCCATGAGCAGTGCTGGATTTTCGGTTTTTAGAAAGCCAATTGAGGCTTATTCAATGGACCCTTCTGAGGAAAAGCCAAAGGCTGAACAAAGTGGTCACAAACCAGGTACAAATCCATTGGCATCTTCCTCTCAAAGTTCAAAATTCAAGAATACACCTGTGTCTGAAGCGCTTGCCGAGCCACCTCGGTCTGCTTCAAGCTCAGAGGTCTCGGACAGTGAACCTCACCCCCCACCTCCAACACAGTTTCACGCCAATCAGTTACCACAATCAGGTGAAGCCAATTCTCAAATTTCCCATGCTGCCAAATCCTCTGCTCAACTAACCGACTCGAAAGCCAAATTGACTCAGTCAGCCATGCCTTCCTCTCCCATGTTCTCTTCCTCCTCCTCTTCCTCATCATTATCGTCCTCCTCTGAAGACAACGAGCGCATCCTGGATCTCTCTGTGCCTCATGGAACCGACAGGCGAGCCAGACAGCGCCAGCACTTTCGTGGCCGCCGGCAGCCCAAAGTTCCTGATATTCCCATATCTGAAGAGGCCTCAGAGGAAGAACAGGACCTGGATTGGCATCCGGAGATGGCCGCACAGTGTGCCAACGTTGTCATTACAGACGTTACAACCAACCTCCTTACTGTCACTATTAAAGAGTTTTGCCATCCACCTGGACTACCGGCAGTGGCCTCATCTCCCTGCTGTCCCAATCATTTATCTTCTTCAAAAAAGACAAACCCTTAGCCACAAAAACCAAAAAAAAAGAATACTCTCTGAACTCAGATGCCACACATACTGCCTTTTACAGTGAAGATGTTTGAAATTGAATTTTGCATATGCAAATCAGAAGTGTCCCAACCACACTGTTTTCTCCTTGATAGACTGAGTTGCCTGGCCTGGATTTGCATATTGGAACACGATTGGCTCTTATATTTTATGATGTAATAATGCTTCCCTTTCCAGAATGCTGTGGTGATAATTTTGCACTTTGACCGGTCAGTGCACTTAAATGAATGCCCCCAAAAGAATCGGATCACAAAAAGCATGTTTGAAACTTGATAGTGAGAGAGTTCTTTTTTTATTGAAGTTTTGTCCCATAATTTTAAGTTGTAGAGATGAGGTGGGGTGGGTGGGGAAGAATGCTTATTTGTTATTTGTGGCCCCGTCATGTTTTAGACTAATGCAAGATCCAATCTCGTACTGATATTGCTGTCTCAGTAAACACAGCTGCTGAATATAAGCTTTATTTTGAAGCTGAATGGAGGGCATTAACCTGACCGGCTTCTCACCCTCTTCCAGGTGAGGATTAATGTCGATCCCTTATTGAACATCTGCGACATCTTTAGCCTGAGGCAGACAAATGCATTTCACAGGATGCACTTGGTGTGATCTTTCTTCATTTGTTTTCCCCGACCTTTATCATCACATTGTGTGCTGATCCGTGAAAAGACATGCATTCGGTTATTTAAATCTTTTTAGCCGACTGAAGAGTCTGGTGTAATGATTAACTGCATGAAAGCACCTAACACTTTTATGACTGTGTAATAATAATGGGCTTATCTCAGTCATTTATTTTTTTTCTTCACCACAGCCTGCAGTTGATAGTTCAGAGGTCCACTGCAAGGATCCATATTTATGGACTTTCTATTCTTTTTTTTTTTCTTTCTGTGCTGTTTTCAGAAGATCATTTATCAGGACTCAGCTCTGTGAAGAAAGGCTACATATTGTAGTAAACTTGATCTGTCTAGAAGGTTGTAATTTAAACATTTGTTTCATTTAGTTTAGTACTTGTGCCATGTTGTATCCTTTTAAAAAGTAGATTAGAAGAAGAAGACGGTTATCTGATTGCATTCTTTATTGCTTTCAATATTCTTCTTCACGTTCCTGGTAAAGCAAAAGGCTTTACAATTTACACTTGGATATCATTATATTACCACAGCATGCTCTCAGGATATGGTTCTCTTCTACCTTGAGCCATCAAGTCACATTACCAGCACTGGTATGACCCGTAAATTTTTTTTTTTTTGCTTTGGGAAAGCCTTTGAGGATAATCCAGTAAGGTTTACTGGATGTTGATGGTAGACTAGACGTGCGGCGCTGGCCGCCATGTGGCAGTTATAAAGGAAATGCCTTGTTTGATCTCTTTCCCATGCTGATATAATTTTCTTAGCCTCTAGTCAGGTTGTAATTAAAGGCGAGCTTTAAAACTGCAAGTTCTTAAACACAAAGCAGAGACTTGTAGCAGCAAGGAGAGTACAGTTGCAGCATCCAATTAAATATGGAGTGACTTTGTGCCATCGCGACCAAGGACGGACTTATGTCACTTGATTTAATTCTTTAATAAAATCGCAGAAAGTGACTACTTACTGCTGAAATTGGATTTCTGAATCCTGGTTCATGCTGATTGACGAGCCGGATATTGCCATTTCTTTACCACTGGTCTGTCGTTAGAAGATTGTCAGTGTATAATATAACTTTGGGAACACACTGTATTGCACATTCTGTTATAGAATTAGGCCAAGAATTTACTTGGGTTCATGCATTCATATTATACAAGTAATAATCTTGCAATAATGCTGAAATGGTGCTGAAAACCACCTTCAGTGAGTACTTTTTTTTTTGTCGTTTAACCAAAAGATTGACAAAATCTTTGTAAACTATTGACAGAAAGCAAGCTCGTTTACAAAATTATTCATTCAATGCTGTAGGATCAGGTGATAAACTGGTACTGGGTTCAACTTCCACTGCCAAATTCTCCCCCTCCCCCCACCAGTTTGAGTACCCGGACAGAAACAAGTTCTTGTTTTCCAAACCCCCGGCTTTTAGATCTCTGCGCCAGATTAACCACAAATCTTCATGGAAACTTTTTCACGACAGCATCTGTCCCTCACATCTTTTATCACGTCTAGTTCATGACTACAACTTCCTTATTGAATCATTTCATTCGGTCCCTGATGGTTCAATACATTTAAGCATCGCCAAACTGAAGCTCTTGTTTTATTGTGATGTCATATTGCTTTGGCAAGATCTCAAAAGTCTGTACAAACCAGCCATAAAATCATTTCCAGTAACATGGACAGAAATTGATGTGAAGTTTGAAATTATTATTTTTTTCTTTCTATTTATTTAGTAGTAGTACTTATTTGGTGTAAGTAGTTACCTATTGGTGATAGAAGCACTGCAATTAAAAATTCTTTATTTTATTGTAATGGTTTCTCATGATACCAGAGTGTTTTATACAGGTTTTTAACCTTGACTTATACATCTTGGCATTTTTCCTGTTCTAACGCACCTGATTCAGCTATTAAACAGTGTCTTAGAGCAGAGAAACACTAAACTGTGCTTCTCCAGGACCGGACTCTAGAACCTGAGCTCTAAGGCATCAAGGATCTGTAGGTTCATGAGCATTATGATTTAACAGGAGTTTAATAGGACACGCTTTCACTGTGCAGATCACAAACTCTGATGTTATGTAAAGATGTGTTGTTGTTTGTTTTTTTTGTTTTTTTTACATGAAGCTCTTCTATAAAGCATGACTATGATTTTTGTTTGAACTACACGTTTTGCGTGACATCTTTGTGTGAGTGAATGAAGGCATGGAGAGAGGGAGAGAGAGAGGTTCGGCCTTATCTATTTATAGTGCTGCAGTATTAACGCTGATGGAAGTGTACACATGGTTTTTAAACCAGTTTCTGTCTGTAGGTCTTGGTGTTCTTTATGCTGATGTAGTCATGAAAAGCCTTTAAATATTGAACTATGTATTGAGTTTGAATTAACAAACTCATTATATATATATATATATATTTTTTTTAAATCTTGAATGTTTTTTTTTTTTTACATTAATTTAAGTGAATTTGTTTTTGAGCTGGTAAAAAAAGTTATTTTGATTGTGCATTCTGTATAGGTTTTTTTTTATTGTCTGGCAAAATTAAGAACATAAATTTTTTGTACTGCTATGAAGTAGGATAGCTTGGCGGGGGGGGGGACTTTAAATAAATGCTTGATTGTGGTTTTTTGCAAACGAATGTGTGGTGTGGTTGCTTTACAAACTTCCCCCAGCTTTCACTCCAACAGTGTTGGCAATTAAACTGACAGACCTGGAATTAGACTCAAAGGTTGTGATTGTGCAAGATTTGAGTATGATTTCTTTGCTCCACATTCACACTGAAACACAAGTAAACCACTCTGGCCTTTTTTTTATGGTAATATGCGTGCGGCATACAAGAAAGACGGGGGTGTGATGTGGCATGACGCAGAACGGAGTAACAGTTAGCGTCGCAAAGTGACTGTTGTCCTATAACGGGACTTCCTGAAGTGATTTATTGCTCTTACACATCAACTTGCATAGAATAACTTTTTATGATTAGTGAAAGAATGACAGATTATGCTTTTTTTTAATTATTTGTAATTATTTGATGTTTATGGAATATTTGTTTAAGAGAAACAGAGAAGACCTGTCTTAAAGTCTCCAGTGATGGACACGCATTTAAAGAAAGCTTCAACAAAAAAAAATTTAATAGGATTACATTGATCTAAACTTTTCATTAATATTTGGTAGTGTTTATTCTACAGGGATGCAGGATGTGGTTTAATGCAATGAAAAAAAAAGTCACGTTTTTAAGATCTTTACAAGGATACAGTAGTTTCAGTGATATACATCCCTGAGATCAGCATAAAGCTGGGTTTGAGTAAACGGTGTTTCCACACCGGTGGAAAGTCTTTTTGCACCTTTTTTTTAAATTATTTTGCTCAGATGTACAAGTGAACAATCAAAATAATACCTATGAAGCTTAGTTTGATATTCTATGCTTAATAATATTAGGAAATATGGCAAACCAGCTGAGTGGAGTTGTTTATTATTAGTCTGTATTGATGTACTAAAGTTATAACAAATAATAAAAGAGAAACATAACTAGGTATGCTCAGTGTACTGTAATGGATCGGGTCAATGTATGAGGGGCGTTCAAACGTTTAAAGGTGTAAGATTGAAACTTGCAGAAGACTTCAAACACAGCATGTTGATGAGACTCTAAACATTTGAATGGTGCAATTGTTTTATCCGAGACCGTATGTCCATGAATGATGATCCTGGCCGAGGTGGCTCTAAACCTACTGCAGTCGTTCTAGTGAACATTCAGCGAGTGGAACGTTTAATCCTTGAGAATAATACAATTTGTGGTAGGAACTGTACAAATCATTCACAAGCGCCACATTACAGGAATTCAGCTGGGAGTTATTGCCACATCCCCTGTATACTCCTGACCTCGCTCCAAGACATTTCCACATGTTTGGGCTGTTGAAGGAGGACAGTGTTTCAGACTTGAAGCAAGCAGTTTGATCTTGGCTCTGACCTACTGAGAAAACTTTCTCCCTTGATGGTATCCAATATGGGATAAGTGCATTAGTGTCACAGGGCATTATGTAGAGAAATAAAGTTAGTTTTTACTCTCGTAACGGTGTTCTGTTCTTCTGCACAATCAGTCCTGGTTTGGCTTGAACACCCCTTGTATATTTTGTGCAGGGATTATAGTGGGACTATCTGTAACAGTAAAACTAAAAGTTGGAGCCAAAGGAAAGCACAGACATGAGGCCTCCCTGTGATGTACGGCGGCCAACCACTCACAATCAACAAACCTGAGTGAGCTCATGAGAATGGAGGAAGATAGCATCCAAACATACAGTACCATTCATTCATTGTGTATACCGCTCATCCTGTGCTCGGTCATGAGAGGGCCTTGAGCCTATTTCAGGGAACTTTGGGTACATGGCGGAAGGACTGGAGAGAATCCACCAAGCATAGGGAGAACATGCAAAATAGACCAAATATATCACTCACTTACTCATCGTCTATACCGTTTTATCCTGTATTCACGGTCCCAGGGGATCTGGAGCCTAACCTAGAAGGCTTAGAGGCGGGGTACACCCTGGACAGGGTGCCAATCCCTCGCAGGGCACATACACACACTACAGGCAATTTGGGAACCCCAATTAACCTAATCTGCAGGTCTTTGGACTGTGGGAGGAAACCGGAGTACCCGGAGGAAACCTACTAAGCACGGGGAGAACACGCAAACTCTATGCACACAGAGCTGGGAATCGAGTCTGGCCAGGAATCGAACCCGGACCCTGGAGGTGCAAGGCGACAGTGCTAACCACTACACCACCGTGCCGCCCGAAATATACCAGTTTACAAAAAAAAAAAAACACTCCAGGCACATGAATATATTCACAAAGGGCTTGACTTAAATAGGTTTTTAGTCTAGACTTAAACACTAAGACTGTGTCTGACCCCTTGACCACTTAAACTGTTCCAGAATTGTGGGGCTTTATAAGAGGAAGCTCTGCCCCATGCTGTAGTCATGCTGTAGTCTCACAGGTCTATTTGTATCCAACTCTTGTTTCAAAACCTGTGTCTTTGTGACTTTGTTGTTGGACACTAGATGGCACCAACAACCAGCATACAATGAGCAAACAAGCTCCTAGGCCTGGGGCATCTGCTCATTTCCTCCAACCAGTTGAAAGATGTTTCACAGATGCTTCATTACAGAGAAATTAGCTAGTTTTTGATCTTTTTAAATGAGAGTGTATACACAACCGTCATATGTCATTTAAGTATTCCCGAAGAATTCAGAAGAACGTCACAAAGGACATTTACACGTATGTGGAATGGTGCGGCATGATGAAACGATGGCCTTTAGAAAGCTATTAAAGCCAGCATAATTAAAGCTTGGAAGTGCACTGGGATTGCTGAAAATAGACTTTCTGCTATGTGAGCTCTAGTTTCTCTGAAAAGAGGTTGCCTGTGAAATGATGAATAAGAGTCTTAGCTCTGACTGAAAAAGAAACCGAGTAATTGAATGTGTGTTCCAGAGAACTGACGGCCGAGTTTGGTTTATTAATCTCTCTTAATAATCGTACTTTCCTCTATTTTCTTCAGGATTGTGTCAGGATAGAGTGATCACATCAGGAGCACTAAACAGACTAGTGCCTCAAACTTTATCTGATTCCACATTATTCAAATGACCCTAATGCTAAACCAAATTTTAATCCGAATTAAACTCAAGTACTACAAGTGTGTGTGTTTGTGTGTGTGTGTGTGTGTGTGTGTGTGTGTGTGTGTGTGTGTGTGTGCGCGTGTAGGGCCACCATTTGCTCTCTGTTGCTCTCATAATCCACAAGATACCATCCTTAAAGATTCTGGTCCATGTTGACATGATTGTCAACAAATCTCCTTTTTTAACTACATCCACATGGTGTTCTACTGAATTCAGATTTAGTAACTGAAGGTCACTAAAAGAAAATAAGAAAAGAAACATTAAAGTCACTGTCATATTCATGTAACCAGTTTAAGGTGACTTTGTTTGCTTTGCGACAGAGTGCATAATCATGTTGGAAGTAGGCATTAGAACAGGGGTCTCCAAAACCAGTCCTGGAGGGCCAGTGACCAGCACAGTTTGTAATTCACCAACACCTAAATTCACCAACACCTAAATACACCCTCTGAACCTAGTAATTAAAAGATTAGGCAGCCCTACAATCCACCATATTCCTTAAGATCACAAAACTCCGGACTTCTGGTAGTTCC
>JAOVVB010000026.1:20513387-20533429 GCA_028570985.1 Heterobranchus longifilis
AGCCTAATCTGCATGTATTTGGACTGGAACCTGGAAAAAAACCACGCCAAGAACTGAGAGAACATGCAAACTCCATGCACACAGACCCAAGGTGGGAATCGAACCCAGACCCTTGAAGTTCGACATGACACTGCTACCCACTAAGCCACCATGTCGACAGTGTAAATAGGTCATATTTATTTATTTACATTTTCTTCATTAGTGATATCATGACTGAAATTAGGGTCAGGCTATGGTGGTCTAAAAATTAGGGCAGTGAGAATGGAACTTATACTCAAGTCAATTAGCAATTTTCTACAATCCCCTTATCAGGTCATAAGTGTAGATCTACTTTTGAAGAAAATGGGACATATACTTTCCTTTCAGTCCTCCTTGTGAAACCGGACTGGAAAACTAGGATTTACTGTACTAGTGCAGTTCTTCTACTTATGAAACCTTAAAAGTAAAAACTAATTACATTGATTACCTCAGGGCCTAGCCATGAATTAGTAATCACATCTAATCTTGAATATACTGAATGCATCAAATATTTTTTCAATGGATTTTAACTAGTTGCAAAAAAAAAACAAAAAAAAACATGTGTGAATGTGAAATAAGTTCTTCTACAAAACATCTTCTACAACTATTTAGGTCTACATGATCTTATACACCACATGGAGGAAAGTGTCTGGCAAAACCTGCAATGATATTGTATCCAAATACATATAATTCAACATGGAGTTTGTCCCCCTTTTGCAGCTATAACAGCTTCCACTCTTCTAAGAAGGCTGTCCACGAGATTTTGGAGTGATTCTATGGGAATTCGTGTCCATTCTGTAGAGTATTTATGAGGTCAGGAACAGATATTAGACGAGAAGGCCTGGCTCACAATCTCCATAACAGTTAATCCCAAAGGTGTTCAATGGGGTTGAGGTCAGGGCACCAAAGGTCACCAAACTCATTAAACCATGTCTTTATAGTCCTTGCTTTGTGCACTGTGGTTCAGTCATGTTGAAATAGAAAAGGGCCTTCCCCAAACCTTTGCCACAAAGTTGGAAGCATACTGTAGCATTATCCTAAATGTTTTGGTATACAGAAGTATTAAGGTGGGCCTTCACTGGAGATAAGGGAACTGATTGAAACAACTGAATTCAATAATTAACAAGTTTGGTCAAATACTTTTATCCATATAATGTATCTTTTCAGACTAGAGAGAAGCATATGCAAAATATGAATTCATTTATCTTCAGTAAGTGCTTTATTGTGGTCAGAGTCATGGGGGATCCAGAGCCTATCCCACGCACCCTGGATGTAAGCCTTAATACACTGTGGGAGGAAGCCATCAGTCGACACCGTGAACACATAACCACACACTCACTCATACGTAGGAGCAATTTGGCACAGCCCATCCACCTTATGGCATGCTTTTAAGGAGGTAGGAGGAAACCAGAGAGGTTGGTGGAAACCCACACAGACCATACCCTAAGCTCACGCTCAATGCTATCAAGTCAGAATAGACCAACATGAAACATTATAAGCCCATAAATATTAGATTCATGGATAGGTCATGGGGTTCAGAATATGAATTATTATTATTTTAAGGAATGGGTCATTCTGCAAAAATGATGGAAAGTTCTGTCACTTATTAATGTTGATATGTTCAGAAAATATAGTATGTACGTTTAATCATGAAATACATTATCTCACTTTAATGTTGAATATTTAATTGTAGCATTTTCAAATTCAAAGAAATGTCTTTGATCATACAGTACATGGAAGCTTTCATCTAAAGAGATTTTTTTCATGGAATAAATCTGATTCACAACAACATTAATACCTTATAAAATAAGTTAAACACTATAATAATGAAGCAATAAATGATTATAATTAATAATATATAATAAATATCAGTCAGCCCTAATAGCTCTTCATCTAGGTCACTAGATAAAGAGTACTAGACAAATGCAAAAGGTCTGTCAGATTAATACCTTTATTTGTTTAGAAATGCCAGAAGTTGTTTCGCAATTTTCTGTGAAGCTTTTAAGCATCATGGGTGTTACTCATTTTATAAACATTACAGTCAGAAAAATTAGTTACACCTAATAATTAATTGATTTTGACATAATTGAAAACCATGTGGTCTTAAACATTGAAGCCATTTTGTAAATAGTTATGATTTTTCTCTAAATTGTCATTGGTGTTACCGTCATTGTTGTTACCATCATTGGTGTTACCATCACTGGTGTTACCATCATTGGTGTTACCGTCATTGGTGTTACTGTCATTGATGTTACTATCATTCGTGTTATGTCACTGATGTTAATGTCATTGGTGTTACCTGGACATGAAGTAACACTAGTTATTACATGTATTAAAAATTAAAATGCATTAAGCTTCACTATTTATTGATTCATAAAGTTTAAGAGTAAGTTATTTCTATTAATCAATTTCTAGGTGTAAATGAATTCTCTAAATTGTCATTTGTGTTACCGTCATTAATGTTTCTGTCACTGGTGTTATCATTATTGGTATTACATCATTTATGTTACCATCATTGGTGTTACTTAGGACATTGATGATCTTAGGACAGTTTTATACTGTCATTGGTGTTACCAGGAAGTAACACTAGTTATTAAATGTATAAAAATCAAAATGCATTAAGCTCCACTTTTTGATCCTATCTCCTAAACAGGACCTTTGTTGTGAGGTGGGGTGGTGCCTCTTCCCTTTGTGCTCCCCTGTTATGTGGGGTCCCGCAGGGCATGGTTCTTGGACCTTTACTGTTCTCTTTGTATATTTAACTTGTAATTACCACTGTTACGCGGATGGCATTTAGTTATACATTCCACTGAGTCTGGACTATCCTAGCCCTCCAAAACGATTGGTGGATTCTTTGGCAGGTGGGGTGGTGCCTCTTCCCCAGAAAATTTGAGGTCAGGAATCTCAGAGTGATTTTCAATAATGATCTACATTTTAATAAGCAGATCAATGCCGTAGTCCAGGCTAGCTTCTTCCAACTCCGCTTATTAGCCAAGGTCAAATCCTTTCTTGGCTGGAGGGACATGGAGGAAGCAATTCATGCTTTTTTAACTTCAAGACAAACTACTGTAATGCTTTGTATTATGGCAGCAGTCAGTCTTCCCTCCATCGTTCAACTTGTACAAAACGCTCCTGCTCGATTTTTTAACAAATACTGTACTTCAAAATGCTCCCATATTACTCCTGTCCTTCATTTCTCTTCATTGGCTTTCAATGAGTTTTAGAGTCCAATTAAAATTTTTATTATTTGTTTCTCAATGACTTAGCTCCAGCATATTTAACTGAACTGGTTTGTGTACTTTGCCACAGTCGCTCATCTTTTCTCCCTGGCTTTTAACACAGAGTAGCAAGATTTTACTGTTTTTCTTTTTTTTGTTCTTAATATGTGTAATGATTTCTTTTTAATGGTTCCTTTTGATGTTTGTTTTTTATGATTGTTTTTTGTTTTGTTTTATTTACATTGTGAAGCACTTAGGGCGACCTATATAAATTCATTTGAAGTTAAGGTTTTTGTGTATTCATAAAGCTTAAGAGTAAGTTATTGCTATTAAAAAATTCGAGGTGTAAAAGAAGAAATGCAATTCAGAAGATTTTTATCACCCAAATGTAACCTTTTCTGTAGAATGACCTGACTATTAAAATTGATGGGGGGAAAAGGAGTAAGAAAAATGTAGGAAGAAATGATCCTATGCAGATGTATTTTTACTTGGGTGCAGTTGAAACTCAAAGAAAATAGTTTATTAACCAATCAAACCAACCACCTAAAGTTTTTAGCCACTCTTTCTTTCTTACTTTTCTCTTGCTTTCTCCTCGTCCTTGTTTTTCCCCGCCAGGACAACGGAAGTGGCACGATCACGTGGGTTTCCTCCTCCATGGTTGCTATGGCTGGTTTGTCTCCATGTCAACGGTAGTTGAAGAAAGTAAGTTTCCTCGCAGCGCGAGAAAGCGGTAACGTCACACACACTGAGTGTACACTGCTTAAATAGAATCAATTTACGATTATTAATCAGCGTTAGTGCTAGCGGTCTGTTCTGTGCACAAACACGACTGGGTAGATAACGCCTGTGTGGTTACTATGTTAGCTTGTTAGCATTTAGCCCAAACAGAATTGCACCGTTATGTCTCACACACTTTTCTGACTACTCCTCCTAAACGTTCGGTGGTTAATGAAAATGATTCGGAAATATCGAAAATAAAAATGATAATAGTAAAGAGACATTTTCTTGCTAGCGTCACTTGTGAGCATAACGTTAATACACTGGTTTTCATTGTTCTGCTAGCGGGCTAGTCAGCCCAAGGTAACACAGCTAGCTGAGAGCAAGATATGGGCATGTCTAAGTTACATGGCTGGAGAAGTCTGTGTAATTATTATCTTGTTTGATTTATTCTTATAGCGCCGGTAAGTTTTATCACTGCTTGCATTCCCTGTACATAGAGTGCTTATGGAAAATAATCCTGAGTGCCTAGACTTCTCTTGTTGACCCAAGTTAAGTAAAATTGTTTTCTGGTCTGCACCCCACGGAGATATTTGTTTATGTATTATTTTTGTTGTTGTTGTTGTTGTTTTTATTATTGTTGTTATTATCGTTATGATTTTAAGTTAGTGGTCCGTCTCATGCCTCACATTTGTAACAAATTGTACTCAACCTGTGCATTCATCTGTACAATCTTTAATACTTTTTATGCTTGAAACATCAAATTATCTGGAAATAAAATAGTTAATGTCTCTCACCTCTAGTTTTCTATGTTTTTTGGTTCTCCCTCCAGTAAGAAATCCAAATGGCAGAAACAGGAGAAAGTAAGAAAGAGGAGGCGGACTACAAGAGATTACACAGCTTTCCTCTCATTAGGGTTTGTTTTCAGTTTTATTGCAACTAGTTATGTTTGAAGTTTTCAGTATATAATTCAGTGTATAGAAATGCAAATGCGCACTTATCACACCCCGCACTGCACCACGTTCCCCATGGTCCTCCAGCACTGCTCGACTGGTCACAGCATCTCTCAGGGATCGAGGAAGACGCACATCTTGACTGTTTTCTGTTCTGGCACCTAGATCTTAGAATAAACTTCCTCTAGATCTTTGTACAGCCAAGCCATAGAAATCTGTAAGCGACGGCTAAAGACCTGTCTGTTTCTTAGGCATTTGCGTGTAATAATAATTAAAAAATACTATCAATAATTCTTTCCAATAAGGGTGCCCTAATCAGTTGGCCAGTCATCAAAATTGAGTGATAATCACTTAATTTTTACAGAACGGTTGTTTCTCAAATGGCCAGTAACATAAGCATGCAAAACGGTTTAACACAACTAAACTTATTCGCAGATTAAGAACAACAACACAGTGTGAATAATTTAAGTATGAAAAGTTATCCATAAAGGCAGCTGCTAAATCTTGTAAGTCAACCCTCACTAGAAGCCCTCAAAAGCTCAAGCCGTAGTCTGCACAGAGTAAAAAAGCTAAAACCATTACCAAAAAAATAATAATAAAGAGAACTTCCCACCTCTGGGCAAGGCAGCCCGGGTTTCCCGTATCGCTCCATGAATGCAGGCTGACAGTAAGAGACTATTCAGTACGGCTGCACACATACTGAATGGTAAGAGGAATAGACCTAATAGTCTCTTAAAAATGCAGAAATACACTTTAAAATTTTATGATACTTTCTCAGATCATATGTCATATGTGTGTACTGTTGTTAGAATCGTACAGTTTGGAGCACCCATACTTCCCAACAGTGTTCGACTGATGGTACTTCTAGCTATTAACCTAGTGAATCAGTGTAAGGATATTTAACTTACATACAGTAAGTCTGGATAAAGTGCCTGCTAAATGAAAATACCAACTTTGTCATTAAAAAAACACAATTAACAGAAGAGGATTTAATACATTTCCAAATCACTGTGTCTTTCATAAACATCCAGTATACTGATGATTTTTATTTTTTGTTTTAGAGTTTTCTTACACATGAGTTTTGAGTAAAGAGGTTCAGAGAAAAGTGTCAAATCGCACATCCACTGCAGATGCAAAAGCGCTGGAACAACACTCCCACTTAGAACAGCACATTACACTCAGTCACGCTGCTTTGTTTCAAAAGAAGTCAAGAGACCCATCTGTGAAGCTTTGTCTAGGAAGCATCTCATTCATGTTACTTAATTTCAGTAAAGGTCCGCAGAGAATGTGTCCTCTCATAAAATACTAAATATGTAGTCAAATCCACAGGATTTGGACATTCATGAGGGTACTGTTATTTTTGTTTAAACACCATATTCCACAGTATAATGATGATAATCATAAAGTGCAGGCTTTGACCTTTAATTTAGGGGAATGTTCAAATTTGTTGAACAGTGTCAATTACAAGATTTTGTATGTGTCCATATTTTTAAGACTCCAAAAGTAAATCAGCAATTTTTTTTTACCTAGGGCACTCCTGGGTTGCTTTTGATGTATGCATCAGGTTATTGTCAATCTGCACACTTAAATGCCAGCAAATGAGACTGGAATTTAATCTGAGCAAATAATCTAGCCCTATACACTTAAGAATTCATACTGCTTCTTAAGTCAGAAGTAATATATTCAGTAAATGCAAAGGAAACTGTTCATTTACCAGCCATAAATGCCCAGAGCATAAGATTGAAATTATGTGCTTCGGAGTGAGTTGCTTCCCCATACTCTTCTTATTCCATCATTGTTTGTAGACATAGTTTTAGAACTGTATTTTTGGACTCTAATCTGTTTTCCTATTTTTAAACTTACCAGTGTTTTACATCTTGCAGCAAACACTTTTGTATTTATTCTGGTGAAGGCTTCTCTTGATTGTTGACTTTGACAGATGTATCTACTTCCCAGAAGGTAGTCTTGATCTTATTGTGAAGGGTTTTTTTCACTAGTGAATAACTCTCCAGTCATTTAAAAAGTTGGTCTTTCAGGCATTTTGGTGTTTCTGAGCTCAGCATCTGTTCTTTTCCTTTTAGGAAAGTACCAGATAGTTGATTTGGTCACACTCAACTATTATGTTCTCTATTATTTTATATCGCTTTCTTGAATTTTAGATTTTTCGATCTAATGGTGTTTGCAGTCATACACTGCCTGGCAAAAAATAGTCTCCATTTCAGAAAGGACAGATTATTGGGCTTCACCAAGTGAAAAAAACAACTAAGGAGATTTGGTATTACTGAAACTATGTTAAGAACATTCAACACATTATTAAAACCTAGAAGGATAGTGCTGAACCATCAACTTTGTGAAAGAAATGTGGTTCACTAAACTAATATGGTTAAAATCTGGTTGAATGGACTAAACATTTGTGTGGCCATAGAAAAATCACATGTTGGTAAGACAATCATAAAAAAGGCTTGAATTTGCTAGGGAACATAATGATTCCAAAGCAATTGGTGTATCAGAGTAAAGAAGGGAAGCACTTGAAGTAATGCAGTCATCATGCATAGTGCAGACTGTACAGTACAAGTCTCTGGAGACAGTGTTATGATGTGGGGTTGCTTCAGTTGGTCAGGTCTAGGCATAGCAATAAAATATGGCAGTAAAATGAAGTCAACTGATGACCTGAATGATATGAATGACCAGGTTATCACATCAAATGAGTTTTTCTTTGCTAACGGCACAGGCATTTTCCAGGACTCAAATTGTGGAAGAGTTGCTGTGAGAGCATGAGTCTTTTTTTTTTTTCTTTTCTTTGGCCGGACAGCATAGCTTTTTGGACTTTCATACTGCGAGTTAACAGCAACAGATTTTTCACACACTTGAAATGAACTCTAGATCTGCTTATTTATACTTGCAGTCATGATAGAATAACACATCTTGCCATACAAAAAAAAACTGATCAGCCAGTTGTTGCGTTACTTTTTTGTCCTTCTAAAACGAGATGACTGCATATAAAAAGTGCAAGAAGTCTTACACACTTAAAAATATTTGGATCTACATACCCTCATTTTTATCCTGTTTCTGTTGTAGCACACAGACATGCCAGAGGAGATGAGAGTCGAAACCATGGAGCTGTGTGTCACAGCCTGTGAAAAGTATGCCACCAATAACGAGGTTAGAACTGTATGCATGTTTCCAGACATGGGCAGGTATGGGCAGGGGTACTGAATTGGCTCTGTGCATGGCTCTGTTTTCCCACCCACACTCGTAGGAGTGTTGACAGATTCTCAGTCTGTCTGGCTCAGAGTCTAAACACTTACATCATGCCGATCCCTCATAGTGTAGCCATCTGGACAGTAACTGTAGCCTACTTGTCTTGTAACCGTTACCATACATTCTGTTAGTTTTGAGAACTTCAGTAATGTGGGCTGCTGATTGACTCACAACAGTTTTATATTCGTGTCAGGGTTGCCAAATCTGCTAGAAGCAGACTGGAGCCGCTTAAATAGCAGTCCCAAAGATGCTAGCCAATAACAAAAATCCAACAGAAGGTAGCTTATATTTAGCTGCCGGAAGGTAATTTCTAAATAAACCTTTAGCCTTTCAGATTGGTCTGGGAAAATGAAATCATGAATCATATATTGTTAACTGACTGCACTCTGTTTATTTCAGCTTTTGTTTAAATAGTCATCCTGTGTTTTCTGTATTTTAAGAAACCAAATTAAAAGACTAGTAAAGTAAAAAACTGAAATAAAATAAGGGTAAAGTCAGTGCACAGCTGAAGAATATTAAGAGTTTGATGTTGACTTTCTTACTATTTAGTGCTTTTAATGGCTCATATATATAACAGTTCTGTCCAGTGGTATCTCAGTAGTTCATTATTAATTCCACCATTTTGCATTCAATCCAGAACATCATATAGTATTTCATAAGGAAGAAGAAATTTCATCAGAGTGTGTATTGTTGCATGAATAAAGAGTAGCTATGAGAGTGAGTAGACCAATTTACTGATACCAATAGCTTGTATTTATAAACAGTAACAAACTATTCACGGAAGTTCACGGTTGTAGGAAGTGTGTCCGCATGCATATGGTAAGAGATCGCTTAGTGATGACTTGACTATTACTGACTTACATTATTCTCTTCCTCAGAGTGCAGCTAAGATGATAAAGGAGTCCATGGATAAGAAGTTTGGGAGTTCTTGGCATGTGGTAATCGGCGAGGGTTTTGGATTTGAGGTGACTCACGAAGTAAAGAATCTGTTGTACATGTTTTTCGGCGGCAGCCTGGCGGTGTGTGTTTGGAAGTGCTCCTAGCGCTGATGTCACTCCAGCCACTTTCCTCTTCCTTCACACACTACCTTCTTTTATATATTTATATACCTGCGTTCACAGTACTGTTTCAGCTATGCAGATCTTTTTCTACTTGACTTTTGTGTGCATGTGTGTTTATTGCGTGTGTATGTCTGAGACAAAATCTGACAGCATAAGCCGTTTACAGCTCACCTACTGTACTTTTTTCTGCTTTTTTTACATCGAATGCAGGGCATCATTCAAAGTATTGACTAATAACTACTAATAATTGTCTCAGTGAAATCGATGGACCCCGGAATTAATTGTACGTCCAACGGATTTATCGCATTCTGTTGTGTGCTGTGTAGCACTACTGTAGTATTCGACCCCAAGGTGATTTTAAAGTGCAGTTTGTAATGTGTAATTGTTTGTCAACCTGTAATAATCACATAACATCAAAAATACCTTAGAAAAACTGTGATTTACAGTATTGGCATGGGCTGGATTGGCTAGTGTCTTTATCTCAGGCTTTTGTTTACACTTTTCTGGCCCAGAAATAAGCTCCTCCCCAGCCAGATCAGAGCTGCTCAGGTCTGCCCATTATTTCATGCCTTATGAGGCAGCAGAGGGCTCTTAAAATTTCAAACTGCTCCTTTAAGAACATATGTCCTGTGTTGTGGTGTATGAGAGAGAAGCGCGTTTGTCATCTTCAAATACCCCTTTTTTTTTCTCTTTTCATTTTGCCTGGAAGGCAATCTGTTTTATAGAATTCCCTCTATACTTTTATGTCTTTTTTTCCCACCCATATCTCTGACTCTTTTCTTTACTAAACCAGCATTTCTATCATGTGTGCCATGTTGGTTAATTTAAATACAACTGTAAATCTTTTTAAATAAAGAAAAATGTAAATTAATATCATTGTTTTGTCATTTTTAAATAGGAAAGCTACACACTTGGAACTTTACAACAGTTTTTAACTTCTTTAGAATTCATCATGATATTACTGTAAGGATGATAGTGAAGCAGTTACATTATATACATAATTTTACATTGTTTTTTTTAAAATAGAAGATTCATTTGGTTTTAAATGTAGGTTATTTTATTAGTTAATCGATCTATTTGTATTTCTAGTGTTTAGTTATGTTCCATATAATGTGCAGGCTATGTCTAATTGCATATACAGCACCAATCAAAAGTTTGGACACGATTTTCAAATATTGTAGAATAGTACTGGTTTTTTTTTTTTTTTCTTTTCTTTCCAAAACGTTAATAATACAAATGACATTAGGTAACTAAGTAACAATGACAGCAAGTTGTTATTTTAAAACATGAATATCTGTTCTGGAATAGTATTCGCAAGTACACTAAAATCAAGTGCATTTGCACCATAATGAAACTGGCTCTCATGAACACCGTCCCAAGAAAGCAAGACCAAAACCTACCTCTGATACAGAGGAGAAGTTCATTTAGAGTTACCAGCACAAAAAAATCCCCAATTAAGAGGCTCTCAGATTAGAGCTGTTATGAATGCTTTACAGAGCATAAGTAGCAGACACATCTCAATATCAACTGTTCAAATGAGATTATTGCATATTTGGGGTGTCTTTAGCACTGTTTTACAGTGTAGGAAGACATAAAAATAAGGAAAGACTTAGAATTAGAAGGTGTATTCAAACTTTTGACTTGTGGTGTATGTATGTGTGCCCATAAAGTTATAATAGCATTTAGAAAACCTGGTGACAGGAAGTTCCAAATGTACCAGCTCCCTACACACAAGTGCATCTCATGTCTACTTTCTAGCATTATTTTAATGAGAACTTGAGTCACCCGCACAGCACCCTGACTTCAGCCTCACTGAACACCTTTGTAACAAACTGGAACAAAAATTACTCACAAGGCCTCCTCAGTAAACGTCAGTACTTACCAATAACCTACACACAGCCACACTGAATGCAATTTGGAAACACCTATCATCTAAAATACGTCTTTGGACTGTGGGGGGGAAAAAAACAAACATGGAGAGAACCAAGTGCACTGGAGGCAAGATTCAAACTCCCAACCCTGTAGCTGTAATACATCACTACTAATCATTAAGCTACTATGCTGCCAAATGACATTTCAGGTCTGTGCTATTTATTTGATCCTACATTTATATGTCATGTGTGTTGACTGGTATTAGTAAAGTTAAAATTCTAAATTAAGGCTAAATTTATCTCGATGAAGCTGCTGCCTGAATATAAGTACTAAAGGTGAGTATTACTCGTGCGTATTAAAGACCTGGTTGCTTTGATAGCAGCATTCAGCTCATCTGCATTGTTGGGTCAGGTGTTCCTCATCTTCATCTTGACAACACTGCATAGATTCTCTAGGGCGTTCAGGTCAGGTTGATTGGCTGGCCAATCAAGCACAGTAATATTATGGTCAGTAAACCAGTTACTGGTAGTTTTGGCACTGTGGAATGGTGTTAAGTCCCGCTGGAAAAATAACTTGAAAAGCTTGTTAGCAGACGGGAGCATGAAGTGCTCTAAAATCTTCTTGAAGAAGGCTACGTTGACTTGATAAAACACAGTGGACCAACATTTGCAGATGGCATGGCGACCCAAATCACCACCAACTATGGAAATTTCACGCATGACTCCAAGCAACTTCTGTGCTTTTCTACTCTTTCTCCAGACTCTGGGACCTAAATTTCCAAATAAAATGAAAAATTTAGTTTCTACTGAAAAAAGGACTTTGGACGAGTCCTGTTCCTCTTTTCCTTAGGTAAGATGGTTCTAACGTCTGTGGTTCTGAGTGGCTTGATACTAGGAATGCAACCCATTTCTTCAGGATATCTGAGCATAGTGGCTCATGATGCCCTGACTCCAGCCTTACTCCATTTCTTGTAAAGCTCTCTGAAGGTCTCGAATCAGTCTTTGCTTGACAATATTTTTAAGCTTGCAGTCTTCGCTGTTATTTGTGCACCTGTGCAAACTTTTGACTAGTTTATGTATGTGTAAGTATGTGGGCCTATAAAGTTATAATAGCATTTAGAAAACCTGGTGAACCTGGTGCATCTCATGTCTACTTTCTAGCATTATTTTAATGTGAACTTACATAGGAATTTGAGTCTCCCGTACAGCACCCTGACTTCAGCCTCACTGAACACCTTTGTTCAGTGCTTACTGTCCTTGCTTCTTTAGCTTACTGTCCTTGTGGAGGGTGTCGATCATCAACTGTCGTGTCAAGTCAAGTCTTAACCATGTGTGAACTGAACTATGTCAAGATCTACAAGGTATTTACTGTATTAATAGTAATTTACTCGAAATGTATATTTTGAGATACTGGATTTTAATTTTATTCATGAGCTGTAAGCCATAATTATTGAAAAGGCTTGAAATATTTCACTTTACATATAATGAATGTAGGTCGGCGTTGGGGGCTCAGTGGTAGGTTTCTCGCCTACCATGCGGAAGGCCTGGGTTCAATTTCCAACCAATGCCCAAACCCCAGACACTGCATGCAGTGCCGGTCTCAAGCCTGGATAAAATGGGAGTCTTGTGTCAGGAAGAACATCTGGCGTAAAAACTTTGCCAAGTTGTGTGGATTGATTGGACCCCTCAACGGGAGCAGCCAAAGGACTAACAACATATCATGAATGCAGGATATACTGTATTAGTTTCAATTTTCAAATTAAATTGTAAAAGATGTTTTCCCGTTATTGTAAATTAACTAGATGCACTGAAATTGTATGTGCGTTTAGTTTTTTGTTTTTTTTTTAAGTAATTTCTGAAAAATCTATTTTTTACAGTTGCTTTGTGGCTCCATATCAAATAACACTTAAAATACTTGGCTATATGAAGTTTACTTGAATAACAGTGCAAACATAAAAAGCCCTTCGGTAGCAGTTTCTCCTTTCTGCCCTGCAGAGGTAGATATTTAAATAGTGCTATGTAGGCAAAATCTGATGCCTGTAATTTGAAGTCTAAATTCCCTGTGATTAAATGATCTGCCTTTAGATGTTTTTTCTCTGGTTCACTCTATCTGCCTCACATCTATGTGCATTTAAGCTATCCCATTTTATATCTTCCTTTATGTGTTCTCTTTCTCTCTTTCATTTTGCCCAGCAGCACCAGCCAGACATATATCTTGACTTATATGACTTATACCTCCTTTCTATGCACCAAGGCCCTAGGTTAGGGTCAAGACCTTGTGCGATTCTGAACAGGATAAGCGGTATAGAGAAAGAATAAATGAGAGTGATTCCACACTAGCTCCAAGTTTGTGCACAGATTGGTTCTCACCAGGAGCACTGGAAATTTTGCTCATCCCACTGCTTCCCTGAGCACAGAGACCAACTGAAAGAGGATCGTGTCTGGGAGGAGATAACAGCAGGAAAAGGATTAAAAGGCATTGGACTAGTAGTAAGGAAGGAGGGCAGCTTTTAATTAGCTTTTAAATAAGTTATTTTCTTTTTAACTCTGTGTTTCTAAAGTAACATAGACAAGTCATGTAGTTTCATCACTTACGAGCTTGTAGATATAACACAATATCAGTATTGCCTTCGACACGATTACTATGTTTTTAAGAATACTCTAGCATTTTTTAATATAATTTCTAATCTCCTGTATCATTAGAATTATATGTGATGAAATTAGGTATAGATTATGTGTGATTAGATTAGGTATAGATTATCTGTGGTTGTATTAGGTGTACATTATGTGTGATTAGATTATTTGTAGATTATGTGTGATTAGATAAGGTGTAGATTAGGTGTAATTAGATTAGATGTAGATTATGTGTGGTTAGATTAGGTGTATATTATGTGTGATTAGATTAAGTATATATTATGTGTAGATTATATGTTATTAGATTAGGTGTACGTAATGGGTGATTAGATTAGCTATAGTTAATGTGTTATTATATTAGGCGTACATTATGCATGATTAGATTAGATTTAGATTATGTGTGATTAGATTACAGTAGATGTAGATTATGTGTGATTAAATTAGATGTCGATTATGTGTGATTAGATTAGGTGTAGATTAAGTGTGATTATGTAGGTATAGGTTATAAATGATTAGATTATGTGTAGATTATGTGTGGTTAGATTAAGTGTACATTATGTGTGATTAGATTATGTGTAGATTATGTGTGATTATACAGTATTATGTGTACATTATGTGTGATTAGATTATGTGTAGATTAGGTGTACATTATGCGTGATTAGATTAATTGTACATTATGTGTGATTAGATTGTGTATATTATGTGTTATTATATTAGGTGTACATAATGTGTGATTAGATTAGGTGTAGATTATGTGTGATTAAATTAGGTGTAGATTATGTGAGATTATATTAAGTATAGATTATGTGTGATTAGATTAAATATAGATTATGTGTGATTAGATTATGTGTAGATTAGTGGTGATTAGATTAGGTGTAGAGCAGTATGTGTGATTAGATTAGCCATAAATTATGTGTGGCTAGATTAGGTGTACATTATGTGTAATTAGATTAGGTGTACATTATGTGTGATTAGATTATGTGTGATTAGATTAGGTGTAGATTATGTGTGATTAGATTAGGTATATATTATGTGTGATTAGATTGGGTTTAGTTTTTTTGTCATTCGATTAGATGTACATAATGTGTGTTTAGATAGCCTTTAGATATTAATGTAGCCTAGCTTGTTAATATTACACTTAGTTAGCTGGTCCACAGCTTGTCCGTCACCTGTCAGAGAGTGTGTATCAAGGGAATACCAATAAAAACACATCCCATGGAGAAGAACACAGCTTGAACATGCACAAGAAAAATACCAGTGATGTTCTTTTTCTCCATGATTTTATTCAGTGCCATCACAGTTTCTCTATGTGTGTGTCTCTCTCCTCCTCTTCTTGTGCCACTATCCCCCCTTCTTCTTTCTGCTATTCTCCTCCCTACTTCTTTGTCAGTAGATCACTTGCTCTCTCATGAATTCACACACATACATAGCAGAGTAAATAAAATATTCATATATAGCCAGTGACTAAATTTACCATGAGGGAAAACATGCTTCAGTGGGACTCATATTTTTCATGTGAACAATACACAGACAAAGAATGAACATTTCTATATTCTGTCCTTAAACATACTAGTGTAAACCGCATTTGGACAGTACCACAGTTCATTATAAGGTAGAACACAGAAGGCTTGAAATAAGAGCGAACTGTCTAGTTAACAAAATAAAAGTTCTATCTTGTGAATGATGCTTAAAGAAAAGCATGAATATTTCATTCAGTCTGCACCTGAATACAGTATATACTGTAACATGCAGCATGAACTGTTTCTCCTTTTTTCCTCTTCTCTGCGCTAGTATGTGTGTGTGTGTGTGTGCATCGATAACAGAGGTCTAAATAAACCTGTCATGGACTGCAGAAGGAAAAATACCCCTCATCCCAGCAGCGTGATTGGAATGACAGAATAATACAGTCGCATAGTTTCTTCCTTGGCTGTTCTCGCCAGCCAGTGTGGTCATCAATAAGAACAATATGATTGATGAAGGAATTTTCTGTAATTTTTTAAAGCCTGGAAATAGGCAGTCATGTACTGAGTTGGATAAATAGGCTTTTAATAATGCAATTAATAATGCAGTAGTTTGCATTACAAAGGAGGCGACCCGTGTCCAAAATATAATACTGCTGCATGGAATATTTGTCTTATCAGTATTTCATTTTATGTATTATTGTTCCAGACAGCAGCTTGAGGTATTACCCTATCCTTCACACCAAAAACACACAAACATACTACATTCATACTTACACATCAGGGTCATGATGTAGCACATTACTCGCTATGTTGCACATTTGCACACTGCTCATGTGTTACACATTTCTTGTTCGTGTGTCTACGCTGCTCATTTAGACATAAAATGAGGACTTTGAAACATGGACAATAACACAGCTGCTGACACACACATTATTTCATTTCTTAATGTTTCAATCATTTTACACTTCATGTTTCAATCATACGGCTGGATCGTACCCACACACCATATTTTTATCCTAATATATACCTATTTAAATTTTTATACCTCGCAGTTTACACTTACATTTTGCACTTTCTGTAAATCCTGTGTAATTTATATAATTGTATACATTTCTATTTTAATTATATTTTTATTTGTTTATTAAACAAATTCATTTTTGTTCATTTGTATACTCTCACTCAGTCATCGTCATTACCACTTAATCCTGTATTCAGGGTCATGGGGGGCCTGGAGCCTAAACCAGGAGACTTAGGGCAGGAGGCGGGGTACACCCTGGACAGGGCACCAATCCATCGCAGGGCACACACACATACACACACTCACACACCCATTGACACACTTCGGGCAGTTTGAGAACACCAATTAACCTAACCTACATGTCTTTGGACTGTGGGAGGAAACCAGAGTACCCGGAGGAAATAATTTGTATATTCCAACCTAAATTTAAACAATCATTATTAATTAATCATTAAAATTAATTATTTTTTTTACTGGAAATTCTATCTATAGTATTCCCTAGGGCAATTATAGTGAAATCTTTTGGGGGAAAAAATCTATCTTTCCAATTTAGGTCCTGGACAGTCATATAAGTATTTCATTGCATATACTGTGTATGGATGTGTACAGTACATGACAAATAAAATTTGAATTTAATTTTTATTTATTACACTAGTAACCTAGTAAACCAGTGTAAGGATCTATCCGATGACAAAAACTTTAACTTGCACTTTTGTAAGTCGCTCTGGATAAGAGCATCTGCCAAATGCCTAAATGTAAATGTCACAGGATTTCAGACTTGACTTACAGCCTGGTCCATAAGTATTTTCATATGAATTCGGTACACCACCACTATGGATTTAAAATGAAGCACTCAAGATTGATGAGTTTTAGCTTTAATTCAAGAGGTGTAACAAAGATATTGCATTAAGCATTTAGGAATTACAGCCAATTATCAATTATATTGTATTGTGTAACCATTGTATTGTCCTGTGAAGTTTTGTTCTACACATCATGGCAGCATTTGACTGAATCTGAGCAGAAAGTATAGCACTATACCCTAAAGAATCAATCTTACTACGTCCATCAGTAGTCACATTATCAATAAACACCAGTGGCCCAGATCAATTGGCAGCCATACATGTTCATGCCATAACACTCCCTCCGTCATGTTTAAAAGATGATGCGACACGTTTTGATCTTGTTCCAAAATTAAACAGGCTTTTATTTAGAGCTTTTATTTAGAGTTATTACAACTTAAGGTGACATTTATGAAGGTGTCTTTTGAATGTAGATTTGTACAATGATATTTCTACCTCTTTCACAGTGTTCTTGATTTGGCTAGATGTTGCAAAGTAGTTTTCAAAATTGTATGATCATCCAATTTTGTTTTCTTTCATTGCTTCACCAGAGCATTCATTCTTTTTAAGAATGTTTCAACTTGCCTTCAGTTGCATTAATGGCTTTTTACACTTTGTTTATGACTGAAAGACTATTAGTTTTTATTCCTTTTACTTGCTATAAAACACGATTTGCACACACAAATGCTCTGGCAGCCTTGTTCAGACTGCCAGCCCAAATCCGATTTTTGGCATGTCCAGATTGGAATCAGATCGGAATCATATTGCTTGCATGTAGTCTGAACACTGAAACAACACACTGAATCTGGTTTTGCAAATCCAATTTGAACCACATTCAGATGTGGTTTGAAATCAAATTCAAATCAAATTCCTAAAGATGTGTCTCAGTCTCTGCACTTTACCCACTAGAATCAGATTTCAAACTTTCCATTACATCTCTTGCAACATGATATAGAAGTTCAAGTCCACATGATCTCATGGTATGGCGAAGGATCCATGGTTGAAAAATGAGCAGGAAGACAAAGAAAGAAAGGGAGATGAAAATGAAAAGCAATAGTCCCCGGCCATTTTGACCACTAGGTGCAATATCTCACTGAAGCTAAAGGGTGCAGAAATCTAAACAGGCAAGTACATTTGTCTCTGTCAAAAATGTATATTTCTTTAATCCTAAAAAGTAATATTTATGGCTAAATGGTGGCTTAGTGGTTAGCATTGTCACCTTGCACCTCCATGGTCTGAGTTCGATTCCCAGCCAGGTTCAATTCATAAGGCTCAATTCCTCTGGGTACTCCGGTTTGGTCCCACAGTCCAAAGGCTTGCCGATTAGGCTAATTGGCGTTCCCAGTTTGTCTGTGTGTGAGTGTCTGTATATGTGTCTACGCACTGCGATAGATTGGTACCATGTCCACCTAAGTTTTCTGGGATCGGCTCCAGGCCCCCTGTGACCCTGTATACAGGATAAAGTGGTATAAATGAAGATTGAGTGAGAAATACTATATTTATTTAATCCCAAAAACTTGTTTATTTAAATTAAAAAAAATCTAAAGATTGCATTTGTATTATGTTGTATATGTGCATTTTTGTTCCAGAAACAACTTGGATTTTTACACCACAGTTTCTAGAGTTTACACAGAATGATGCCAAAACATCCAGTGAGTGGCAGTTTTGCAGGCAGAAATGTCTTGTTAAGCGGTTAAAGGAGAATGGACAGGATTTTTTGACCTGACAGGAGGATTATGGAAACTCATAAAGTCATCCTTTTCTACTTTGGTATTGCAGAATGCCCTGTACATCAAACCTCAAGGCAGATTGTCAGAGAAGGGCAGAGAACCGTGTCAGATGACACTACAGTACAGTCAGGCAAGAGCAGGAATCTGAAGCTAGACCAGACATTGGCTTACAGGAATTGAACAGCTAAAGACTGGAAAAGGACCAGGAGATAAATCAATGCTTACTGTAGCCTCAGATTCCTGAGGGGAATCAGGTGCTGTTTTAAGGCGGCAGCTGGAGAATGCTAATGAGCATGTGAGTGGAGTTAGTTATTGAGCAACTGATAATGTTACAACTGACTACACACTTACTGGATAATACATATTATACAAAAGTTAGTTCCGACTGAGCAATCTAATTGAACGAGAGGCACTCCACGAGTTTGCTAATAGACAGTAACAGCACTGGGACATTTAACAACATGTATCACTCAACATGTTCTAAAAACTTTTTAATTACACTGAACGTCTGTCTCTGTAGGTGAAACTAGGTCTCTGTGGTCCGCAATACTGAGTCAGAGAGCCACTGCCTGCCAAAACTCACATTCACAACCGTTCTGGGAAGCAAATTTCAGCAAGAAAACACATTTGATACCATTGTCACCTCAAGCAACACTTTGATTACTTAATAAAAGTCGTTCCAAAGTTGTCCCATAATCAGCTGTGTTGTATTTACATCTAAGGAAGCTACAACTAGCTCTAACTAGCTTCTAACACAAGGCTGAATCCAAAATCTCTCTCTATGTGGTAATCAAGGGCCCTACTTGGCATGAAGAACAAGTGCACTAGCTTTCCATTTAAGAAAATTTGTGATTTAACCCCAGAAACCTGGAAATTACCATAGCTGATATTCTGAAGCAGAATAACTAAAAATATAAAGAAAAACTTACCTTTTTTAAAAAAAATCAAATTTACCACTCTCCACCACCTCCAAGGTTTGGCTACATAGTACCAATAAGAATTTAAAACTACTTTCTTCTCTGTATATAATAATAACTGGATAAATAAACAAACAAATCATAACCTTTTCATAATAATTAGTTTTTATGGAACTCGATAATCAGCACAACATCACTCCCTCTCATGTGATATTGCTTAAATATAATATAATTGGCAGTGGTGGTTAAAACTCTAGTCTACCGAGCAGACGGGCAAGGGTTCAAGAGGTAGCACTACCAAGTTGCGACTATGGGGGGGGGGGGGGGACGGGGAGGATAGGG
>JAOVVB010000026.1:20548861-20559901 GCA_028570985.1 Heterobranchus longifilis
ACCTTTTTTTGTTAAGTACATAACTCCACATGTGTTCATTCATAGTTTTGATGCCTTCAGTGAGAATCTACCAATGGTCTAATATATATAAAAATATACACAGCATACCCATGTATGTATGTGTGTGTGCATGCATACATTATTGAATGCTTATTAAGAATAAAGAAACAGTCTGGTGATCAGGGGATTCATTAAT
This sequence comes from Heterobranchus longifilis, assembly GCA_028570985.1. NCBI lineage: Eukaryota > Metazoa > Chordata > Actinopteri > Siluriformes > Clariidae > Heterobranchus > Heterobranchus longifilis. The sequence goes on from JAOVVB010000026.1 coordinate 20,549,058, forward strand.
TAACCGTCATCTTTGTCTCCTCCCCCTTTTTTTTTATTAAATATCGAATCATTTAAACCTCTTTCCCAATGATTTTCCTTTTCAATCCGTATGAAATTCGCTTTACGTTTAATTATTATTATTATTATTATTATTATTTGTCTCTCACATTGCTTTGTTACACAAACTTACACATTCCCATGCACATACAGCCCTACACACACACTCAGTGCTTGGTTCACACGCAGCCATGTCTATCTCCTCCCATCTCCAGCCGTTGCATTTGCCCCCCCTTCCTTCTTTCTCTCTGTCTTACCCCCTCTCTCCCCCTGTCTCTGCATCAGCAAGAGGAAGATGGCGAGGAAGAGGAGCTAGCTGGGAAATCCAAAAAGCAGGGTGTACCAAGACGCCCGGGAGACCGCTGGATGCTGCGTGGGCCAATCGAGTACGTGCCGCCTGCCACTGTAGAGGTCATGCTGCGACGCCAAGCCATTCCGCTGGACGAGAATGAAGGAATATATGTGCGCGACATCAAGACTGGCAAGGTCAGACAGTCAGAATAGGTTTTTTTTTTATTAATTAATATGTATTTTAATACTTTTTATAAACACAATTCATACAAGGAGGAGAGAAGCGAAGAGTGCGTAGGAGTCATAGACCTAGAAATGCTTCTGTTGCAGGATCATGACTCCACACCCACAGACGGCTTATGAAATCTGGCTTGTGGAATGTCCAGAGAAAAGTCAGATCCACCCTGCGTTTCTAAAGCGTATAATCCCATTCTACAGAGGATGGAAGGTCACGATCATGTCTATAGTCTCTCGTAAATACATGAAGCAAAAGCAAGCTTTAAATATGCGTCATGCATGATTAAAGTCCAAAAAGGCTAAGTCTCCTATCAGGAGCTTGCAAACTAGAACAGCTATATTGTGCCGTATATTAAGTAACAAAGCAGGTGGATCTCCAGCTGTAAATTCTTAACAATGCAGTGGAAGCCTGCATAATAACAGGTGTTGCTTGATCAGCTTGCGTATAGTATTGCCCTAGCAAGTGACTGCACCCTCCCACCCTCACTGAGTTCTGCTAGAAAAACATGCAAACAGACCTGAAGCTATGTAAAGCTCTATGTAAATATTTGTCTTTTGTACCCCATGTTGCTCCGGGCAGGTACGCGCCGTGATTGGCCGCACATACATGCTGACGCACGATGAGGAGTTGTGGGAAAAGGAACTCCCTGCTAACGTGGAGAAGCTGCTGAGCAGTATGCGTGACCCCCTAGCCGGCCGCTCTGACCGTAGCCAACAGGCCGCTGCTGAAGACAGGGACAAAACCAGGGTAGTGTCCTACCGTGTGCCCCATAATGCTGCAGTGCAGGTGTATGACTACAGAGAGAAGAAAGCCAGGTAACTTTGTCATTGTTGTTGTTGCTGTTAATGTGGAAATGCATCTTTTGTACGAGATGCACACTATGTACCATCACCATCCACTTAATTAGGAACACCTGTGCTTCTGCTCATTGCAGTTAATCACGTGCAAAAAAAATTCACACGTTCAATTAATATTCAGAATGAACACTTAGTGTGAGCTCTATGACTTTTATGATGGTGTGGGTAATTGGATAAGAATAGCAGGTTTAGGTATTTCTAAAACTCCTCGCCAATCTCGAGTTGCACAAAACCTTAAGCGAGCAACAGGTCTGTGGACGGAAATGCGTTGTTGAATGTGGCCTTCTGGTGTTGTAGCCCATCCACCTCAAGGTTTGCTTTGTTGTGCGTTCTGAGACGCATTACTGCTCAGCATGCTTGTGAATTTCTACAGACTTCCCCTCTCTCATCAACAAGGCTTCACCCACAGGACTATGATTTACTCAACGTAAATTCTATGTCAAGATCAGAGATCACACAAGCTCTTGCATGCTTACTGTATATGCATGATGATTTGTGTTGCTCTTCTGCCACATGATTTACTGATTAGATAACTGCATGAATGTGCAGGTGTACAGGTGTTCCTAAAAAAGTGAACGGTGAGTCTAACCTCTGTGGTGACTATGTGGCGCTATAAACAAGAAAAACGAACAGGACAATTTGGAATCTGTACTTGCCTGTTATTCAGAAAGGTGTTTTCTGTTAATGTTTACTTGTCTAATGTTTAAGAAGAACACATTATTAAAAATGTAATGTATCCATTATTCTATGACATGCGTAGTGTGTGCAAGGTCTGCCGTATTGAACTGCCACAACATCTCATTCCCACCTTGCACCAGTGTTCCCAGGATAGATACAGCACCTACTCAAGATGAATAAATTTATTAATCCACTAAGTCACTAAATATTCAAATTATTGTAACTCGGTGTTCACAACTCTATAAATTTCAACCACTACCACTTCCTCTCTTTGATGGCAATATTTGCATTAAAGCTGTTTTTAAGAATCTTGTGCCTTCTCTCTCTCTCTCTCTCTCTCTCAGGGTGGTGTTTGGACCTGATATGGTGATGCTAGGCCCTGATGAGCAGTTCACAGTACTCTCTCTATCTGGAGAGAAACCCAAGCGAGCCAACGTCATTAAAGCCATCTGCCTGCTCCTCGGCCCTGATTTCTGCACTGACATCATCACCATAGAAACCGCTGACCATGCCCGTCTGCAGCTCCAGCTCGCCTACAACTGGTAAAGTGTGCATGTCTGTATGTCTGACTGACGGGATGTATCTGTGTATAAAAAAATATCACGCATTACAAAATATGCTACTTACCGAGTGTGGGGTAAAAAGCAATGCACGACAGCAGGACACATGGTTCCTATGAGTCTAATAAGAGGAGGTGCAGACAGATTACAGCCAGAATAACAAGTACAAGCCCTATAGGGAGTCAAAAATGAATGTGTCGCCAAGAAGCTCTGCTAGTCCTCATTATACAGCCATCACTTGTCCTGCAGTAATAATTTACTAACACTACCAGTGAAAAATCTGGACACACCTTCTAATTCCATGGTCTTTTCTGAATTTTTTTATTTTACACTATAAAAGAATACTGAAGGCATTCACAATATACAATAATCTCTTATAAACCGCCGATGTTGAGATGTGTCCTCTACTTACTGAAAGCTCTGTAAAGCATTGATAACGGTTCTAATCTGAGGTGCTGTTTGTTAAATGGTGACTTGTGATGCTGCAAACTCTAAATGAACTTTTTCTGTGCAGCAGAAGTAAGTTTTGGTCTCGTCTTCCTGGGAAGGGATTCATGAGAGCCAGTTTCATCATCTTGCAAGAACTGTTCCAGAATAGCTGACTTTTGTGCCTTTTAAATAACAACTTACTCTTGTTGTTGTTAATTAATTCCCTAATGCCTTGTGTGTTATTTCATAGTATCGAAAAAGTCCAGTATTGTCCTCCAATGTAGAAAATAATTTTGTAAAACTAAACTGTTTTCAAAACAATCACACTTGCCAAATTGGTTGATTTCGTCTCTATATTGTCATGACAGTGATAGATTTATAATACTGCACGTATTGTGTCTAAAATATTGTTTTTGTTGTATTTGAATTACTTTTCATTTTCTCTGCACTTGTTCAGGCATTTCGAGATAAAGAACCAGTCAGACCCCACACAAGCTGCAGCTCTCTTCTCAGTGCCTGACTTCGTGGGTGACGCCTGCAAAGCCATCGCCTCTAGGATCAGAGGAGCTGTGGCATCGGTGCAGTTTGATGACTTCCACAAGGTGAATTAGAGCTAGGCTGCTCGTTTTATCAGATACATAGAAATGTTTTGTAATGCCACCCTAGATATTCTAGCATGTGTTCTTTCCATCTGTCCATCTAATCAACATAGTCATAAATGAGCATGCATAAAGGTTCTACAGTATGCATAGTACACACTCACTTCTTCTTCTACCCCCCTTCTTTTTTTTTTTTTTTGCACGCCTTATGTAGAACTCGAACCGGATCATCTGCTCAGCCGTGTTTGGCTTTGACGAGAAGCTGGCAGTAAGACAGAATCTGCGCTTCAATCAGAACGGGTTGGTGATCAGCAGCGTGGACATTCAGTCCGTAGAGCCAGTGGACCAGCGCACGCGTGACGCCCTGCAGAAAAGCGTCCAGCTGGCCATTGAAATCACCACCAACTCCCAGGAAGCCACTGCTCGGTCAGTACACGCCCCTCACCTCTCACTGCTGAACGACATTATGATATCCACTGTTGTCCTTCAGGTTCTGATCTGATTTTGCTCCATGTGTCATTCAGCTGAGGAAAACTTCAGTCTTTGCACAGGTGTTCTGTTCTCCTGCCAATATTTTTTAATTAAATTTAATATGCTACCTTGGCAATCTGTGCTGCTCTGGCATGCGTGCCTTTTTTTCAGCTTTTTTTAACTGACAAATAAGTCACATGCTGGATGAGGTTGGGATGGGCATCCAAAGAGAATTGTTAAGGTACAATAATGCATTATACCAAATTCTCAAAGGAAATCAATTGGAAATTCAGCTCTTATGCTGAGCTAATGTCGAGTTCTGACATGACTCCGACTTTTGCTGTTGATGTTACTGTTGACAGGCTGCACAACACCTCACCCATGCATTACACTTGGCGTCTGCCCTTAGAATGAATTTGTTCATATTTACTTTTGGTGAATAATGAATAATCACTCTTTCTCTCTTTATTACACTCTCAGGCATGAGGCGGAGCGTCTGGAGCAGGAGGCACGGGGCAAACTGGAGAGGCAGAAGATCACAGACCAGGCGGATGCTGAGAGGGCCAGGAAGGAGCTGCTAGAGCTGGAGGCTCTCAGGTAAGATCTTGCTGCTTCTCGCTCCCAGTGAGGCTGAAGTAATGGAGACTAGAATGCAAGTGGGTCTTTGGACAAAGTATGGTTAGAAGTTTGTCACAATAATGTGTTTTAACTTGGTATGCATTATACACCAATCACTTATATTTTTAAAACCACCCAGCTTTTTTGGTTCCCCTTGTTCTGCGGGGCAGCTCTGGCCAGTATGGGGTTGTACTGTCATGCCTGACACCAGGATGTTGGATGCAAATCCGTGGGTTCTTTGGGTTGTGGGTTTGGGCCACCATGGACCAGGCTTGTTGGAATTTGGAGGCCAGGTCAACAATCTTTAACTGTTTGCCTGCTGGGCCCAGTACGTTGCAGGCTGTGATGCACTGGGTGTTGTGGTGCCATTCTATCACAGCCAGCATGGATTTTATTTCTTTATTCATTTTTTCTCCCCCAAAAGTTTGTGCTGCATTGTCTTTTCTATGTAATCAGTCCAGACAGGCTGTTCTTTTGGTCGCTGAAGGCACTGGTGAGCCTTGAGTGCCCATGATTCTGTCACCGGTTTACTGGTATATAATTGATAATCAGTGTTGTTCAGTTCACCAGGCGATGGTGTTAAAGTTATGGCTGATTTGTGTAAATGCATTATTCTTAAGTAGTATTACTTTGTAGCCTATATCTTACATCTAGAACAGCAGAAAACGGCAAACTGTGTATTCCCTATTATTAACGTGTGTGTGTGTGTGTAGTGCTGCAGTGGAGAGTACAGGAGCAGCGAAGGCAGAAGCTCAGTCCAGGGCAGAGGCAGCGCGTATCCAGGGTGAGGCTGCTGTCGAAGAGGCCAAACTCAAAGTTGAAGCCCAGAGAATAGAAGCGGTACGTCTTTCTCTTCTTAGCATGCAGTCCATCAGCATGTCTCACACACAGGCACTCGTGTGGGCACACGTACCTTAGCATTTCATAATCCCAGTAGAATACAGTATACAGAGCTGATGCAGAGCTGGCAATATTTCTTCTTAGGTAATTAATATCTTTGACAATCTCTCTCTCTCTCTCTCTCTCTCTCTCTGTCTTTCTTTCTCTCTTCTTTGTACTTCCATTCTCTCATTTTAATAGGGTACCAAGATGATTAATTAACCACTCCCAGTGTTTGTGCCGTAGCCTCTCTCCACCAAGATTTGCATTTAAATTTAAAGGCAATATTTGCACATTCTGAAAGTATGATCTCATCTGTGTATGGCCATTTTAATTTTGAAATAATGTATTACACTCATGGTTTCCTACACTAATTCTGTCTTAGGAAGCTGAACTGGTGCGTCTGGCAAAAGCACGTGAGCAGGAGCTCAGTTATAAAAAGGAACTGGATCGCCAGGAAGTGGAGAAGCAGCAGAAACTGGCTGAGATCGAAAGCCAACGTTTCAAGCAGCTGGTAGAAGCTATTGGCAGCGGCACTTTGACGGAGATGGCCAGAGCTGGACCAGAGCTACAGGTACACGGCACTCTCAGACCCAGACCTCCTGTATTTCTTCTAGGTTAAATGAGCTTTATTGCACCAGGCACTCAGGTAGTGTGGATTGACTTTGTAGATCTGGCTGAAATACTGAGTATACTGTATATAAAAAGGCTTGACTGCAGGGAGGAATGTGATCATATCTTTAAAGAAAACCTTGGATAAGTGTTTAAACATCTTATGGTTATTGTGGTGTTTGATTGAACGTTTTTCTACTGTACCACCACATAATAAAAAAAATAAAATAAATATAATTTAAATAATTTAATATAATGTAATACACAAGGAGGTATCAAAAATTTCGTGATTCGCTCATCATGTATCCGGTCGTTTTCGGCCGAATGGTTTTAAAATTATCGGGGGTTGAGCTTGTTGATGACCCCTGATCTCTCAATGTCTTCCTGCACACCATTTGCTCTTGAAGCACGTGTGCCACTCAAAATGTGGTCAGAAAAGCACAGCTCCTGCTTTACATAGGATGATGTCTTTTGGCACACTGACTTATGAAGGTTGGTGCTTCATGTGTGCAGCCTTGTGCTGCCATCTGTTGGCGTGTAAAAAAAAAAAAAGTCAATTTATTTGATAGCGCCTCATATAATATTATATAATATAGTATATTGCGGGGGACAGTGGTGGCTCAGGCTTGGTTGAGGCTCTGGGTTGCTGATCAGAGGACTGGGGGTTAAGGCTGCGCCACCATCAGACTGCCACAGTAGAGCCCTTAACCCCATGCTCATACAAAATCAGCCCACCATTACCGGTCCCAAAGCCTGAATGAGAATAAAGGAGGGTTGGGCATCAGGATAGCAACCCAGCCTGGTAAAAACCTGAAATTATGGAACACTTTACCAGATGTGCTCAACAGCACAAATGAGGGGGGAAAAATACCGTGTTTTATTATATTACTGATTCAATAAAAAAAACATTTTTTTTCTTTTTTCTCTCCATCCAGGTTAAACTGCTACAAGCTCTGGGTCTTAAATCCACTCTGATAACAGATGGCTCCTCTCCTATCAATCTGTTCACTACCGCTAATGGCCTGCTGGGGGCAATGAAGACCCCTGAGGAAAAGTAGAAGAACCGTGAAACTGACAAGACAATAAATACGTCCAACTTATAATGCATTTATTGTTTGTTTGTTTGTTTGTTTGTCAGACATCTTTTATGTTGTTTGATTTCCTAAAACATTACTACTACTACTATTATTACTATCAGAGAAAACGGTGTAGTAAGAGAAATGCTTTGCAATAGTACATTGCAGTGTATTCTATGCAAATATATTTGCTTTAACAAGGTGCCTGACTAAACATTTAAGGATTCATTTCCTTAGGACACCCACCAAAGCCTTATGAAACATGCAGTGAACCAAAAGAATGTATCTTTGTCTACTACATGTGCATGTATAAGTATCAAATAAACTTTAAAATGTATGATACATTTTCTCCGGTCCATGACTTAATAGTTTAACTGTTACTTGGTAACCAGGCTTGTTTACAGTTTGTGATGGTCAGCTGTTTTGGGTGACAGAGTGACTATACTGTGACTCACGTCCATGCTCTGGAAAAAGTCAACGTTAGTCAAGAAAAGCATGTTCATTTTTGTGCCAAAGTTGACGAACCAGAAACAACCAGTGTCAATATGTGATCCATATTAGCCATTTCACAGATGATCCTGAATCTTCAATAATGTATTACACTTTGACAATGCTGTTTTAACTTTATTTGACTTTGACAATGCTGTTTTTTCAATGTGCACTGTTTTTTCAATGCACTTTAAATGCACAACCACAATTTTTATTTCTACAATAACTTGTGAATTGTTTACTGGTCCAGGTCCAGTGTTATTATGATGTTTTAAATAAGTGGATCAAACGTGTCCACTCCAGTTTGCGGTGGATCTCTCCTAATGCATACACCGATCAACCATGGTATTATAACTGCCACATTTAATATCATGTAGCTCCCTCTTGTGCTTCCAAAAAAGGTCTGACACACTGAGGCATGGACTCCACAAGAACACTAAAGGTGTGATGAGGTATCTGTAAGATGTAATGTGGGGCCTTTGAGGATCAGATTTGTTTGTTCAGCACATCTTACAGATGCTCGATCACATAAAAGAGCCGAGGAATTTGGAGTCTGCATCAACATCTTGTACTCTTGGTCATGATCCTCAAACCTTTCCTGAACAATTTTTGCAGCGTAGCAAAAATCCTGCTGAAACCCAACACTGCTGTTATGGAATACTGGAATTGCCCAGAACATTGTTAACAGGTGGTGTTGTAAAAGAAGATAATCAATGGTATTCACTTGTCAATGCGTTTAGGGTCAAAATAAATAAAAATAAAATATTTTTAAAATACTATTGGTCATAAATAAGCTATTTATCTTTTTAGGCCTACTTTGTAGATCAACAGTGAGAGACTATCTCATATTTTCCTATGTGCAAGTTGCAATGTATACATGGCCAGTGGTTGGCCTATGGTGAACTCTTTCTATTAAGAGGTTAGAAAAGGGCTGAGGTGTTGTGCATAGCCACAGGTAATTGGGTTAGTGTTAATGACTATACTGAATACCTACAAAGTGTACCTATGGAATTCGCTCTGGATAAGGGCGTCTGCCAAATGCCTAAATGTAATGTAAATGTATGTGGTTGCCAGATCTGATGAAACGACGAATTGTTAAAATGTTTTGTTGTAGTAATGAAATGTTTACTCAAAACAAGATGTTTTGTAAAAACAAAATATTTTCTTATAGCAACATGGTTTTTGCAAAATGCCATTTGTCGTAACAGTGCTTCCTTGTTTTCTCTTAAAGATTTTTTTCCTTGTAAAAACTATATATTTTTATAGTGATAAAATTTATTGTAGCAACAAAATGTTTTTTTGTTTTTTTTGTAGTAATTAAATGTTTTTTGTAGTAACAAGAGTTTTCTTGATCAGCAACATTTTGGACAATACTGATTTTTTTTGTGTAAAAAACATTTTCTTGTAGTGATGTCTTTGCACAATGCTTGAATGTTTTCTTGGAAAGAAATTCTTTAGAAACATTTTGAAGTAGCAAAATGTTTTTTTGTACCAACAACAAATTGCAATCTAATAACATATATCCGTATATGGATAGGTTCGGGCTTATAGGTCCTTTATAGGTTTTATAAAGGAGCTCTTGCATCAGGAAACAGCATAATATAAGAAGTGGCTCCCAACAGAGCTGCACACACACACACACACAGTGACAGACTGAGCACACAAGAAACATTTTTTAAAGGTTATCAGCAATATATGGCGAGGCGGAACAGCTGCGCAGTGATTTGCACTGATGCCTTGGACCTCCAGGGTCCAGGTTTGACTGCCGGTGGGACGGTGTGCATGGAGTTTGCATGTTCTCCACCTTCTTGGTGGGTTTCATCTGGGTACTACGGTTTTCTCCCACAGTCCAAAGACATGCAGATTAGGACGAAATGACATAGTGTGCATGTGAGTGTGTGTATGTGTGTGCCCTGCAATGGATTGGCAACCCATTCAGGATGTACCACGCCTCGTGAACACATACTCATATGGGAGAGGCTCCAGGCCCCCCACGACCCTGTATACAGGATAAAGCAGTATAGACAGTGAGTGAGTGAGTGAGTAAGTGAGCATCATATGGCACATGATTTAAGATGGTAAACAGCAATTTCGGTTGGCAAAACAGGTGAAGGATTAAATCAGGGGACTCAGTGAGGATGACAACCTGGATGATTATAGATTTTCACTGTCACCATTAGTCACTATAAACCAGCCCAGATATTAAAACTGCTATATAAAAATGTGCAACAGCGCAGTGGCACGGGGACGCCCAAGCTGGCGCGAGGGGAGCGTGCGCGAGCGCTTCGGTGCGGTCAGGTGGCGCCTCAGTCCGCGCGCGCGCGCGTCGAGTGAAATCGCGCCTCCTTCTGTGTGCAACCCCCGTTCCTTTCTTCCGACACACACACGCGCGCGCACACACACACTTAGCGTAAAATCGAGTGTGTTTCGCTCGAACTCGATCTGAGTGCAGCATCCCAGTCCCAGACTCCTTCCAGTCCTCTATTTACTTTATATTTCGCCATGACAAGGTCCACTGGAATATTCTCCCACACCTCGCACTAAAGGTGGGTCTGCATGTCTCCGTTCCGTCTTTTGCGCATCGAGCTCGCTCTGAGGCCAGCGCACAGATAGATGCCTTGTTTAAAACGCGGGTGTGTCACGCTTTTATGCTCCTCGCTGAAATCAATGCAGAATGTTTCAGAAATTCACCCAAAACTTCATCAGGCACCAGAAAACACAGTCTCACCATAGCTTATGTAACGTTACGCATGCAAACTCGTGCCGTTTTTATTTCTGCACTCGTCTATTTATGGAGTTTTTGTTAATGTGCATTGCTGGATCTTTACATGTGAAGGCTTTAAAGAAAGGGTGTGTCATCCATCTAAACCAATTGAAAATGTAGTGCTGTGCTTGAGCATCTTCTCCCAAATGCTATAAAATATCAGAAACTCTTGCTCTCCATGACAACGCAGAGCAGTGGTGTTGGGGTGCTGTATAGGTGTAGCTGTCTCCCCATACCTGAGATAT
>JAOVVB010000026.1:20582253-20592903 GCA_028570985.1 Heterobranchus longifilis
TAGTCTTCGCCCTCCCGACTGAGTGGTAGTAGTAGCCTTAATGTGGGAGCCCCCTAGTGACAGGGAGGAATTGGCTTCGACTAATATTGGGGAGAAAATTGAAAAAATATATATATATATTTGTCCAAGTTCCAACTTTCTAGCTGATGATTTGAGGGTATTCTGCTTAACTTTGAGGTAGTCCGACGTTTACTTTAATCCATAAACCAGTTCCATTGGCAACGAAACATCCCCAAAGTATGATGCTACCACCACCATGCTTAACAGCAGGTTCTTGGGGCCGAATTTTTGATTTTCAAACATCAGTATTCCGTCACAAAATTAAAAGAAAAAATATATATTTGAGTGCCAGAAAAGAAAGAAGCATTATACTACTTTTTAGAAAAAAGAAAACATAATGGAAGCTGCTGGGTTTGCATGCAAAAAAGAAGCAGGTGCAACAGTCAAAGAACTGTGGGTGGTTCTGTAGGATGCTCAGTAAAACTTGGTAGCTAATTTCCTTATAAACTCAACAAATTGTACCTGACACGAAAGAGTCCTCAAAGCGGCATTACACCAAATGCTAACTTTGTTAACTGAATTCTATTCTATTACTGTTTACTGGGCTTTATAGGTTTTTTCTTTTTTAAGGCATCCTTGCATTACAGAATTTATTTGCATGTGTCTAACACTTTTGCAGAGTACTATACCTCAGGTCAGAACTCCCCTCTAGAAGGCTTTTTCTTTGTCCATGTAGTCATGAAGATGTTGATTTCAGAACAGAGGCTTCTTACTTTGAAGGCAGCCCTTCAGTCCACGATGATGTAAAACTCACTTACCTGTACACAGTGGCACTGGTGTTCCAGAATCTTCCAGATGATGCCTGTGCTTTCGTGGTTCCTGGGTTGTTCTTGACCATTCTAACCTATTTTCTCAGCTGAGGAATAACCTCCCAGTACCTTGTGCTCCATACAGTTGTTTGACCTGATCTTGGGATCTCTAAGAGATGTTCCAGACTGTAAATCTACTTTCCTCTTTCTCAGATCTGTCCTGCGCTCATTGGAATCTCCCATTGTATTATCTGTGGGTCAATTCAATAAATGCTGTTAAACTAACTCAGAAGAAAACAGAGAAGCTACAAGCTGTAGTGCATCATGGTCACTAACAGGAAGGTGAAAATAAAAGACATTTCAGGGTTTTTTTTTTTTACACCAATGAATAAATAATCCAAGTGGGTGGATGTACTGTATATTTTTGACCTTATTTGTATAATTATGATCCTGTGTTGATATTACAAAACCCAAAACTTCGTCCAAACATTCTGCCTCAATGAAATCCCAGGTGAGAGCCTGAAAGCCCAATTTGTCTATCACATTTATGATGAGTGTATGTAAATGCTTGACCACAACTGTATCCTGATGAAGTTTGCTCTTTTTTTCTGACCTCACCGTGCACTTCTTCTGATGACATGTAAGATTTGTATCTTGTTTAACACCCGATACAACATAATGCAATGCTTGTTATTTTTTTCTCGTTTCCCTCGTTTTACTTATCACGTACCTTCAAATCGGTTTGCAGTGCTTGTGCCTCCGTCACTAAAAAAAAAACTGTTTATGAGGGATTGCTGAGGCTGCAAAACTGCAAAGAAAGAACAGCTACATCAGTCTTTTCAAAGCTACAGTAGCATAAATGATCCTTTTTTTTAGGTGGAATGTAGTTATTTGGAAAACCCTCAGAGGCTCAGTAAAGTAAAAAGACGATAATATATTCATATGCTCATGAAAGCAGGAATTTAAAATAAAACTTTTTCTTGAGGGAGATGAGTTTTTTATGTCAAAGGGTTGTGATTTGTCAATAAACTAAAAATGCAGAGAGTGAATCTTCAGACACTGTATATATGCAATAAATTTGTTTGTCTGGGACCAAATTAATTGCAGGATTTCTGCTCAAACTAGCAGCTTAATTAAAGGTTCAGAGTGTAATATCTAACAGTGCTGCTAGCTCAGTAATAGTAAAATATCAACCAGGAAATACCTTGGAAAAAGTTTTTTTTTTGGTCATACAATAAATATTGCTATTGTCTTTGGTATGCTTTCACACTTAAGTTTTCATTTAAGTGTTTTCATTTCAGGTTTTCCGTTCCCCTAAGAGTGAATTTAAAACATTTTACTGTCCATCAGAGGGAAAGTGTCACTTAGGTACAGGGCTTGGTCAGTATTTTGATGCAATTTGCTTTATTTGCAGTGGATGAATAAACTGCATATTCAAATAAAGAGAAACTAGTCCACTCCGGCTGCCCTGCATTATCATTCCAAATGTGTCTTTGTTACTACATGATTGTAAATGGCCTAGAAACACTGTTGTGTAATAGAAACTGCATTTATACATTTTTTCCATTTATACACTGCAACCTGCAACAGGCTGATTTAATGGGAAAGGGATAAAAAATACAAAAGTTCTGGCCAGGTTTCTTTTACAACAGTAACAAATTGTTATAAAAAGTGTATTAGGATATTTGTGGGGAAAATATCGAATGGGTTGTATGCCTTCTTTTTTCTTAGAAAACTCTCCAGGGTTCGAGTTAAATCCTTTTTTTTTTTCATTTTGTTATGGGAAATAGTGTTAATGAATTATTATTTAAATAAATTCTAAAAAAAAAAGTTTATTCCTTTAAATTGACTTGGATTTAAAAATGTTTCCAATTATCTGGACAAAATGTTCTCCATGCTCTAACACACCCAATTTAAGTATTAATTTTAGTAGTAGTAATAATAATAATAATAGTAATAATAATAATAAGCAGCTTTGATGATCTCAAGATAGTGTGCATTATGCATTACTGGCATTTACTGTATTTGCAAATACACACATGGTTAAGTCTCCCTTTCATAATGAACAATGATGATCTGGTGTTATGGATGTAATTGTACTTCAGATTGCACACTACATAGTGGTTAGCACTGTGGCCTTCACCTCCAGGTAAGACATGCAGGTTAGGCTGATTGGTGTTCCCCAAAAATGCATGTAGTGTGTGAATGTGTGTGCACTGCATTTATAGGCTGGATATGTAGGATAAACAGGATAAATCAGTATAGACGATGAGTGAGTGAGTGAGTTTGCTTTCCCGTATTATGGAGATGTTTGTGCCACCCTGTACTGTACTGTATTTTTGCTGCAAGTTTACTGCGCTCCGTCCGCTAGGGGTCAGTAAAGATCCCGACACTGCACACAGTAGGTGAGCGCTACACTGCCATAGGAAGAAGAGCTGCGCTAACGCGACGATAGCTAGCTAGTTATTATTAAATCCTGCTTCAAATCAGGCTCTGGTTAATTCTGGAGCCCAACATGACCAAGCTGCAGCTGTTGCACCGCGCTCTGAATGAGCGGCTGATGGCGGCGGTGGAGCAGATCATGGAGATGGTGGGCGGCACGGTGCTGGAGTATGAAGAGGAGACGGTGCGAGCGCGCAAAGAGAACGAGGTGCTCAGACGGAGGCTCCGCTGGATGGAGGGCGAAAACCCGACCGACTGGCCAGGTACTGAGCAGGGGGCCAACTCGGCGTTTTTTCTCTTTTTACAAGCTCAGCCTGTCACATAAACCACCAGCGCGCTTCCTAATTGTTACAGAATTATTATTTTAATGTTTAGCCAGCGTTAAGCTAGCTCTTTCTGCTATTATTAGCTCGTTTCTGCACGAGGGGTTACAGTCCGGCTTTTGCACAATGCGCGCCGGCCCTCATCTAACACACACTATAACCTGCACTGTTCCACTCAGAGTAACGGAAAATGTTTCATTACATTGTTCTTGAAGCCAATGTTACCGACTTGATCTTGTCTTGTTGTTGTGTCGTTTTAGCTTCTAAATAACGGTGTCGGATTTGAATCGTTCATGTGAGTCGGTTCTTTTCCATGAATCACATGACTCCTTTGTTCATACGGTTTTTTTCCCACCTTTTTGGCGGTTAGGAGAAAACTTACGGTCTTATTAACTGTGCAGTTATAATACAATTATTAATTTGTCTTTAATGCTAATTTCACCAGTCAAGGATAATAGTTTTTAGCCCTATATTTTCGCACATAATTTACAAAGAATCAGACACACAAAATGCTTTATAGGGATTGTAAAGCGACGAAATAAATACCTTAATAATATTTAATATCTAAAAAAAACTTTATTTTGTTTTACATTTGCACAAAACCAGAAATATGATGAAGATTAATTCATGCACTTTTATGCAAAAAAAATATAAATATAAAAATATATTTTGATGGGGTGTTGCCATGTTGTAATTATATATATATATATTTTTAATTAAATAAATATTTAAATCTATGTTTAAACATTCAGGCATTAAAATATACACCGGTACCACGGCATACGAATTTAATCAGAGGCGAGTTCTTAAGGTGAAATTTCGTATTGCATAACGCACTTTCCCTATTCAGGTAATCCGTTCCAGCCACCCAAAAATATGACCAATATTACCACTTATTAACACTATAATTATATTTTTACATATTAAAACCATCAAAACATTTAGAAAAGATATTTAAGTGAAGTAAAATATAAAATACCTAAATAAATAAACATTAAATCTCACTTATCCCTAATTAATGATTCCTCTTGGCACCGGCTGTAAGTGGCTCCCTTTTCTTCTTGCTTCCGGTCTTCTAGGATAACATTATAGGGACCCATGGTGCTATGGTTTTCACTAAATCTTGCACAAAATGCAAACAGACCCAAATGAAATATGTAAACTGTACTAAACTATACATTTATTGTGATTCTTTGAATTAAAATATATATAAATACATATTTTTATTAAAACTCAAACAATACTATAAAACTCATAGTTATTTAATATTTTGGTATGCATCTTACAAATTATTTTCATAATTATTTGATAAATTTAATTCTTTTTTTTTCTTATTGATGGATTACTTTCAATATATCTTAAACACCAAAGTAATTTGGTGTTTAAAAAGTGAAGTTCTTCAGGCCTCTCTTTCTGAGTGATGTAAGACAGCAGAGGCACGACTACTGGATATTAAATATTTAAATCTGAATGTGTTTTAGGTTCGTGTGTCTCTATAATATGTACAAGCATTTAGAATTTCCGTGCATTTCCTGCCTGTAGACTGGCAATTCTGTGAGTCTGTTTGCCAAAATGCAAAGATGTCTTTGAGTTCAGCTCTCCCTCATCTTGACACTTTAATCCCCGGTAGTGGAACAATGATCTAGTAAGGGACTTCATCATACATGCAATGATGGGTGCAGATTCATTTGAAAATAATGGGAAATTCTGCATTTGAATTGAACATAAATAGATAAATAGAAGTCTGAATGGTTGTTAGAGGTGCATAAAATAGAGAATGGTGCATAAAATTTTCATTAAGAAAGGAGAAGCAGCATATTGTTGATATTGTGGCATATGTACATATATGAGTACAAGTGTGAGGGAGCTTTTTTTTTTTACAAAGCAAATACACTTTGGGTGGGAATTTGGTTTGTAAGTGTTTCTTTTTTCTCCTCTGCATTTTTTAACCCAAAGTTAAACCCATCTTGGCTTTTTTTTTTATTTCTACAGTGAGACCCCAAACCCTCTGTTTTGGCTCAAGAGAACGCTCTTTGTCTCTTTGACCATTTTGTTCGAGTATGTTCTGGTTTATTAAACGAAACATTGCCCCCTAGTGTACACTCTCATATTACATGGGCATTCTTGAATTCAGGAGTTTTGTGTTACAAGAAGTAGCTGAACATGAAGTAACTTAAATGTGTTTTATTTTATCTTCTGTTATTTCTATGCCTCACAGATCCCACTGCTGTCCCAGGTGAGGCCAGTCTGACAGAGACACTAACACTAGAATCCCTAATTATCAAAACGGAGCCAGTCGACGCCTCTGATTTCCCTTTATATGGACCTGACACAAGTCTCACAGCATCAGTATGCACTACCGATATGGAAATGGTTTATCCTGGTACCAGTGCTCCTGTAGATGCCAGTGTCCCTGACGGTATTGTATGGGACTCGGCACAAAGCTATATGGCTCCTCTAGACTTTGACCCTACTCTGTCCACCATGGCAAGGAACAGGAGCCAGAGGAGGTCCTTTGCCTGCCCGGACTGTGGTAAGGTGTTTGGAAGGGAGCAGAGACTGATGTTTCACATGCGTGTCCACTCCGCCGAGAGGCCCTATACGTACCGGAGGCGTAAAACATGCTTTTACGGCGACAAGAAACGAAAGAAGAAGTTACGGGGCCTTTCTAAGGTATGTGCAAATTTTTGCTTCATTTAACATTAATGCATTCAAGAGAATGATGAAATGTAGTAAAAGTCATTGTTGATGTGACATGAAGCAAATCTTGTGTTAATATTTGGTTATAACAAACCAATAACCATTGTGAAGAAACAATTAGCACATCAATAGATTGCCTTGGCAGACCAGGACTAATCTGGGTTAGAGCTCAGAAAGATACCCCATTTGAGTCCGTGCAACTGTCACATAATAATCGTTTCATTCCCATGTAGACATCACGAGAATTCATAGAGGATCTGTCTGACAGCTCGGAGCAGACAGAGCAGAGTACTGGATGGGTTAACGTCGGTATCTCATCAAGGGCTGGCCCCTCTGGCCCTGAAGTAGAGCCAAGCGAGGCATCAGATGAAACCAGTGAACACACCAGCAGCAGCAGCAAGCTCTCTGAAACCAGTGCGGCCAAGCCTGTAGGCCTTAAAGCTAAACAAGGAAGAGAAAAGCCCAAGACAGCTCAGTGCCTGCAGTGTAACAAGGCCTTCACTAATGTATCACGGCTGGCGGTCCATATGAAGACCCACAGAAAGCCAATTCTGAATCAAGATGAACAAAATGTACAGGATGACGCTGACAGAGCAGACAGCGGATCACATCTTACAAAGGTAAGGGCATTGAGGACATGACGGCAATTAGCTATAATAATATTTAATTATATAATGAAAAATAATGACAATAAGTTATAATTAATTATAATTAATAATAAAGCCATCACAATAGTGATGCAGGTGAAAAAAGGGTGGAGAAGTTCCAGATCAGAGGTGTTTAACGTGTGCGTTTTTTGATAACGTAACATCATGAAAATGCGTTTCTTTTGCGCCGGTCATGGCTAGTCAGACTAAAAACCATCCAATACTGGTAACTGGCTGATCGATTGGTTCATCTCTATTATAAGTGTAAAAAAAATAAAATTCTCCACACAAAAGAATCGCGATTCATAACTCGATTTCCCCCATCTCTAGTGATTATTATTTAGGCATTAACTGATAAGCAATGGATGATGATTATTATTATTATTATTATTATTATTAATGGCATTTGACAGTTCTTTTAAACCTTGGTATTACAAATGAAAAGCATTGTTGGTGTTGTTTTTTTTTTATCACTTTTATACAATAAATGGTTAAAATGAGAATAAGAGAATAAGAAAAGCAACACTATGATGAGGAACCACATGATCTGAAAATTCAGCACCATCTTCAAGAGATCTGGACAACGGTAAGAATCTCCACACCTCACTTTTACTCATTTTTACTCATTCTACTTCTGTGACGTAGTTGATTTACTGTAAGTTGTTTTCCTTTTCAGAGTTCCTATTCAAAAGATTAAGTGTGTGGACTATGGAGAGAATGATGTGCCAGCTTGTCCTCCTGGTTTCTTTTGTTATTTGTTCCATCTCAAAATATAAAAAACGTCCTAGTAAAACCCTTTCCAAGCATATCATAATTTTATAATGTAATCAATAAATGTAATTAATAAATACGGTTTTGCGTCTGTTTAGGAATTTATATGTATATACACTCATTAAGCAGTTTATTAGGAACACTATGCTAACTCCCTTTGCTCTCAGTCTTCAAAATGGTGGATATGTTTTAATTTTCTGGTCCATGTGGACATGATCGCATCACAATTCATGCAGGTTTTTCAACTGCACTTTTATACTGCAAATCCCCTGTTCTGCCACATCCCAGCGGTGCTCTACTGGAGTCAGATTCTGTGACTGGGACAGTCACTGAAAAACACTGTGATGTTTGTGAAACCAGTTTGTGACGACTTTTACTTTGTAACATTGTGCATTATCGTGCTGAAGTTAGCCATTAAAAGATGCAAAAGTTTGGGCAAGAATGCATGCACATGGTCAGCAATAATACTCAAATAGAGTGTGGCTTTCAAGCAATAATTGATGCTAAATCACAGGAGATCAGCAGTTC
Organism: Heterobranchus longifilis; assembly: GCA_028570985.1. Classification (NCBI taxonomy): domain Eukaryota; kingdom Metazoa; phylum Chordata; class Actinopteri; order Siluriformes; family Clariidae; genus Heterobranchus; species Heterobranchus longifilis. The sequence goes on from JAOVVB010000026.1 coordinate 20,590,474, forward strand.
TGATGGCGGATGTGAGCAGTATCTTAAGCCAGTCTATGCATGATTTTATGCATTATTCCCGCGGCCACACAATTGGGTGATTTAGATAATTGCATGAGTGAGCTGGTGTATGGGTGTTCCTAATAAAGTACTCATGAATGTATGTGAAGGGTGAGAGAGAAAAATACCTTTTCATGCTATTCGAAGACATTTTTACAATATATGAAATGTTTTATCCAACTGCTAATAAAATAGTAGCGCAGTGTTAAAAAAATGGCGATAAATATAACACACATAATAATGTATTATCAAATAATATAAATAATATTTTGTCATCAAATCATCTGCCTCTTATCACAGGTTTTCATTACTATTAAAAGGGACATCCTAGAAAAAGATTTTTGTCTCTTCAGAGCAGAGTCCATCTAATTCCTCTACAGTAAAGACCTGATTGATGAAGTAATTCAAAGACTCTTATTTGATTACTGATTTGATTTGCACCGTAAGTTGTCCGGCCGCATACGCACAGGTGTGTGTGCCTTTCTAAATCACATCCAGTCAAATTCTAGAACCATCACAAGATAATCAAGATACTTAATGCAGTTGAGCCTAGTCTGAAGTGAATTGGCCTAGAATACTTTTAGATAAGAGATTAGTGTTTGTGATGTTTAATGTGTTTGCACAAAAAGAAATCAAAGTTAAATGACCGAAATGTCCTTTTAATGCATTTTAAAATAAATGCAGGCTACAATAAAGTGTGCAAAAACCAAAAGTGTGTAAATATTACAAATTTACAAACCTTATGTATGTATATCTTGAGAGTTAAATTTGTTTGTAATTCAAAATATTGTATGTATAAAGTCACTTTGCCATTTAGACTAATCAGGTTTAAAAATATACAGAGGCGGTCACAGATTAGAGGTGACTTAGTGTATAGTGTAGTTTTGAGTCACTACAAGTCAGCATATTTCATAGCATGCTTAGTTAAATTGAGTTTTGATTATTATAAATGACAAAAATGATTTTATATGTCTGTTTAGGGATCATCTTCTGGCAAAAATTTAAAAATCATGACAACACTAAATTCTTATGACAATACACATAAGGAAAAGCCAACGTGTGGAAGGCATCTCCATGTTTGTTTTTTTGCAGAAAAAGAATTGTATTTCTGAAGAAACGAGTAAACAATTATACTGTACATACTATATATGTAATATACTTTTATAGTAAAGTTGCACTTTCTGACAATTGCAGTGAACCTACTATAAATTTTATCAGAATCAAACCTATTTACGTGTCAGAGGTAAATAGATATCAGAGGTATCAGAGGTAAATACATATATTGTATTTAAGAACAGAATATAAACTGGAACCCATGGTAACCCCTCACACACACTTTTAACTTCCTTTTCTTTCAGGTAATAAGGAACAACGAAACTGAGGTGGAAAAGGCAAAAGCGATAGGTCAAAGATTGTTTCAGTGCCCTGAGTGCAAGAAGATCTTCGCTCGCTCTTGTTGGCTCACCTTCCACTTGAAGTCACATGAACGAGAACGTAAGCGGCAGAAAAAGAAACAGCTTCAAACTAACAACCTGAAGGACGCCCCCCAGGTCTCAGAAGAGGTACTGCATAAACAAAATAATTGACAAAAAGAAATAAATTAATAAAATGTTTGGAAGCAGCTTTCCTTTCATTTAGTGTCTCCTAAATATCATCATAATCATCATCCTGTTAACGGTTATTATTTTGTGTTAATGCTTCAACTGAAATAGGCTGGTTCCCCTCATATGAGGTCACATTAGAGTGAAAATCTAAATGACTCGTTGAAGCTTGGTAAATACAAAAATGCAAAAAAAAGAAGCAAAAGCAGGGGATGTTTCTTTAACATTTTGTTTTGCACACACCGAAATACAGTGAAACCTCAGATTGCGAGTAACGCGGTTTGCGAGTGTTCCACAAGACGAGCAAAGATTTTTTAAAATACTTTTTTGTCTTGGAAAACGAGCAAGTATTGGTTTACGAGTACCGAGTATCATGTATCACGCATGCACTTCTTGTTTTGATGCAGAGCGTCACATGATCACAACTGAGCCAACGGTTTTTCTCTCTCTTGCGCTGCGGAATTGTGGGTAATCGTTTCCCCTTCTGGGTCTTAATGCGCGTCTCTTACTGGTATAATCAACATCCGTGCATGCGTGTACTGTTTACTATAAGACTGTGACCAGGTGTGCGTAAAAAACATTTTATTTTGTGTCTGACTTCATGTGTACAGCGCGTGTGTAAAGCGAGAGCAAGTCTCATTAGAGACGTTAAAAATCCATTTTCTCTCTCTGTATCAGCCTGCTCTTTGTGTCTGTGTATGCGCGCGTTATTGGACACCGTGCCCCACACACACACACACACACACACACACACACACAGACCCCTCCTACTTTCGCCTTCACAGACACA
>JAOVVB010000026.1:20598823-20611690 GCA_028570985.1 Heterobranchus longifilis
AGAGCCCCTGAAATAGAGTCAAGCTGTTATCTAACTGCAAATGAGTTCCTTAGTGAAAAACAACAAACAACCGATGCAGAAAGATCCAGTGCAGCAGAAAAGCAGTTTGAATGTGAAGGTCACATCAGAGATGATACAGAAGAGGGTGGTAAATGTACTACTGGTCAAAACAGCCAAATGAAACCTCTTGACTTAAATTACAAAACCGCATTAAAGAGGAGAAGGGAGAGTCGAAGCAGGGACACAAAGAGAAGACGACAAAGTGACCCCTTACAGGTACACTTAGTGTGTTCATTGTTTATTATGTATCTTGAATAAATAAGGTTTAATCGTGTACTCCGTTGTATTATTTTAAGGGATTTCGTATGGGTCGTACCGTGCCAGGGTTATTGGGGTAATCCAAAGGTACGAGATAATGTAAGAGTGGAAGAAGCTTTCATAGACTTTCAATGCCTAGGGTACTAATGCACAATTGGTCTTTGTTCATGATGATACAAAAAGAATCTTAAAACATGAAGTGAAGTGTGACAGTTAGGGGTGTAAAGATGCATCGCGTCATGGTGCATCTCAAAGCAAAAATGTTATGATTTGCATCGTTAAAATGTGCAGTTCATACCTTTGAAATCAGCATTCTATCAATTACATATCTAATGCAATTACCCTGTTTGAGCACCAGAGGTCCTAATCTACAGAACACGTAAATCTGAACAGGGGTATCAAATCTTATCCAAGAAGGGCTGGTGCAGGCTTTTATTCCAAGCAAGCAGAAGCCACACATGGTAGTCTATTGATATGGTTCCCAACCTGGTGTCCATGCCCTCCTCAGAAGAGTACCAAAAATCATAGGAGGTGCACAAGCCTTTGTCTGCTCTGAGGCTATGTTAAACATGCTAAATAAGAAACATGTTAAATATCATCATAATTACACACTAAGGAGCTGGGCTAGGGTGGGGTGGGTTGGTTTGTTTGTGGGAAGGGGGTGCAACATTTCTTGGATGCAAACAGGGGGCTTCAAAGAAAAAAAGTTGGGAAACACTAGTCTATTGCAAGCCAAGGATGACTTATTAAAGCATGCTGGTCAAATGATCACACTCTTTTATGTAGAGCCTTTGCCATTACTAAAACTGATGCAAAGTCACATGCTTCTATTGTTACACAACCTTGTTTAACTGTCTTTGACGCTCAATTTTCAGTTAAAATGACACCTCACAGGCTATTAATGAATTCATTAATTAATTGAATTGAATCAGTTATTTTCTCTACAGACTTTATTTATTTAATAAAATTTAGGGGTAGAATTTGTTTTAAGGGTATGCAGCAGCTGCATCACATTTTGTTTATAGTATTAAAGGCCAATCAAAGGTCAAAGATCTCCCAAAGTGTGCATGTGTCAATGCTCCTGCTGAAATACCCCTCAGAAGATGCATTTTATCATGCCTCAAACTCGCGTTATTTTAATCCATGTCTAAATATTCCATCTGAGTGTCTTATGTAAATGACCTACAGTTGAGCTATGTTCCACGGAGAACAGAGTTGTGCAACAAACTGGGGAGGGGATCTGCTCATATATTTTATCACAATAGGGGAAAAATATCTCTCTTTTTTTTTTATAAGAAAAAAACAACCCTGATTAATCCTGAAATGGGAGGACAAAAGGAAAGGAATGTATAGTACTGTGCAGACGTCTGGAGCCACCCCTGATTTCTTCATACCAAAAAACCAGAGTTTCATGTATTGTTTAATGTAGTCTTGTGGAACAGGAATGGTTTTGTTTATTAAGCCACACAGTGACCTATGAATCATTCAAGCTTTAAAAAAAAAAACTTAAGGCATGAACCAGTGAGAAACAGTTGCAAATGATGACAGATGATCAGGCCAGTAATAATTATACTGGTTTAGGTGAATGCTGAGTGGTTTGAACTAACGAGAGAGGAAATGAGGTTGCTGCTTAGGTTGTTACCAATTTTTAAATTGTATCGTTAGGCACTTTGTAGCCTGTTACAGTATAACATTTGATCCCATTTCTCTAATTTAATCTACATAATTTAAATTTATGTAGAAATGAGCAGTGTCTTCAGACTTTTACATAGTACTGTATTTTTCTTACGCTCTTTTGCTTGTACACATTCAGGAGATGCATCTTCATTTCTAAAAATGGCCATAAAGTTTATTTTGCCCTGAATGACCATTTGAATTGCTATTTTGAGCATTTTTTAAAAATAGTTTTATACAGTGGTTTATACAGAAAAAAAATATTTGGATGTTATGCAATTATACTGTCTAAATCTGATAGCTCAGAAATAGCACCTTGGAAGCAAAATTCTGTGCATACCGTGCATCTCAATAAATAAAAATGTGTCTTTTGTAATTTAATTTAAAATGTAAAACTAGGGTTATATTATATAGATTCATTACATGTATTTAAGGACTTTTTTTGTTTTAATTCTGTTGGTTGTGGCTAACGGCTCATGAAAATCAAAAAGCCAGTTTAGCCCAGAATGACCATTGACGATTGAATTGCTCTTTTGAGCATTTTTTGTATAGTTTCATACAGTCAGAAAAAAATATTTTGAAATTATACTGTCTAAATCTGATAGCACTGAAATAGCACATTGGAAGAAAAATTCTGGAAATATTGGAGTATTTCCAAAGTTCGATCAAAACAAATTTACAGTGCAAAAAGTCCAAAGAATTATGATAATTTATGCAGGTTATACTTGATTAAGGCTCCTTTAGCTGAGGCATTGTTGACCAGGTTGCTTTAATAGCAGCCTTCAGCTTGTCTGTTTTGTTGGGTCAGGTGTTGCTCATCTTCCTTTTGACTTTACCACACAGATGCTTTATGTGGTTCAGGCCAATCAAGCACAGTAATATCATTGTCAAACCAGTTTAGTGGAAGTTTTGGCACTGTGGGCAGGTGCCCAAACTACCTGTCCTGTTGGAAAAGGAAGTTGGTATTGCCATTGAGCTTGTCAGCGACAAAAGCATGACATGCTCTAAAATCTTCTGGTAGAGATGGCTGCATTCACTGTGGAATTAATAAAACACAGGCCCAACACCAGCAGATGGCATGGCACCCCAAATCAACACCAACTGTGACTGAAACTTGGATTCTGTGCCTGAAACTTGGATTCTGTGCCTCCCCACACCACCTCTGGACTATTGGACCTTGCATTCCAAATGAAATACAAAATTTACTTTAATCTGAAATGAAAAGTAGACTTTGGACCAATGTGCAGCATTCCACTTTTTCATCTTAGCCTATGGCTATATACCATTGGCTATATACCAATGGCTATTGATACTTGGAGTGCAACAGTTGTAGTCCTGAAGATGTCTGTGTGTGGTCACTCCGGATTCACTCCAGTCTCAGTGCACCATTTGTGAAGTTCTTGAATCAGCTTGACTCCTTATCCATGACAATCTCCTTAAGGCCACAGTCATGCCTTTTGCTTGTGCACCTTTTCCCCCCACACTTTAGCAGTCTTACCTGTTCGAGTACTGAACTAGATTACTTATTACTTTATACTGTATGAAAAGCAATTAACTGAAACTGGAAATGAAATATTCAAATATTTTGACATGTTGGATTTATGATTTTCATCAGCTATAATGTTGAAATGTTTCACTTTACTTATAATGAATATAGGATATGGTCATGTTCGAAAGTCAGTACCCCTCATTTAATTCTATGTGTTTTTGTGTAAACCATAATAAAATTTATCTGATCATAGCAGGTCTTAGTATACAATACAACATATAACTTTTTTCATCATACCATTATTTATTTAAAAATTAAGCCAAAAAGATTCAATAGTTTGTAGATCAATCTTCAGCAGCAATAACGTGAAGTAATTGTTTCCTTTATGACTTTATCGGTTTTCCTGTATGACTTTATCTATGGCTGCAAAACCAATCCCATATCATCACCCTTTCACCCCTATGCTTGACAGTGGGTATCAGGTGTTTCTTCTGAAATACAGTTTGGTTTCCCCAAACATAGGACTGGGCATCAAGGCCAAAGAACTCCACTTTGGTCTCATCTGTCCATAAGACATTGTTCCAGAAGCCTTGTGGTTTGTTCAGATACAATTTTGCGAACCTTTTTTTTTTTTAGACAGAAAAGTCTTTCTCCTGGCAGCCCGTCCAAACAAACTGTACTTGTTCAGTCTTCTTCTAATTGTTCTGTCAAACACTTTAACATTTAACATGCCCATTAATGCCTGTAGGGTCTGAGATGAAGCTCTTGCTGAAAACTAAGACTCGCTATGACAAAAATACATAGAATTAAAAGAGAGAGTACTAAATTATGACCACTTTTGAATTAAGTTTTTTGAAATGCACTGTATTTTAGAGCACTTGAATTCAGTCTTAACTGAAAAACAGCTGAATCTCTGCAGACATTAATGTAAATAAAAGACTGCAGATCTTCTTTTCCTGCTATTTCAACTTAACCTTATACATTTCCCCATAGCAGACATCACCCGAAGGAAGAAATGCATCACCGGTTTCTTCCCAAACTCCTGAGATGAAGTGCGGTTTACAAATAGCTGATGTCTGGAAGAGTTTAAAAACCAGGAAAGGAAAATCCAAATTAAAGCTGAAGAAAAGACATTACTGCTTATATTGTAGGAAACCGTCCCTCCAGATGAAACGGCATCTTCTATCGGCACATGCTAAAGAACCAGAGGTGGCCAAGGCTCTTAGTTATGACAAGAAGTCGAAGGAAAGGAAACAGTTGCTGGATCTCCTTCAGACCAAAGGAAACCTTTTGCACAAAGATGTGGATATGTGTATTCCTTTAAGTGAAGAGCTTCTACCAGCTAATCAAGCAAGATCTCCTCATTCGAATAGATGTACTTCCAAATGGGAAAATCCAAATGCCGAATCTGTTAGCACTGATGTTCCAGACACTGAAGAATTGGGGTTGGTTGGTGAAAAAATGCTTGCTGATCTTGAATCGCAAACTGATCTCACTCCAGACACTAGCTTGGGCGGAATCGATCATGAGCACGAAAGCACTACCTGCAGTTTTTCAGCCAATGATCAGAGTGAAACCATCAAGAGCGAGGACAAGACGTCTGTCGCTGATCAAAGCAGCCGGAAAGAACACGTGCTAGGGAAAACATGTAGGAGGAGGAGCTCTCGTATTCGAGCTCGGGTAAAACATGTTTTAACTTCTTACTTGAAATCTTAGAAGTATGTGGAGTGTGTGCTCACAGTGTTAAAGTTAATCAGCAGTAGTAACAACTGGTTATATAATTTACAGTCTTTCAGACTATCTTTACAGTGTTTCAGCTCATAAGGCACCTGTGTAAACATTTTGAGTGTCATGCTGTTCACAGCCTCGACTCATTAAATGTATTAATTTACTTCAGTAATATTAATCGGAACCCAATATTATAAATTTGTTTCTACAAGGGGTGCTCAGGTCAAACCGGGCTTTTTTCTTGCACTAGACAAAGTATACTACTTAGTATATTACTGGTTGGGAAACAACTGGATTTTTTAATGATGTTTAAAAAGAAATAAAAAGTGAAAAAGGACCAAGGGCGGTTGTTAGGGCTACATTGAGCTTACCTGTAATTTGTGTCTGTTTCCATACAAAGCCAATAAAGATAAAGGACAACCCTTCCGATGCAGCACAGAGTGTATCACAGAGCTCATACCAGCACATTTGTCAGCATTGCGGTGCTACCTTTTGCAGTCCCTATCACCTTCGCAGACATGAATACACTCACACAGGTCAGTTACCAGAATTCAAATATTTATTCCCCTTAAAACATGCCGTTGTTAATTTTTAATGTGTGCTTAGTACCAGTTTTGTTTTGCTTTTGTAGATGAAAGGCCTTACTGGTGCAGCGAGTGTAATGTAGGCTTCATTCAGAAATATCGCTATCGAAATCACAGAATGACGCGTCATGGTGAGTCCAAGGTCCTGAAACGTTCAGGAACTATTTTTACGGGGTTTCACAGGGTTTGTTTTGTTCTTCAGGAGAGACACAGTCAGGCGAATTTAAGGATCCGTCAAGAAGGCACACAAAATGTGAAGAGAACCCAGTGGAGAATAAACTCCATCTACAGGTTTCACCTAATTATTTCATTAATGTATTAATTATTGCAATGTGTTGGGAAAATGTACCATTTCTATCACTTTAAAGTAATGTTTTGCATGCAGCAATTGGACCACAGCACTACGGCTACTTCTGAGCTTTCCAGCAACGCTGATGAAACACCTGTAATGACAGAAAGGGGTAAGAAAAATATACACACATACTTTACTTTTATAGGCTCTTAAACATAGTTATGTTCACAAGAACACCTAAAGTACTGGATAGCTGCAAACTTTTTTTTACTGAATGACATGGTATTCAGAATAAAACAATATTCAGTGTGTACCTATAGTGTTATACATAGTGCTAGCTGTAAGATAAGGTCATATCAAGAAATTGGACGTATCTGTATGAGGCATTTCAGATCACTGGTACAGTATATAATTCTTTCAGTCACCCCCAGGTTTCTAATGTCTTTGACCATTTTTATTGTTATCACATTAAAACGCAGTCTAACTTCTTCTGTTTCAGACACAGGAAGTTTGAGCAAGTTCCACGCTGATTAATTTACCGAACTCCAGAGAGCTATCATACACTTTATCTCAGAAATGGTGCCTCAAGAAGCATTTGCAGCATAGAATGGTATGAGATTAGGAACGTTATCTTACTACATATTGTGTATTGTGTAAAGTAGTTTCTTTTATAAATGGAAACGTATTATTTTCCCGTTTTTTTTTAACATTGCTTAAGCTAATATTTTGATCAAAGGATCATTACAAAACACTGACGGGAAAATGTTCATTTCACTTTCTCATCAAGGTGCTTGTTGCTGTGCATAATTTTAAGTGTCACAAAAGTTAAACGGACAGCTGGTGAATGTGATTGAGTTTTGCAGTTCCAGAATCATTCCTGTTCTTGCGTGTTCTTGTGCATTTAACAAACAGGAAATGAAGAATGTCATTTCGCAAGTTCAAATGAACAAAAACTGTTCATTTAATTATAATTAATTCATAATTAAATGAACAGTTTACAGTGCCACAGCAGAGAATCAAGTAAGCAGAAATAGATGACAGTTGGGAGAGGGTTTTTTTAAATTATTTTTTATTATTTGATTTGGCCTACTAGTTGGCCTAGTGTTTACTGAACTGTTGTTGCCTCCATTGCTTTTATGTCTGAAAATTTTTGCCTGTATCGTTACTTTTTTTGACCTGTTGCTTATAATTTAGAGAGCAACACATTTCTATTTACAGGATTTTGAGAACATTGTGTATTACTGTAGCTGCTTACAGCATGTACCATACATGAAACTTCATCACCGATGTTACCAGTGTACACTGTAAATATGAACCGAGGAAACAATGAAAATATTACATCTGGTTTTGTAGATTGTGTACTTTTTCAATACAGACAGTTCATTTTTTTTAATCAGGCATTCCATGTGTCAATCACTCAAGACCATTTGATACAAATAAGAAAGGGTGTGTGATATGAATGTCAGCACACATCATTTCTTGAGTGGTCCCATTAGCAAGGCTAATACAACAGGCAAAATACAACAGGAAGAAGGTGTAAGAGGAAGAAAACATGGTGTATGAATGACCATGCTGGAAACCCTCTAAGGGTTAGAGATGCACATGATTTGTTGATCCACTAAAACTTTTAATATATAGCAAAGAGTGTAGATTGCTAACAGCAGCTCTTCATGCTCAAGTGAGAGTATACTCCATTGCCTCATGTGATCTAGGTGCTTCTTCCTAGCTGGAGACCTCAGGAGGCACCAGCAGACTCGCAAAACCTTCAAGTACCCTTGGTTAGTGCTTCCAAACCCTGGCCCTGTAGGCCCCTTGTTCTGCACATTTTAGTGTTTTCTCTGATCTAGTACACCCACAGAAGTTATTATTACTATTATTATTATTATTAGTTATTATTGTTTATTATGTGCAAGGCAAGGTGTCCTCAAGGACCAGGTTTTTAAACCACTGCCGTAGATGCAACATGAGCTATAGTGATAAACCTAATTACAGTGTCTCTTTACAGAGCTCAACCCCTTTTTAGTGTTCAGTGTGTTTTCAGCCCCCATTATACATGTGAAATCCAATGGAGTTGCACTAGATGGGGTCGATCGGTTCAGAAATGCTATGTGGAAAGACCTTGATATTTGGGCAGGAATGGCACATTTATAAACAAGCTGCCACAATTTGACTGAATAGTGCATGTTTCACACAATTAAAATTACACAACATATCGGTTCTTTGGAGTTGCCTATAAAATGTCAGATGTGGCCAGGGTCACATTGAGCCACCCTTGAGAGTCAGTGCTGGTTATTGTAAATTATAATCAGAGATTAAACTGGAATTTCTAGTCTGTGTAAACATGCTAAAACAAAAAAGATTTTTCACCCTAAGGGTTTCCAGAAAAGCATCACACACAGCATCACACTGCTTCTGCCTTCTTCCCATAGTGCATACTGGTGTCTTGTGTTCCCCGTTTAAGCAACGATCATCATCCGCTTGATGTAAAAGAAAGCACGATTCATCAAGCCAAGATGCTTTCTTCCATTGCTCAATGGTCCGGTCCCAAAGCTCATGTGCCCATTGAAGGTCCTTTCGGAAGTGGAGTGGTTGGTATGAGCACTTTGCCTACGTCTGCAGCTACGCACCCCTATATGCATCAATCTGCAAATCCATGTTTGGGGCATTGATGGCTCAGTTGAAGGTTTCTTGCCTAACATGTGGAAGGCCCAGGTTCAATTCCCATCCAATGCCCAAACCCCAGCCACTGGATGCAGTGCCGGTACAAAGCCCGGATAAAATGGGAGAATTGCATCCGGTGTTTTAACACAGTGCCAAGTTGAGTGCTGAACAGATTGCCCTGTGGCAAGCCCTCAATGGGAGCAGCCAAAAGATTCACTGTTTGCTCTGACATCTTTCTAATTTAGGCAACACCTACTTTTGTGCATTTTGTTGAAAAGGAGCCAAGCATTTGCTCAGATGAAGTGAGCCTTGTGCATCCATCACCCTGTCACCGGTTCACCAGTTGTCTTTCCATGGACTACTTTTGTTTGGTCCTGACCACTGCACACCGGGAACATCCCACAAGACCTGCTGTTTTGGAGATGCTCTGATCTAGCCGTCTCACTTTCTCGCTTGTCAAAATCACTCAGTTCCTTGCACTTGCCCATTTGTCACTTCTTCCAACTTCAAGAACTTCCTGTTCACTTGCTGCCAAAGATATTTCACCGCTTGACAGGTGCCACTGTATTGCGACAATGAATGTTATTCACTTCATCTGTCAGTGGTTTAAGTTTTATTGCTAACATGTGCCATAAACACAGGACTATTGAAGACTTTATCTGTGACTAAAGATCTATTAAAGACCTATCTATTTCTGACAGAATGACACAAATTTCAAAGCACTTTAGTAAGCCACGCTGGATAAGAGCATCTGCCAAATGCCTAAATGTAATACGTAAATGTGATTGGGAGCATTTTCAGTTCTATTTTATTTATTTAGCACTTTTAACAATGGTCATTGTCGCAAAGCAGCTTTACAGAATCAAAAGGAAATTAGAGAAATCAGTGTGAAATGTGTGAGAAAATGTGTATAAATCAAAATGATTAGATCATCCATGATGAGCAAGCCGAGGGCAACAGTGGCAAGGAAAAGCTCCCTGAGATGTCAATAGGAAAAAACCTTGAGAGGAACCAACAGAGAACCCATCCTCATTTGGGTGATAACAGATTGTTTTACAGTCCTACTGTGTGTTAGAAGGCTGGAAGTTCAATATAACAGGAGATGCATTTAAGTTAATATGGACCCAGTTTCATTATTAGAGGTTCAGTCAGGTACAAAAGCTGAACTATTCAGCGACTGCAGTCACAAGTCCTTAAAGAAAAGCTGCCTGAACCCACCGTGTCCAGTAGGTGGCAGCAGAGTATCTGGAATAACTATCAAATAGCTTAGTGTTTCCTACATATCGACACTACAAAGGGGATGAATGAATGTCTCATGCACGCTTCGTAGTGAGCCGTAAGGCTGAAGACGGAGCGGTTTGGGATTCAGCCTTTAGCGTGGATTAACGTCACTGCAAGAGAGCGTACTGGAGGAGCGAGACGGACGTGTTTCTCCCAGCTTCACGTGAAGAAAAACCGTAAAATGACTAAATTGGACGAGTTAAACGTGTTCCTGAGTGAGAGACTGTCGGCGGCGGTGAATGAGATTCTCGACACAGTGAGCAGGATGATGCAGGAGTACGAGGAGGAAACGGCTCGGGTCCGCAAAGAGAACGACTATCTGAAGGAAATGTTAAAGGTTAACGTTACAGGATGCAGTTTTACAGAAATAAACCCGGGTAAGATAAATAAATATGGCCTGGTGTAAGGGCTACAGTTAAATGAATGCACGTGCTTTGGAGGAAGGTGGTAGTTGATTTCCTAGAGCAGTCTGTGTATAGAGTAGGTGTTTGGAGGAAATAAGTGAGTGAATAAGGAAGTGTGGAAGTAATAAAACACTGCTGAGCGGTTTGTCTTGGAGAATCATGTTTATTACTGTAAGTCATGTTTATTACTGTAAGTCATGTTTATTACTGTCGACTAGAGCAAGTAGCTGTGATACTCTACAGGGCTTGTGTGCCACATTGGGAGGATTATTACTCTTGTTATTTTTGTTGCTGTTATAATAATAGTAGTAGTAATAATAATAATAATAATAATATTGTATAAAACTAAATAGAAATCAACCCCACTACCAACAAGTTTAATCCTTCTTGTTACTACTAATTTGAATACCTGAAATACCTTTAAATAAACCCTTTCCTGCACAGACATGAACTAAGTAAACACAGGAATCACCAACCCGGGACCTCCCTGTTCATTATTATGATGTCTAATCTAGTTATTATCACGATACCTCACCTGGTTATGATCACGATACCTTTGTGTCGATTTGTATTGCCATTCTATAAGTATCACCATTTTATAAATATCCGATATTCGTCGCGTTTAATCTTTACAAATAAAAGATTACCAACACTAGAATAATATTTTTTTGCATATAAAAACAGTTAGAAGGCGTGTAAATGAAGTACAATCTTAAATAAATAGACATTAAACCTCACTTAATCTTGATTCCTCTTGGCATCGTCTGCTTTAAAAATGAAACTGAGCAGGTTATTACACGGGCAAAGTGGAGAATAAATCTGGACACGGGTGCGATGGTTGGTGCACTTTTAAAGTTGCTCCCTTTTCTTCTTGCTACTGTCCTTGCTAACATTCGTGGCATGGCGCTTTGTCTTCACCAAGTTTTGCACAAAATGCAAAGTAAAAAAAAACTGTCTTTGCTTGGCTTTTCACTGACGCAAAGTTTTGAACTCCCGGACGTATGCGCAACTTTGCCTCGGTTTGCTCGCTTGTATATAAAAAATGCCTTGTGTGTCAAATTTCTTGCAAAATTTCAGTTTTTAAGGCAAAAATTTGTGAGTCGGGGTCTGTATGCCGAGAGGTATATTGATATATATTGATCTTGTTGTGACAATATGTCTGCTGGTTACACAAGAATATGAAAATAAGTGTTTTTCCTATTCACTTGTTATACATGTATTTAATGTGGAATTTGTATTCAAAAATCAGTCAAATTAAATACAAGGCCAAGTGGCAAAGTCATAAAAGCGCATCAAACATCGCACCGTGTCCAGATTTATTCCCCACTTTGCTCTTATAATAACCTCTGCTCTGCTGGGAAAGCGTTAGTGTAGATGTTTTTTTGAGCATGGCTGTGGGGATTTACCCATTTAGCGGAGTCAAGTAAGGATGTCAGAGATCCAGTTCATGCATTGGTGTTGAGGTCAGGGCTCGGTGCATGCTGCAGGAGCTGTTCCATGGCATCCTTGGCAAATAATAGTCACTGTCACACAAAGATTGTAATGTAAAGGTGTTGAGAACATAAGATCTCGTGAACAAAAGACCCACCTTCCCATACCTTTGGTCATCATACTGAAACCACCAATCCAGTTTAAAGCACCTCAGTATGGGCTTTCAAGAAGCATGCCACTGTTCAGGAATCAGAATGGGCCTGACGTGTAACACAACAGCTCAATGTGTAGTGTTGTGTAAAAAAAAAAAAAATGCACTTATTGGTTAGCTGTTTTTTAGCCTGTGTGGCACAGTAGAAAAACATTCACTCTGTCATCCTGAGATCATGAGTTTAACCATCTGTAGCTAGGAGTTCTCCGGTAGCAGAGGTGCACTCTCACATTAATCATAACAGCATTAGCCGGTCGTGTGCCTGTGATCTATTCCCACTCCCTAAATGTGTATGTGCAGCAGTTAGTAAAGCCCATGTCTCATTGGAAACATGTGATAATCTCCTTTTTTTTTATAGCTATATTATATTTGTACAATAAAAACTCTGAGGAGTAACATGAAGAAAGTCCTGTACTTTTTAATTTTGGAGAAATGTAAAAGGTTAGGATTAGTTATTTAATAGTTCCTGTTTTCGTATTCTATTTTTTTCAATAATGGAAATGTTTGTGTATCCTGACAGTTATAGAGAAAAATGGAATTGGTCAAAAACCGGTATGTCAAGTTTGATCTTTTTTTTTTTTTTTTTTTTATCAGTATTGGCCAAGAAAATTTCAATCACTGGACCTCAATAATAAACAATAACATACTTTACCATCCACATTATGTGTCGCCCCCGGACCTCTCTGCCTTCACAAGTACCATTCACATTGCCATTTTTCCCTGTAACACTCTTTTCTTTTTGTTCCTCTGTGGTTAGCTGTGGCTGTTGTTTTTTTTTTTTTTTTTTTTTAACT
>JAOVVB010000026.1:20689526-20700486 GCA_028570985.1 Heterobranchus longifilis
CCAGAGTGATGGGTGCATCAGGGAAAGAAGTGAGGCGGAGGAAATGATGCACCCATCACTCTGGAACAGGGTAAGTCTGGACTCATGTGATTTGTTTCCAATGCTCCATAATCCATTCTTTATGCTCCCTAGCAAACTGAACCTTTTTGTCCAATCAGACTCTGATAAGTGTTTTTCTTAATGCTACTAAACTGTTTAGTCCCAATCCCTTGATTTATCTTCACATTGTGTGTGTGGAAATACATTTTCATGTATACATTACATTACTTTAATTATTTAACATAGCTGTCCATTATACTGTTGTTGGAGTTTTTGTTTTTTTTTTCAATTTGATTTCTCTAAGTTTTTAAGTGATCTCCCATCACGCTCATTCGGGACCACATTTCTTCCTCAAAGGTGAAGGTTCACTACTATCCTTTCAGGTTTTAATAATTAAATTTTCAGTTCTTTTCTCCAATTTTAATAGTTTCAGCAATCTCCTTAGTTGTTTTTTTGCTGCACTATAATTTGACCCTCCTGAAACAGAGTAACATCTTTGTCACAACCACAGGATATGTCCTCTGACATGTTTAGAAAATGAGAAGCGACTCACTGCATCAATTAGGGGTAAATAACTTGTTGCCAGTTGAAACATATTAATCACTGCATTAATTATCCAAATGCAAGGCTCTTTGCTTAGTTTAATCCAGGTGGTGACTTTTTTTTTTTTTTTGCTCAGTCTATCTTATTCCTATTCTTATTAGCTCTAGTGGTATGAAGACATCACACATATTCCATGGGTTTTTCTGCACCACATCTGATCATTGCTGAATTCAAGGAAATGCAACAGAGAAGCAAAATGAAGAGAAGACTCAAGAAGGAGTCAGTAGGAGGACAGCATTTAAATGACAGTGACACTATCATGAACATACATCATAGAGTCCTTTAAACTCAAATGGCTTTCTTTGGGTTGAGGTGAACGGTTGTGCATTGATTGCTCGGACGTCCTCACAGAGAAAAGGTAAACATCAGAAATTCTGAGAAAGAACTAAACCTAAGCCAAGTGTTTTTGTTTGTCAGAGAGGAAGCAAGAGAAAAGAGTGAGAAGAAAGAAGAAATTCTCTAGGCATAAACATGAAAGTATGATGTAGAATGAGAGGAGTGAACATTGTAATTTAAATTAAATTGGACCTGGATTGTTATCATGTCAATTAATTAAGCCTCATTAGGTCCAACAAGGGAGATTCTCATCATTACAAAACTGGCAGGCTTGGGAGGCCTGATAATTGTCAATAAGAAAGAGATTTACAGTGTGTGGATGAAAACAGTGATAGGCGGGAGGTAGAGTTGAGGAAATAAAGAGATAAATAGAGAGGGATAGAAACAGCAGGTGAGCAGGTGAAAGAGCTTTTGGAAGTAAATGGCATGGTATGGTCAGGGTAATGAACCAAAAAAAGGAGGAGGGGATGATATAACGAGAGACGTGAAACATTTGCGCTGAAGGCACTGCTACGTCTGGGTGATGGCTTACCGTCCTGCAGTCCACCTATGGCCAAAGTGCATGTATCATGTTTCTTATTTC
Organism: Heterobranchus longifilis; assembly: GCA_028570985.1. Classification (NCBI taxonomy): domain Eukaryota; kingdom Metazoa; phylum Chordata; class Actinopteri; order Siluriformes; family Clariidae; genus Heterobranchus; species Heterobranchus longifilis. The sequence continues at coordinate 20,691,088 of JAOVVB010000026.1, forward strand.
AGTAATTAACTTATCTGCTTAGAGAAGCACGCTGACTGCATGTAGATTTTATACATGGATTAGCAAATAGAGTATGAATATCAGAATTTCCATGGTTTTCTTCATAGACTATTAGATCTTATATATTCACTCACCTTATCTACCTTTCTAATTTTCCCTAATCATTTCATTAATGAACTCTCACGGATATTTTCTTAAGGGATTTTAGGGTTCCTATAATTGTAACCCGCTCTGATATGAAATGACACTGTTGTAGGTTCCCACATAGATGCATAGAAACCTGCTGCCTTAATGATTTTATCCATATTCAGTGTTTGGGATATGGTCAATTCACATTTATGTCCTGACCTCATATTAAATTAAACACTGTTCCTATTATACTGAACGTCCAGCCTCCTACCACACAGTATGACTGCAGATCAATTCCTGCTATCTGATATCGCCCAAATGCAGATGGGTTCCCTAATGAGTCTGGTTCCTCTCGAGGTTTCTTCCTATTGTCATTTCAGGGAGTTTTTCTTTGCCACCGTCACTTATCCTCACGCTCAGCAGGGACAATCTGATAATTATGATTTATACATTAAACATACGTTTTCTTTCACACTTTCAAACTCATTTCCATTATTATTTTTTTCTTTTGATGCTGTAAATGACAATTGTAGAATGACAAATGTAAATAAAACTGAATTGGATTTAACACCAGTGGACATCTTTGAGATTAACTGGATTAAAGAAACTGCACATCCGCACATCAGGCCTCCTCATTCAGCAGCAGCATTTGACTTCACTAATGCTCTTGTGGTTAATGGACAAATCCTCAGAACTATGCTTTAGAATCTAGTGGAAAGCCTCTCCAGAATAGTGAAGGGTATTATAACAGCAATAGGGAACTATATTTGGAATCTGACGTTCTAAAAGCAGGTATTATGATAAGGTGAATACAAACTTTTGACCAATAATACATTTTACAATTGTATTATTATTATTATTATTATTATTATTATTATTATTATTATTATTGTAGACAATAATTCTAAGTAATGCTACACAACTGTACAGCCATTCTGTTGTTGTTGATGATGATGGTGGTGGTGTTAGTAGAGGTGGTGGTGGTTTAAACCGATGCTCCTAATGCATTTCCTAAAGGATTGTACTTCATTTCCCAAGAGAAACTATAGCTAGTAATAACAAGCATAAATAATGTCACCGGAAATCTAATCTCAATCTTAATCAGTATGAATTGCTGTTCAAAGCAATGGAAATAATCTGTATCGTCAATAAGTGTTGGCAATTAAAAGTGCAGGTCTTGAAAACATTTATCTGAAGTTCTGAATATTTCGAATATTTGAATATTCACGTTTTTGTTTTTTGTTGAAAGCCTTTACTGGTAAAAAGTTTGATTAATTTTTTGTCAGTTAATTTTTTTTGGTTAACATTTTGCATGCTCTGTCTCCTCCCTCTCTCTCTCTCTCTCTCTCTCTTTCTTTCTCTCTCTCTCTCACACACACACACACACACACACACACACACACACACACACACACACACACACACACACACACACAGCAGATGTTAATTGCTTTGTTTACTTATTGCTGTGCTGTCTCTAGCAGATGTTTCCCCAAATGAAATGATTTTTAATATTTTTTTATTTCATTTCAGATGACTATAATGTCTGTTACTCTTTTTACATAGACACCTGCTCACCTGCACAATCTGGTCAGAGGACCCAGTCTCGCGGTTTTTTCAAACGCAACTTAGCCACACGAACGGCATGAAGAATGGTCTGTGCTGTCCATGGGCTCTTTTGGAATTTCCAAAGGCCAGTTGCTAGGCAACAGGCGGTGTTTCTCCAACCACCAGTGGAGAGGAGAGGAGAAATAGAGATGGGCAAAGGGGGAGGGGGCAAGAACACGGGGAGCTGAACAGTACTTGCTTTTGGACTTGCTTTTGTTTCATCCTGCACTCTGTCTAGCTACCTGAGGACTGAGCTTAACTGCATGCACTTATCGTTTCAGGCAGCACATTAACCCTAATCCGGAATTTAACATAAAGAGCACTTCATACTGCAAAGTTCGCATGATGTGAGCTATCGTGAAATGGGAACAGGGGCATTTTGGATAATTTAGTAATAAAGCAATGTGATGCAATACCAGAGATGTTCATTGTTCCTTGAAATGGAATTTGAACAGAATCAGGTTTCAAGTGGATCTCAGGGATTGTCTGAAGCACACGATCATACTTTCATTAGGAGACAAGAAAGGGTCTGCAAAAAAAATTATTATTATTTTAGAACATGCAATACATCTGTGCTTAAAAGTGTATATTAGTTAGTCAAAGAAATATAATTCTAGAAGAATTCTTTTGTGACAAATACAGGTTTACTGACAATGCTGACATATTGTAGTATATATTAACAATATTTTAACATATTATTAATATTAATATATCGTTTAATTACTGCAAAAAATTTTCTTTTACATTTCTACTAAAAGTCATTTTCGAGACCAGTGTAAATGTCTGATTTGCAGTCTTTATTCTCTTGTTTGTTTATTAATCCATTTAATTAATTAATTTCACTTTGACCAGTGTTATAATTTTTTTCAGATTTTTTCCAGTGTAACACAAACTGCGAACTTGACACTCTTCACATTTTGTAAATTATGAAGTGTAAAATGATACTACTTGCTAATAAGATTCTGATTGAATGTTTCCACATGCTAATGAAATGCTGCTAGTTATTTTCACAGTTGTCTTTCACTGATCAGTGTTTTATAATCAAACAAAACCACCAGAGCCTGTCAGAATTCATGGGCTCCAGGACTTTTTTTTTTTTTTTATTGCTTTGGGCATTTCATTTAACAGATACCAGCAACATCCACAGCATGTGTCTACAGAGAAAACCGAGGCCAGATAGAAAGATGGAGATGGATGGGTTCCAAAGTCTCACAGTTTCAGTTTATAACCCAGAGCTCCAGGCCATTAAAGGAGTCAGATGCTTAAGCGTTTATTTCACTGGTTCAATCAATCTGTTGCTAAGAGATTGGGGTTGTTACTCAATGCAAAATGTGAAGAATATTACAGACAACTTACCATTCAAGAACAAGGTTGCAAGGTCAGACAACTGGTAACTGATTTCTGATCAGAAGGTTGTCAATTCAAATCCCATCGCCACCAAGCAGCCACTGCTGGGCCATTTAAAAAAAAGAAGAAGAAAAAAAGATATAAATTTAATCTGCCAAATGTCGTAAATATAAATGCCACCTAAAAAAACAATCATATGTACCTAGATTTCCCTTTGTAATTTTTTGATCATTTTATAATTCTAATAATCTTTATGGTCAGATTCTACTGCAGCATTTTGGTGAATTAAAATTTAATCACCTTGTTCACTATTATTATACAAGCAAAATGAAATATTGGGCTATCAGCACATTCACATTGGTAATGTTCACATTATTGCATCCTTGATGTTAAGATAGTAGCATCTGGTAGACACATCTGGGTATTTTGTAATTAGTACGTTCATTTTTCAGTACTGGAATCAGTGGCAGATCCAGAATATACTGTACTAACTGGGGTGACCAAGGTGGAAACAAGAGCAAGTGTGATGTGGTAAGTCTCAATCCTAGATAATGTAATAGTAAAAATGCTAGTATGACATTAGACTTTTATATTCATGTTCAAATGATATATTTTTTATTATCATTAGCTATAGCTATTCCTAGTACTGCAGTAGAACCTTCATTGATTCACATGTTAGTTGTTTTTAGTTTAACAAAACTAAACCTGATCGTACAACAAAAGCATCTATAGTAGAGTACTCAAAGTCACAGCGGATCATTTAAAGGCAGATAAAACAACATAATATACAAAAACACAAATTGCTGCATTTAATTTTTATTTCTAAAAAATACTCATGCTATCTTTTTTTTTAATGTTACATTGTTAGGTTACAGAGCACGTTTTTGAAGAAAAAAAAAACGATTAAGGCTGTCTGGGATTTTATCTCTGCTGACACAAAAGAACTGTTGAAGCCTTGAACAACCTGCCATGGCCAATTTCCTTAGAATAGAGAATACATGTGCTTTTAAATGCAGACACAGTCTCAGTTATTAGTTGTGTTACTGCTTAATCTAGTAATTATATAGTAAGTGTATATAATGTATATGTGTTCATTTTACACGATTTCTGTCTGTCTTTCTAAGCCATTAGCACAATCTTGAATATCACTGATATTTATTCTATATAATGATCTTTCAGAAGTCAATTCTTCAAACAAAAGTCCAAAAAGTCCAGACACACAAATTCTCATATTATTATTATTATTATTATTATTATTATTATTATTATTAAAAAGCTAAGCTTGCCTCCACCTTTGTATTTTGTCAGTTTGTTGATGTTTTATATTGATTTAAAAAATAATAATAATTTAAGCCTTTTTAAGTGCATAAAACCCATATAAGCCAAGCAAATTCTTTTATTCGTCTAAATGCACACCATAAAAAATGTAAATAAAAATCTTATTACCCCAGACATCTTTCACTGTGTTGCACTGCTTATCTGTTTATCATAAACAGACGTGAAACCCTTAGGGGCTACCAAGTGGTGCAACAGAAAACATGTCTCCCTGAGTGGTGGCCACTATATTTTGAGGCGGCTTGTAAAGTAGGAATCGGAAGGTTACAAAATTGGGGAGAAATATTATGAAAATATACTCTTTTTTTTTTTTTTTGGTCTAAGAAAATCCTGGTTCTATTTATCAACTTTATGTAGAATCTTACAACAAGAGGGTTTCAGAAACAGTTTCAAACTAGAAGCTTTCAGGGAACTGAGAACACGAATAAATAAATTAAAGAACTCAGATCGCATTTGCATGCCAAGGTACCACTGTATATGTATTTGCATAATAAAACATTTATTATTAGAGTTAAAACGCATTTCAACTTGTCATTTGATACTTCTGTCTGTTATTGTAAATTTTGTAGTCAAAACAGTTGGCCAGTCACATTACGGCAAAATAAAACTGTACTGTAATTATATGCACTCCACGGTAAGCCATGAAACAATGAACTCACCATCCACTCCATTGAAAGAAAACTGGAAATGGACTGGACATGAACAGAGGATAAAGGTATTTTGTTAGTGTACTTAAGCATAGTTTTCGTGTATCTGTACTTGCCTAGTATTGTTCATGGATATATTTACTTTTACTCCACTACATCCTACAATAGATACTTTCTACTTACTAGAGTAGAAGAGAGAGAGAGAGAGAGAGAGAGAGACTTTAAAATTAGAGCTAAGTCTACAGTGAGTTAATACAAGTTTGGTACTTTTGATACTTAGGTAACGTTGAAGTACTTTTATACTTGTACTGAAGTAGAAATGTAAAATGTAAATCTGGGGTATCTCTACTTTTACTCAAGTGCAGGATTTGTGTAATTTGGCCACTACTGGACGGACATTATCAGAGACTCGGGCAACTTGTATTTGTAGCTAAAAATACAGATGTAAAGATGGCTACTATAAAATAAACTATTTGTGGGTTAAGCCTCTGTTAATAATAATAATAATAATAATAATAATAATAATATAATTATTTCAGTAGACAGTCATATATTCTATATAATATTTACAAAATATTTCAAATAATATGGCTAATACTGATTAATGCAGCCCTCAGGATTGAACTTGATACGTAGTGAGAAAATATATTTACCCCCACCCCCACCTCCCCTTGGTTTAATCTCATGAATTAATGCTTTGCACTCATTTCTTAAATTAATGTTTGATTTTACTTTCCTCTCATCATCATTCCCTGTACAATGAACGGGATATACACTTTCAGTCAAAAGTTTGGACACACTTTTTCCCGCAGTGTTTTTTTTTTTCCTATATGTTAATTATTTTTAATATATTTATCAGTTGTCTTGTGCAGAGGAAGGCCGGTATAGAGTTAATGGCCCTATTAGTGCTACTACAACTACCATACAAACCCATATTGTGGCAAGAAAAAGTTAAATAAAGAGAAAAAACGTTAGTCAATCTGAAAATTATCAAGAACTTTGAATATATCCCAAGTGCAGTTGCCAAAACAATCAAAGGCTATGATGAAACTGGACTATCCCAGGAAAGGACGACTAAGAGCTCACTTCGCTGCAGAGGATATGTTTAGGAGAACTTACTGGAGCTCAGAAACCGCTGATTTATAGCACCTCAGATGAGAACTCACATAGATGATTCTCCGAGTTCAAGCAGCAAACATATATTACTATCCACTGTCCGGAGGAGACTGCGTGAGTCAGGCTTTCAGGGTCGAATTTTGGCAAAGAAACCATTAATTCCCGAAGATCAACAAATAAAAGATACTTGCTTGGGTCAAGAAGCACAAAGATTGAACAGTGGATGAGTGAAGAACTGTCCTTTGGTCTGATGAGTCCAAATTTGTTTTTGTTAGATGTAGAGAGGGTGAACAGACGGTTCCTGAATGTGTGGTTCCCACTGTGAAGCCTGGAGGAGAATGTGTGATGGTGTGGGGGTGCTTTACTGGTGACACTGTTGATGACTTAATCAAAACTGAGGGCACAATTAACCTGCATGACTTCCACAGCATTTTCCAGCAATGTGCCATCCCATCTGGTTTGCACTTAGTGGGACCATCATTTGTTTTCCAAGACAATAACCACCTACAAACTTCTAGGTTATGTAAGAGCTGTTTGTCCAAGAAGGAGAGTGATGGAGTACTGCATGAAATGATCTTGCCTCCACAATCACCAGATCTAAATACAACTGAGATGATTTGGGATGCTTTGGACCAGGAAAGTAGCAAACATGTAAATACACCAGCATATAAACAAATCCTGTCAGAAAACACTGGCTTTAGTCTGATGATTCATAGGTATGTTACAGACATGATGATTTACTCTATTAATGTCTCTGCTTAGATGAACACCACTCTTAGTGTTTGGTAAGAGCCCTATATGTGTGAACCTTATTCAGATTTTACTGTCTGCTATGGAAGTGAATGCAATTACCCTCTTTCTGAATTCATTGTATTTTCATGTTTCTGCCTTTTTTTATTGTTGGAATACAAATGCAGGTCTAACACCCAGAAGGTTAAGTGGATTTTGCCCAAGCTACATAGTTCATTTAAATGCTTCATCCATATGAATCGCTTTTGTATTTCTTCGGAGAAAGAAAAAAGGACAAGAACCCATTTTGTATCAAGTTGCCACATACTTTTTTCAAATGCTTTAAATGAAATGCAGCAGTACTTTAGATAATCCTCAGCGGTGTTAATTTCCATAATTCAGCCTACCGCTTTGGTAGGCTGTTTACAACTTCACTCATATTAACCCACTGCCACCTACTGGTCATAGCCAACTGAAGACTACATCTGTGAGGACTTAAAGGAAGCACACGCCACTTTTCATAGAGGTTTTTACTGAGGTGTTTTCACACTTGGTTCATTTCAGTGCTCCAAGAGGTCTTAGATTGAGGACTATACATGAAGAAACACAACAAATGAACCAAGACCCCTATAAAGTGACCCACAAGTGACCCACACTCAGACCACATTCAAAGTTGCTCTCATTTGTGATTTATTTCATTTTGTGGTCTGCTTGATTTGTGCATTGTGAAAACATTGTATGTAGTCTTAGTATGCTCCACATTTTAGAATGTGCTCCAATTCTATTGATTGCGTAAAGCTGCTTTGCGACAATGACAATTGTTAAAAGCGCTATACAAATAAAATTGAATTGAATTGAATTTTGCTTTATATGTAAGGGATTATCTTTATCTAAAGATAAAGGACTGAGTCGCAATCTCTAGCTCCACTGGTATATCATTGATAATCCACTTTAATCTGTTAATGGTATGTGGTGTTAATATTAATGCTAAATGGTGTAAGCTAATGGAGACACTGGCACTAGCAATTTTGGTGTAGGGCTTAAATTGTGATGCACCAGTATTAATAGTTGTATGTCAGTGACAGGAAAAATAGTTACTGTACATTATTATTAGCTTGCAGTATGCTAAGTGTATAGTATAAACCATACTGTGTGCAGTGAACATCTACTTTAACCAATCACATCAGCCAGTACTATAGTCAGTTGATTTTGATGGTTCTGTATCAAAAATGCTTCTAGTCCTTCACCACAATTATTTTGCCTGCTCAGTTTTTTACCCAATTTATACTATCCCAGCTGAATTACAGTGTCATGTAATCAACAATTTTAATGAAATTATTAAAATTATTATTGCATTACCTTCTTTATCGATTAGCAATTGGCGCCTTAATCACCTGAGCCATCATTGCCCCATTGATCATTAATGCATATATTCAATATTAAACTATAGTGTCAATGTAGTGTGATCGGTGGTCTGAGATCTCATCAATGCTTAAAAACTGAGTCCCCTTTTAATTCCAATTTCATTGTGAACACCAAAAGCACTGAGGCAATTTACAGCCAGTTCCCTTGTGGGTCCACTTTAACTATATTAAGTATGTTTAAAAAAAAAAAAAAAAACAATAAGATGTATAGCCTATGTAAAAAACACCCTACAAATCATTATATTAGAATAACTTCTGTGAATACTTAATAATATGTTCGTCCAGGTTTTAAATAATAATAATAATAATAATAATAATAATAAATTGGAAAAAAGGCTGCAAAATAAATAAATACAGAGGTAGACAAAGGTATTGTAAAAAGATTTTATTTTTTTATGAGTTAAAGTAACATGTTTGTTAAAAAAAAAAAAAAAACATCAAGGCGAAAAGCATCACTCATCACCCAGCACGCGCTCATCAATGCATTCTGCGTCCACCTGCTCAGGTGTGCTGTGCACGCGCACGTCCAAACCACAAACCGGTCACCGAGGGTCGTTTCAGAAGTCACCCTGCACTAGAACCGGAGGACATGTATCTCATCCTCTGCTTTTTTGCAATCCGACGCCAAGGCGCCAAAGGTCGGTTTCCAGATCAAGCCGTCCGAATAAATCTGAAAGCGGAAAACAAACCGGTTTTAAACATTTTGACATTCACGTTCAAGCACGCGCTGATTGTTTATGAAATATATGGTATGTTACATATGACAGGTTGTTAATGCACCTCTCGTTTCACTCTTTGGCCTTCTTCTCGGCGTTCTGGAGCTTCTCGACGATCTTGCGCTCGTGCCCGCCGGGGCTGGGGCGGTTGGTGTTGCAGCTTGCCTCCTTCTTCGTCTTGCCTTTGCGGCTCGTGCTCTCTAGCGGCCACACAGAACAGCGCGCGCACATAAAAACAGGGTTAAAAGCACTTATATAAAAAAAAAGTTAGAGAAGTATAATGCGCTAGTTGTACAATAAGTCAGTGTTGCATTAATGAGTTTGCTTACATTCTATAAAGTACGGGTG
>JAOVVB010000026.1:20707520-20730858 GCA_028570985.1 Heterobranchus longifilis
AGATCTCTGGAGGCAGTGTTATGATCTGGGGTTGCTTCAGTTGGACAGGTCTAAGCTCAGCAATGTTATGTGGCAATAAAGTAAAGTCAGCTGACGACCTGAATGTGCTGAATGACCAGGTTATCACATCTATGAAGTTTTTCTTCCCTGATGGTACAGGCGTATTCCAGGACTCAAATAGTGAAAGAGTGGTTCTAGGAGTATGAGTAATCTTTTTTACACATGAACTTGTCATTTTAAACAACAGCATGGTGAATGCAGCACGTAATCCGAGCTAGAGCTGATATGAAGAATTATTGGAGGCAGTGTACATTCATTGACAGTTGTCTCTCACACACACAGGAGTTGTTTGTGTGGATCACCATTCTGAAAGTAAAACCGAGAAAGATTTTTTGTTTTGTTACAGGCTCAATGGCTTTAGTGTCTGCAGATACCAAAATTGCTGAGCTGCTGACTGAGCTCCATCAGCTGATCAAACAAACACAGGTAAGTGTTTAACTCGGGTAAACCTCACACTAATTATAACAAGGAGAACCCGTTATTAATCTAATCAAATACTTAGTAATTTCATTTGGTAATAATGACAATAATAATAATAAGAAGAAGAAATTTTATTACTTAAGTTTACTTGACAGAAATAAGTGTCAAGACAAAATAAAGGAAAATAAAGATAATGAGAAATAAAGCATTCTTAAATCATCATCAATAGATATTGTAGAATAAAGATAAATAAATATAAGCATAATGACAGAGGATGGGTAGCATGCCAAAAGAAATTCAAAGCACACACTAAACATAAGCAAAGGTTAAGTGTGCATTAATCAGTGCAAAAGGGGAATTCCGATATGAAAGAATTATTGCAGCATTAAGGGCTGTACCAAAAGTAAAAAAAAAAAGTCAGAATAGCTTTTTATTAACTCCTCCTCTATACAAAGATATTACTCAACAGTGTCCATCACAAGAGATGCATTTGTGCCATCGTTGAACCCAACTCTCGAGTCCTCTTTGAAAATCTGTTTTGTCACATTTGATGGTCTCTCACTGTGTGGTTTATCTTTATTGCTGGTTTCCCTTTCTTTAAACTTCTTTATCCATCTGTGCACATTGCTCTTGTCTCCATAAACAGTCTGTACTATAGTGAGATACCATCAACTGAAACAAAGGGGATTTTCCATAGACGATTCGAGGGTTAGGTTGAGTGATGGCACAAATTTATCTTTAAATAAAGAAAGAAAGAGTAACTCTATCAACATGTTAATAACAGTTAATAACAAGCTATGCTTTTGATTTACTTTTGGTACAGCCCTCATATGAACAGATATCTTGAAGGACCTATCTGATGAAAAAGTTAATGCCCGCTTTTGCATTACTTTTGGTACAGACCTCATACATGACCTAAATAAGGTGTCCCAAAAATCTTTATACATGCCCTTTAAAAAAAGAAATATATATATACAGTGTATATATATATAAAACCAGTTACAGAACATCTGGTGTTGCATGCAATTGCACTTAAAATGAGATCTTTGTGCTGTATATTGTCCTGGTACACTGTGCCCGTCATGTGCCCATGCAGCTAATAATCAAAGGGATCTCAGCAGGCCGCTCCACAGGCCAACGGTGAGCAATCCAGGAATTCGGAAACTGTTGATCTCCTGTGTATGGAGACTTTTGGGAGACCCTGTAGAAATGAGTTCTGCAGTTTGTACATGATATCACTATATCATTTTTATTTGGTATTTTCATTGTAATCATTAAGTTCTAAACTGATTATTACATTACATTTTTTTACATTTTTATCATGGTTTGAATCTGGACTCACCTTGCGTGTCAATATTTGCTTGAGATTGTGTAATCTGTTACACACTGTTTTTCCCTCATTGTACCTTACTGCAATTAGATGTTTTTATTTTAGCAAAGTAGAATCTTTCGATAAATCTAATGCTGAATGTAAATGCATTTGCTTGTGCAAAGTGCTTGGATTTTCATGGTGAATAAATGAAAATAAATTAGCTACATGTACACCTTTTACCTGGCTCTTTTGTATGTAAAAGGGTGTTATGAATTATAGTCGAACATTTGGAACTGTTTTTTGTCTGTTTGTGTTTTCCCTCTCGTTAATTGACTGTGTCTTTTAGGAGGAGCGTTCGCGCAGTGAACACAACCTACTAAACATCCAGAAGACACATGAAAGAATGCAGACAGAAAACAAAAGTGAGTCTACATTTTTCTTTTACTTTATTAAAAGCTCTTCTGTACTAGCTATCAATCCAGAATAATGTCAGAATTGTATCTTTCCCCAGCTTCTCCATACTATCGGACAAAGCTGCGTGGACTGTACACCACAGCAAAAGCAGATGCCGAGGCTGAGTGCAGGTAATTACACATGCACCGTTTATCTGCCAAATATTTGGAAGCGCAGTTCCTTGCTCTAGGTCCAGACACAACTGAAGTAGATAAAACGCAAAGTCAAAAACTATGACGAAAACTGGGACCTTTGATTGTTCAGAATAACACAACACAGATATGAGAGTAAAACTACTTTAGTCCTTTTTCTGATCACTGCTACAGTTAAGCACTTATCCCAGCAGTACATGACCGGACTGCCTGCTTCATGTCTGAAATGCTGGGTTACCAAGTAATGTTCGTGTGTACAGTTCCCACAGACAGATGCGTCTCTCCCTCAAGTTGGTGACAAGTTATCCATCAGTTTTTATTCATCAGGTGTTCCACTGTCTGAATGTTTACAGGAACGACTGCAGCCGGTTCTGAGCCACATCGGCCAGGATCGTCATTCACAGACATACGGTCTTTTTTTTAAAACGTTTTTGCCATTTAAATGTTTCACTGTGGCCAAGAGTCTCATCACCGTACTGTGTTTGAAGTGACTCGGTTTTAAGGTTTAAATTTCATCACAAGTCCCAGTTTGACTTGAACACCCCTCATACTATATAATATATGAACTTTTATGTGCAATCTCTTATATATGATGTAGTAACTAAACACTACAGCACTAATGCACAAATCACTAGTTTATTTCAATCATGCTTCGTTCGGGCACAGTAATGACAGAGCTCCATCTTGTGGTATTGAATACATGGCTCGACTTTGTTGGTGACTTTGTGCCATCTTTCTATATGTAACACAACTGATGTGCAGAGATCACTGACTTTTTTTTCTGATTTTTTTCAACAGTATATTACGCCATGCTCTTGACAAGATTCTAGAAATTAAATCACGACTTGAGGAGAGACGTATTGGTGAGTTATTAAAAGTTTGTGTCAATGTGAGAGTCTTTGTTAATGTGTGTGTTGAAGTTTAACTACTCACGATAAACATGCCTGACGCGCACCTCTTTCTCATCTTCCAGCTGTAAGGATGGCGGGGGTGTATACAGACAGTGACCCACCCAGAAAGACCATGCGGAGAGGTGTTCTGATGACCCTGTTACAGCAATCTGCTATGACGCTTCCTCTCTGGATCGGAAAACCGGGTGAAAGGTACCAGCCCGGTTTTCCCAAGTTACATTTTTTATTTATAATCTTAACAATAGAGTGGCAAAATGTATTTCTGTCCCTGTTGTTTATTTGCTGTAGCCCGCCTCCTTTGTGTGGAGCAATACCTGCAAGCAGTGACTATGTAGCTAAGCAGGGTGATAAGGTGGCAGCTAGGGTGAAGGCTGTGGATGGTGATGAACAGTGGATCCTGGCTGAAGTGGTCAGCTACAATCACTCCACCAACAAGTAACTATCTGCCAGTTAAGCCCACCATGTTACACTTTAACTTCTGTGAAACCATACGGACAAGTGACTATCTGACACCAGGAAATGGTTCATGGCTATAGTTTCAGGGTTATCTACATTCTTTTCCTAGGTATGAAGTGGATGACATTGATGAGGAAGGAAAGGAGTAAGTAGCATCTCTAATAATTGCATTAAACCATAGTGATGTTAAATCCCTCAGCTGGATTGGACAGAAAGCACAGAATGTTTTATAGCATTGCAGAATTGTGCCAGTAGTGACAGCTGTAATTCAAAATCACTCATTTATATGGAGAATATTCCAATGAATCTAAAAAAAAAATGCTCATGTATTATATGATCAGAGGTATTTGGACACATGCCCATCACACCCAGTTCTGGTCCTTCAGTTCTCCATATTGTTGCCAAAAAGTTGGAAGCACACAATTGTATAGGATGTTTTTGTATGCTGTAGCTGTACAGTTTAACTTCATTTGAACTACAATGATGGTCAAAAATATTAAGACACAATGATATTTGATTATATTTTATTATAGTTCTCTCTGTGCACAAAACAGGTGATTTTACCAATTAGTTCCAATACGATGGAGTATTAGGGCCAATGTGAGATAAAAATTTTTTTAAAAAGAGTTGGAAGGGGAGGGCCAGGGAATTTCCGAGTTTAAAACTTAGAAGATACAAGTTGTAAGTCAAAATTTTTAAGAAAAAAACTCGAAAGTTTTGAGATGTAAACTCAAAAGATTCGAGATGTAAACTCGAATGTTTGCCAATATTATTTTTTTAAAAAAGGATTTAAAAAATAAACAAATACCTAAATTATTGGCAAATGCCAATAATATAAATTCCCGACTATGCTTATATTACCTGTAATAAATCGCAGTAATTAAATAATTGCACAGGTCTGTACTGCGATTTTGATTTTAATGCGATTAATTGTCCAGCGCTAGTTATAACAGTGGTGGATTTTTTTTTTTTATAAATTTAAATTTGTCAAATTGTAGTGTTGAAGGTATAAAACACTCCATGACATGGTGTTATTAAAAAAAATAACCAACAGTTACTCCTGTTTGTATCAGGTGCATTATATCACCCCATCATGCATTTGTTTTAATTGAATTCTTTTTTTTTTCATTATGTTACCTTGCTGTGTGTTCTCTCCCCTGTCAATACTCTCCTCTTTTGCTCTAGGAGACACACTTTAAGCCGTAGACGAATCATTCCACTGCCGCAGTGGAAAGCCAACCCAGAGACAGACCCTGAGGCACTGTTCAGCAAAGATCAGCTGGTGCTGGCCCTTTACCCACAAACCACCTGTTTCTACAGAGCCCTCATTCATACCCCCCCTCACCGGGTAAGCACAGGAGGGACAGTTTGGGAAAAGTGGTGATTCACAGCATACAAATAAAGATAGTTGAACATATTTTAGCATCCAAAGTCAAACCCTTCAAGTTTAAAAAAATGAACAAATATCCATTGGGTTTTATAAATGTCATGGAATTATGTCATGATTATTTTTATTGAAAAATCATGAAAGTTAAAATAGGGTTAGGGTTAACCCTTGGTTGCTGGATGCTTTCATCTCAGAAGAAACTGCAGCTCAGTTTATATGGAATATAAAAATTTTCTTATGAAACATTATGTATAGGAGGCACGGTGGTGTAGTGGTTAGCACTGTTGCTTTGCACCTCCAAGGTCCGGGTTGGATTCCCGGCCAGGCTCAATTCCCGTCTCTATGTGCATGTTTTTGCATGTTTTCCCCGTGCTTGGTGGGTTTCCTCCGTGTACTCCACTTTTCTCCCACAGTCCAAAGACATGTAGGTTAGGCTAATTGGCGATCCCAAATTGCCCATAGTGTGTGAATGAGTGTGTGAGTGAGTGTATAAGTGTGTGTTCTGCGACGGATTGGCACCCTGTCCAGGGTGTACCCCACCTTGTACCCTAAGCCTCCTGGGATAGGCTCCAGGTCCCCCCTGAATACAGGCTAAATAGACAATTAATATAGACAATTAATGAGTGAGAGTGAGAAATGTTATGTCTGTAAAATAATATTATAAGGAGATTTGTCCTACTATTTTAACCATATCATTTCAATTACAGCCCCAGGATGACTACTTGGTGCTGTTTGAAGACACATCGTATGCAGATGGCTACTCACCGCCTCTTAACGTTGCCCAAAGATACGTAGTGGCCTGCAAGGAGAACAAGAAAAAGTGAAGAGGAGGATGTTACAGATGAAGATAAGGACATGATGAAGTGGTCTTTAAGTAGGAGGACTGGTGTAGAATCAGTCTCCTGCTGCATATTTTCACTACACGACCAAATGGATCTGAACAAGACTCTGAAATCACTAAATACCAGCTCTAATGAAATGTTACCAGGAGGAAGGCTAAATATATGTTTAAATTTCTATATGATCCTTGGATAATCGTCAGTGGGGAATTGGTATACAATTGGAACTGTGTAGATAATGTATGTTTTTTTGTACAATATTCCTGTCAGGGTGCAGCCAAAGATAAGGACTGCAGATATAGAGTGTAACATAATAAAAAGAGAAACTTCTTTTCTGTATTTTTGTGTGGTTCTGCTTGCTGTTTAATGTCTGGGTGTAAGGAAGGGTGAACGTTTCAATGAATTAGCCCTTCCTAATGCAGCCCTCCTATTTTATTCAGGCTTGGGACTGGAGCGGCATTGAGTGGCTGGGCTTTAAACCCGGGCTTACAACATGGATGGCAAGAAACCTGCCACTGAGCCACCAATGCCCAAAATAATTACAACTGTGACACGGATAACTGCATTTAAGTAAATGAAGTGTGTGGTCTCTGACCGTTGTTTTGTTGTCTCTTTGGGTGGAATAAATAAAGTATTAATGACTGACTGTTGAACATTTATTGTGAAAAACTAAATTAAGATTGAGAAGTAATAATATCCAAACATATGTTGCTGGAAAGAATATGAACTATTATTACTTTTAATCGTCAAGGTGCAGCACAAACAGGAAGAGTATGACTTGCGCGCAGCCGCCGCTTCCGGGTTTGTTCTGAATTCCTATTGGCTGAAAATTAAGCCCCGCCTCTACTTAGCGTTGAGGCGCGGAAATCAAGCATGGCTCAAGTGGTAGGATGTGTTTTATTTCAGTTTTATCTAAATACATATATTTAAAATCTTTTAAATGCTGTGCTCGTGAGTCTTAGTGTAATTCCTCTGTTACAGTGTTCTGTATTTAGCTTGCTAGCATCATCCTATGAGATTAGTTATCACCTCAGGTTTGGTAGATAAAAGTTTCAGTAGAAAAGATGAACCAGTTCAGGCTGCAGTACTGAATGACCCACTAGTGGTGTTTTGATGTCCAAGTTATAGATATTAATTTATGACCAGCTCTGTTAAGTCTTACTTTCATGACAACATCCCCACAGTGTTTGTGTCTGCACTCAGGTTCCTTAAAAACTTTTCACAGACTGATTGATGTTTGAGTTCTGACTGGAGTCTGTTGATCAGATGCTAGATGTTTCCTGATCTTTTCCTCTCTTCCCCCTGATCTGATTCAGGCACACGACAGTGACAGTGATGTTGCGATTGTGGCACATAGCTGCCCAACTCCACGTCCGAAACGAAGGCGTGTCCTCGACCCTCCAGCCATTCCAGCGGTGCCCATTTCCTACAAAAAGGTAAGGCATCACACCAATTATCTGTCAATTCTCAGTGGTCATGTGTTGCCAGGATCAAGAGTTCATTCCCATAACGGGTCTCTGTGTGTGGAGTTTTCATGTCATCCCCATGCTTAGTGGGTTTCCTCCAGGTACTCCAATCTCCTCCCACTGTCTAAAGACATGCCGATTAGGCTTATTGCCATTTCTAGTTTGCCCATAGTGTGTGAGTGAATGAGGCGTGTGCACTGTGATGGATTGGCACTGCGATGCGATGCGGTATAGATAATGAATGAATGAGTGAGTTTGTATTTTGTGTTTTTTAGTAATGTAAAAAATATATTTTATATCATAAAGATTGTTGAACTCCACTGACGACAACACTGATGATCTATTACTAAGACCCCAGAGTTCATTTAAATTGTTCTAATATTTACATTTGATTTCAGGTCACCCATAAACCTTCAGCGAAACAACCACTCTACAAACAAGTGGACTGCACAGGTAGCCCTGCATTACCAGGATACCAACATTACCTTTGAAATATATGCAAATCTTTTGGCAAATATGACTCCATTGAAAGTTTAGACTGTTCATGATTCAGGTTCAGTTTATCTATTTTAAATTATACATAAGTGTGTTAAAAGTGATAACGTATCCAATACCGCTGTGTTTGTGGATGGATAGATGTCAGTGAAGAAGAAGAAGCTAGTCTTTGGCTTCCGTCTCCACCCAAATGTAAGAACCGTCCAATCACCATAAACTTGAGTGACTCTGAGGAGGAAACAGAACAAGCAATGCCTCAGTGAGTTTTACTCCTTTAATTAAATGGTAAAGTAAGTCAATTACTGAATGAGTTGATAACTAAGTGGGGAAATTTATTAGATTTAGTAAGTATTTAATGTGGTGGCATCATTTCTCTTATCTTGCTTTGCTCTGTAACTTGGACTGCTGAAACAAACTTCTCCTTCACCTCCGCCTCCCTGCATCCTTCCTAGTTTGAAAACTAAGCGGTCAAACAAAAGAGTAAGGTCAGTAAAAAATTGAGTGA
Organism: Heterobranchus longifilis; assembly: GCA_028570985.1. Classification (NCBI taxonomy): domain Eukaryota; kingdom Metazoa; phylum Chordata; class Actinopteri; order Siluriformes; family Clariidae; genus Heterobranchus; species Heterobranchus longifilis. The sequence continues at coordinate 20,715,977 of JAOVVB010000026.1, forward strand.
AATAAAATAAAATAGAACTTTTATCAATAAATCAAGTTAAAGTAAAATCAAAGAGCATAATGGTGCTGAAAAACTGTTAAACGTTTAACCTGCTCTCCACCAGAATCAAATTTTCTTTAAGCCGAAAAAATAAATGTAGATATATTTTTTTATGTGTTTAACAACCAGAAAGCCTGAAGGTATTGAGAAGGACTTCAGTGACTGTCGCTTCCAAATACATGACCGCTATGAGGATGACAACAATATTATAATAAATGATAAACAGAAAAGGCGTCCAGTCAAACCTAAGCGCAGAGAACGTGCCCGAAAAATCTCACTGAAAATTTGCTGGCGAATGGATGTTCACAAAATTCCAGTGCTTTCAGTAAGTTTTTTTTTGATGATCAGAACTAGAAAGAGAGAATCAGAACTATGGCTTAATGGTATTTTTCTCACGAATACAATATGATGATCTGATTGTCACTTGCAGACGGATCCTCTGAGCAAGGCTGTAGATCAGCTGGCTGTCAAACTTAAAGTCCCACCCACTAAAATACTGTTGATGAAAAATGATGATGAGCTTCATGTGCACTCAACAATCACACAGCTAGATCTTAGCATTACAGACACTATAGGTGAGTTAAAAAGTTTCTGATTAATCATTTTAATCAAGAGGTTAGTCACTTATTATCCTGGGTGGCAATTTTTCCTCTAAATCTTGTCTTTTATGCCTTATCTGTCAGACTGTCTTGTGATAGCTGACGACAAAGAAGATGAAAGCAGGTGTGATGTCATCACCCTGCGACTGCAAGGCAAAGAAAAAGGATCCGTACAGGAATATTCCTTAGATAAAGTTGGTGAAGATCCAGATTTTTCTTAGCACGTGATGTACAGGGTGACTCACTCGAAAGAGCCCCCGGATAGTCTGTAATAACTCTCACTATAATGAAGCAACAAAAAAATGTATGTGAACTCCGTTTTCTGCCAGACACATGGAGTATCATGTCGAAATGGTCCTGAACGTATCGGGCGAGATTCTGAGATTTCGTAGGCAGCTGCTACAGATGATGTTGCACATCAAGGGTTGTGGTCTGCAATATTTTCAGGCGGGCTCCGCCATGAGAAGTTTTCATACAATTCTCTGAATAACACTCTTTGAGGGTACGTCAGGAACACCATATTTCTTCCTAAATTCAGTCTGACATTGCATAAACAAATTGGTGACCACTATAAAGATGCGCTGCTCATTACTGATGAGAAGTCGATTGACTGAGTGAAGGGCTATGGCGTTAAACGGATCCATGGCTGTCTGGCACCTACTTTATCGGTCCAACTTCCAGGGTGTTCGAAGCTCCATGTACTGAGGAGCACATAGTATGTTTTTCGTTCAGATTGCTTTGTCCTAGCGAGAGTTATTACAGAATATTCTGGGCCTCTTTTGAGTGAGTCACCCTGTATATTTAGTTTTTCTTATAGATTTCTTACTTTCTCCACCTTTCAGGATGCTCCTCTGGGTTCCATTCTGTCACAGTACACTTCAGGACTGTCCGCTGCTGCTAAGCGCAAGGTCAAATTCCTTTTCGACGGGTTAAAGTTGAAACACAATCAGACACCTTTACAGCTGGATATGGAGGACGGTGATGTCATTGACGTCTGGGCCTAATTTCATTAACAGTATTGTTTCATGTCAGCTGTCTTATTTGCTTTTTCTTTCTTCATGAGGTTTATATTTGGGTGCGTATATAAATTTTTGTCTAAATATAAAATTTACATATGTTTCTATATCACATGTACAGTATATTTACTATTTTAAACAATAATAAAAATCTTGCTGCTGTTTTATTTATTCATTTTTTGAGTTAGTTCTGTATTAACTGAAATTAAATAGTGGTAATATAGGATGTTTGGGTGTAAAAGAAAAGAGGTGCAGATTATAATAAACCCTGATGGGATTTATTGTTATCTATTTGATTACTGACTTGTCAATCAATAGAAGACATTACAACATGTCCTGTTTGCATAGTTCCCCTGTTATATACAAGTTCTTGCAAATGTTTTGCCACCTTCAGCCCAGGTTCATTTCGTGCACATAATCTAAACATTTTAAATATTAAGCTCATTATTTAAGGAGATATAATCGTACAGTTGAGTCAAAAGTTTACATACACCTTAGTAAAAGTTCTCAGAACTGATTTTTAACTGCTCAACAGATTTTATGTTAACAAACTTTTTTTTTTGTTTTGGCATGTCAGTTAGAACATCTATTTTATACATGAGACGAGTAATTTTTCCAACAATTGTTTTCAGATAAATTATTTCACTTTTGTCATTTTATCACAATTACACCTGGGCTTTCAACAGCTTGGGGAAATTCCAGGAAATGATTTCATGTCTTTGGAAGATAATTTTAGTCAATTGGGGATGTACATTATATGAACAAAAGTATTTGGCCAAACCTGCAATGATATTGGTCTGGGCTCTGCGAGGGTCAGTCGAGTTCTTCGACACCGAACTCATCAAACCATGACTTTATAGTTCCTGCTTTTTGCACGGGGGCACTGTCATGTTGGAATAGAAAAGAGCCTTCCCCAAACGGTTGCCACAACGTTTGGAGCATAGCTTCGTCCAAGATGTCTTGGTATGCAAAAGCATTAAGATCGCCCTTTACCTGGGATAAGGGCCTGATTGAAACACCAAAATTCAGTATTTAACAAGTTTGGCCAGATACTTTTGTTCATATAGTGTATCTCTGGATGTGTTTTAAGGTATACCTTTAAACTCACTGCCTCTAAGTTTGACATCATGGGAAAATCAAAAGAAATCAGCCAAGACCTCAGAAAAAAAAAATGTGAACCTCCACAAATCTGGTTCATTCCTTGGAAGCAACTTCCAAATGCCTGAAGATACCACATTCATCAGTACAAACCATACTACGCATGTATAAAGACAATGTGACCACTCAGGAAGATGTGTACTTTGGAACGAAAAGTACAAATCAATCTTTGTGACATTGTGAAGACACAGAAGAAAACAGATACAAGTGTATCTATAACCAGTAAAATGAGACCAGTATCAACGTAACCTGAAAGGCTGCTCAACAAAGAAGAAGCCACAGCTCCAAAACTGCCACAAAGCCAAACTAGAGTTTGCAGCTGCACTTGGGGACAAAGCTCTTACTTTTTGGAGAAATGTAATCTAGTCTATTGAAACAAAAAATGAACTATTTATCTATAATGAACATTGTTGTCTGGATGAAAAAGGGGGAGGATTGCAAGCTGAAGAACACCATCCCAACCATAAAGCAGCAGCATTGCTTTGCTCCTGGAGGGACTGGTGCAAGTTTTCAAAATAGATGGCATCATGAGGGAGGAAGATTATGTGGATATATTAAAGCAACATTTCAAGACACCAGCCAGAATATTAAAGCTTGGTCACAAATTGTTCTTCCAAATTGTGTCAAAATGACTTTAGGACAATAAGGTTGAGGTATTGGAGTGACCATGACCTCAATCCTGAAGCAAATTGTGTGAAGAACTTAAAAACAATGTGAATGTCTAAAAAGCTGACTCGGTCAGACCAGTTCTGTCGGGAGGAATGGGTGAAATTCCAGCAACTTAGATATGTAAGATGTGTGTGGAAAGAAACATTTGACAAATGTTAAACAATTACAGGGAATATTCCCAAATACTAATTGTATGTAAACTTCTGACCCTCTGGGAATGTGAGGGGGGAAATCAGAAAATCTTTCTATCTACATATTAAATTTAGGTTTATTTATGTACATTACTGCACAGTGAAAAAAAATTAATCTTCGCATATCCCAGCTTTGTTAGTACTCTGGGGCCAGAATGCAGGGTCAGTCATTATACTGCACTCTGGAGCAGACAGGGTTAAGGGCCTCGCTCAAGGGCCCGACAGTGGCAATTGATCCTAACTGATCTAAGACAGGGAATGTTAACTAGGATTAAATGTCAGGGATTTTGAAAAACAGTTTTTAAAAATTTTATTTGTCAAACACAACCATACGCAGTATGATATGCAGTTAAACATAAAAGATAAAGGTAGGGTGGAGCGGAAAGACAGAAAGATAGAAGGATTTTGCTGCAAGGGAAAAAAACTGCACTGACTGAGAGAAATGTACGTTTCCTTTTGGCAAAGTTGCGGTATCTAAACTTCTAGTTTCAGGTATAGATTGTGATTTACACTTCTGTAGTTAAACTTGCACCTCAGCAATGATTACTGTTAAACCTCTGTTCCGAAATGTGTCGTAATTCTGTTTGTCGCGTTATCATGTGACGATTATATTTGCGTGATGTGCAAAAGGGGGCGGGGTTTAAACCGCCGTCTTTCTTCTTCTGGCCAATCGACAGTGAGTGACGTAAGAAAAAGGATGTAACTAAAAATCGGGAGTTAATTCAAGATGGCGACGCCGTAGTGCAGCTTCACAGTGACAACAGCAACAACAAAGCAAAACAAACTTGTATTTGCATTTTTTTTTTCTATTTCTAAAAAATGTTATCGCGTCATTCAAGCCTCTATTGACGCGTTTAAAGCGATAGAGCTGTGTCAGTTCGGCGTTGAAGTGAAGTGTGTGGAAGTGCTGTAGACGGGCTGACCCGAACCCGCAACAACTGCAGGTAAACACCCGGCGTCCTGACGCCTCTCAGGGATCATAACGATCTAATACTCATCAATAACGCCACGGTGAGGTCCTGCATAGCCGTCTAATTTATCTGTTTGATTAACTACTGTTATATGATTGTCTTGTCACAGTTATTATGTTGTTTGTTTAATATGATTCCTGTTTATCCTGTATTTCCTGAGTGTTGTTAAATATTATATCCTGGAGATTATAGCACACAGATGCATCAGGGATTAATTTATAGTCTGTCTGTACTACCCGGGATCACCCAAATGAGAACTGGTTTCCCTGTTGATTCTGGTTCCCCTCAAGGTTTCTTCATCTTGTCATTTCCTTACATTTGTTTCTAATTCATTTCCATTTTTAAAACTGTGTAAAGCTTTCTTACAACAATTAACATCACTAAAAGTGCCATACAAATACAATCTAATTTAATTCATCATTAGATTACTTAATATCATCAGCTTTTCTTTTTTATCTTCTTGAGTCAGGTGCTGTGCACGCGCACTCAGACTAACCCATATATTTTTTTCCCAGCTGTTGGTCAATATTCAGGATATGAAGACGCTTAGTCAGCATACATAAATGCCGTTCTGTAACATTTCTGCTTGTCTGACTTAGAAAGAAAAAGCAAGGATTATACAACGCAAAAGTTTGCATTTTTTCTTTCGGTATAGAGTTGACAACTGAGTTCCAAAAGAAATACAGTAAGTTTATAAAAATATGTGTATGTGCATCCTCTATATAAATATGCATGCTATGAACCCTTCTTCTCTCCAGCCTTGATTTGAATAAGAGACATCTGACAGAATTGCAGATGTTGAGAAGAATGAGGTGCAAACATTACATCTGAGAGAATTCACAGAATTGTCACAGAATATGTCCGACAGAAATGACTGTAATGGTTACGCAGGCAAAGAATGCCAACATCTTTTTGTCTCTTACAAAACAAATATGAAATTGGTTTTAAATCCGATATTTATTTATTTTTTTTGTTAACAATAACACGATGGTCATTGTTATGCTTTGTCGGTTTCCTCCATTTTCCCCCCCCCTCACAGTCCTGATTGGTGTTTTCTCATTGCCTGTATTGTATGACTGTGTGTCTCTGCCTATGACCTGTGATGGCTTGGTTCATTGAGTTAGATTCCAGGCATAAAACGGTTGACCCCAAAGTCTGGTTCATTTTGATCAGTGAGAACACAATCATTCTTCGCTTTGGAATCATACCCGAGTGGGCTGGAAAAGGTGGTCCTGAGAACGATACAGCGTACCTGAGCAGAGAATTAGGTCACTGTTTAGATGCGACGTCATCAGTGCCATCGGTCTCCTTCGAAATCTCCACGTGCAATCTAATCCTTTGACCTGCACATCTATAGTTAAAATAAATAAATATATATGTGTGTGTATATATATATATATATATATATATTATATTTATATGTATATATGTATTTTGAATGGGGGGGGAAGCAACCGTTCCTGACCCCTAAGAGCTCATGGTTCAGTATTTGTGTCGGCATCATTGCCCCATATGTCACTTAGCATATACAAAATGGGACAACATGCCAGATGCGTGATGGCAACAGTGACCAGTGATTTGGTAACGAGAAGAACAGACTCTCAATTTGGTATTTTACATTAACAAATTCATGCTGAGAAAAAAACAAAAACAAAAAAAAAACACAAAGCTCTATTTAACTTTTCACCCACACAAGATAAAGCTTCTCAGATTAAATTTCTACAGTGTATTCAGATGCAGTATTTCCCCTAGAAATTTTTTCAGCCCTGGTGATAAGAGGATGATTGAAGTTTTGTGTCGCATTCTCAAATTTTTGGTTATTTATTTTTCTCGCAAAACACAAGACTTTTAGTCTGTAATTTATATGGATGTACTACAGATTAGTGCTGATTTGGAGAGGCCAAGCCCTTCGTCATTTCAGCAGCATTTTAATTCATACAGAGATAAGAAACTTTGAATATCAAGTGAATATTGAACGTCTGGCCAACTTCATTGCGGTGAACCAAAGGGTGTAGTTAGCATTAGTACCAAGATGGTGAGTTAGGATAGAGCTGAAAAACACGCCTAGATGGGGAAATTCCACACTGTAGCTTTATTCTGACAGTATTAAACAATGTCTGTGCAAGCCAGTTCTCCACAATACTCCCTTCCTTAGTTATACATGAACTGTAGAATATAGCAATCATCCCCAACACTGCTGGTTACTGAGGAGAATAATTTCAGCGAGGTAGCTTATCAGAGCAGCATTGAAGCAAAACTTGACCTGTAAAGACCTCACGTTCTGGTCTACCACAACAAAAAGGACGTGCCACCTTTGTGTGACGTTATTAGACATTAGCGTGTAGCCACATTTACTAAACGTCTGACTGATTGCAGTATATTGGATGGCATTAGATTAATTGGTATGTCAGCATGATAGCCTGCGATGCCTGTACTATTATAAGAAAAACACTGAGATGTGAACTTCTGTGTTCAGCTTCACCGAAGCATTACGTCTTCTACTTAGTTGGTCATATACATGGTCTCATTCTAGGAAGCCACAGACCACTTCTAGTGTTCACTTCTGCTTTATGTGACTAGTTTCCTAAATGGATCAGTACACACAACTTCATACACTTTTTTTTTTTTTTTTTTTTTTTTTTTTTTTGGACCTTTATGTATGCTTTAGGCTCTAGATGCTTATGCTTTACAAATAATATCTTGCATTCATGCGCTTTATACTTTCTCTCTTTGTTTGTGTGTTATGTACAGCAGCAATGTCATTTGTCCAGCCGACCGCAGATACCACACCCTTCTTCTCGGATGACGATGGGGAAGGGACGGATACAAAGAGCGAGGAGCAGTCAGATCAGCCAGAGGCAGAGTGCACGAGTGGAGTGTCCAATAGGAGAGCGTTTATGACCGTGATTGTCCTCTGCTATGTCAACTTGCTAAACTATATGGACAGATTCACTGTAGCAGGTTTGTATTACAGTACATCCACATTGTGACTTTCAGATGTACTTCACAAAGTGGAGTTTTTAAAGAGTCTTTTGTCCTGAAGTAAAATGTCAGATAATTGCCAGGTTTTTTGAAATGCTAAATAAAGGTAGAATGACTAGAGCAGCACTGAAATTCATTTTCAGACAATGCCTATTTTTTTTTTTTTTTTAAACAGCAATCTGTATTACTCTGAGCAAATATTGCCCAAGGCTATTGATGTATCGCATGTGAGATTGACATGATCTCTCTTTCAAGTGCTGTAACACACAGTCAATATCACTGAACTCTTGAATTCTTTGTGATCTGGAACAGGGAGCTCTGTATACACGACAAGCTCGACCTATTTCGTACCCGCTGTCTTTTATATTTTATTAAATCAACATGTCACATTTAAATGAATTGTTTTGTATAAATGTGTTCTGGTAAAAAAAAGTTGTTGAAACTAAAAACTAAAAGCAAATCAATTAAATTAACATTTTTTGTTCACTTTTTTTTTTCTTCTGTTTGTGCAATTATGAAGAAAGCTGACCATAAAGTAATTTGTAAAGTCCGTCAATTTTTTTTTTGTTTGTTCTTTCCTGTAGGTGTACTCCCTGATATTGAGAAATTCTTCAACATCAGTGATGGCAAATCTGGGCTGCTTCAAACCGGTATGATGATGATGGTGGTGGATGCTTTATTGTTGTTGCCATGAACACCAAAATTAACTGGAATCCTGTTCTCCCAGTCTTTATCTGCAGCTACATGTTTCTTGCTCCATTCTTTGGTTACCTGGGCGACCGGTACAACAGGAAGGCGATCATGTGTGTGGGCATCAGCTTCTGGTCTTTAGTGACTTTAGCCAGCTCCTACGTCACCAAAGATGTTAGTAGCAAAACTAGACCTGTTCTTTAATCTTGACTTGTGTTTTAATGCCTTTTTTTATATCAAATGAGATCAAAGTATTTATTTATAGTTCTGGGGTTTGATTAAATGACTGTTGATGCGATCTGTCTTTTTGTGAGACAGCATTTTTGGGCGCTGTTGCTGACGCGGGGGTTCGTCGGGGTCGGCGAGGCCAGTTACTCCACCATAGCACCCACCATCATCGCAGACCTTTTCGTTAAGGAGAAGAGAACAGTCATGCTCTCTGTCTTCTACTTTGCCATCCCTGTAGGCAGGTGAGAGAAATACAGAGGAGTTTGAACTTGACGCTGTCAAGCGTTGGGATTTCAGAACGCTAAGTTACTATCATTATTATTTTTATTATTATTATTATTATTATTATTGAAACGCTGCACCAGATAACTTGACTGATAAGTCGTTGTGACCAAGAGCATCGAAATTCTATGAAAGCAGTGATTAATTGGCATCTTAAAAATGATTTATTTACATATGATTGCTTTAAAAATCATAGTCATGCTACAACAGAAATCTTTTGAGGAACTGAAGATTTCTTTAATTATGAGAGCTACACAGTTCCTGGATGACTTTCTGTTCTTTGTTGCTGCTGTAAATCAGAGACCGTGACCATTATACAAAAAGTGATGCAAACAGTGTGACGATAACATCATCTGCGCATGTGGCAAGCATACAGCAGTGCAAACTGTGGTTAAATTTTTGCAGCAGAAGAATATACATAATTTCAAATGAACACGTTCAGTTGAGCAGGTGTTTACCTACTTTTTGCACTTGTGCAGGCTTTTTCCTGGGAATCATATATCATGTTTTTACTTTCTATGACGCACTGATCAGGAACTCCATAGACAAACCATGTCATTGTCATCTAGTTTAGTTCCTTAAAAGGTTGGAAGATCTGGTACATACTGTTCCTTGCAGGTTTTGAAAAAAAACTTCATTTGCATTGTGAAGGTGGTCTGCACTTTACCAATCAGTAAAGTTCAGGTTCCTCTTCCGCATTAGAACTTTATAACATGATGGCATTAATTTATTTTCTCTGTCCCCCTTTCTCCCTGTTTCTCCTTTTTACACCCTCACACGCACACACACACCTATCAGTGGTCTAGGCTACATAGTTGGATCAGCAGTGGATAAACGGGCAAAAGACTGGCACTGGGCTCTGAGGGTAAGTCCGCAAGCACATTATGTTTCACTTGCACTTTCGTTCTGATGCGACATTCACACCTTTTATTGACTTGTAATAAACACCTTCATGCCTTTGTCTGGCTCTCTCCATCAGGTGACGCCTGCTTTGGGTCTTGTAGCGGTGGTGTTGTTATTGTGTGTGGTGAAGGAGCCAAAGAGAGGTGCTGTAGAGGCTCGGCCCGAGCACACACTGCACAGGACCAGCTGGCTCTCTGACATGAAGGCTCTCTTCAGGAAGTCAGTGCTGTTCTGATTTTACAGCTTGCACGTTTTTTTTGCATTTCACACTATTACAGTCTTGCATAAAAGTATTCACTGCTTAGGCTTCAGACCTTCCTACCCTGAAATCTCCATCTCCATAAACATCAGTTTATATTTAACACTATTGTCCGACTTTTTTTTTTCTTATCCTTCTTGATTAATTCTTCAAAAGTAACAGATGAAAATATGTACAATATTGTGTATTTCCACCCACTAGCTAACACCATCACATGACAAATATCACATTCACGTGAAGCCAGACTCCTTTCCCTGAGCTCAGAGAGTGTGTTTAGACCTAGAAGTCGCTAGTCGATGTGATTTAAGAGAGTAGAGAGAGTGTATGCCAGTAGACTTCAAGCTGTCTGAGTAGTTGTGACATTTTTAGGATTCAATTCTTTGAGAATAAGGCGAATATTTTTCTTATCTCAGGAATACCATGTGTACATCTTTTAACTGTACCCGTCTCTCTTTCTTCAGTAAGAGCTTCATACTGTCGACCTTTGGTTTCACGGCAGTGGCCTTTGTCACAGGATCGCTTGCTCTTTGGGCTCCTGCTTTCCTCTTCAGAGCAGCGGTCTTCACCGGAGAGAAGCAGCCATGCATCCAGGAGCCATGTGACACCTCTGACAGGTTAAACTTGCAATCATTGAGGGAACATACACTGTTGCGTTAATGCATGTCTCACACTCTGTAATATCACGCTTTCAAAAAGCAGGAAACTGGAACTAGAAGTACATTGCTGATCAGATGTATTTTGAGACTATTGTCATTTTAATAGTAACGGAATCAGTTTAACCTCATCTTTTGCACTGCAACACTGATGCACACTGACAGTGAAAACGAACTTCTAGTATTGTAAATGTGCAGAGAAAATTCCTTTCTCATTTCCTTTTCACACAGATTATTATGGTCTAATATCTGTTTATTTCAATGTCCTGTCTCTGTGCCCTCTAGTCTGTATTTTGGAATCATCACATGTGTGACGGGAGTGTTGGGTGTAGCAATGGGTGTAGGTGTCAGTAAGCGTTTAAGGACGAGAACGCCACGTGCCGATCCACTCGTGTGTGCTGCTGGCCTCCTCCTCGCTGCCCCCTTCCTTTATCTGTCCATCATCTTTGCCCAGGGCAGCACCATAGCTACCTACGTGAGTTCGCCTCAGTATGCCATTTTATTTTATTTTTTTCTCACTCTTGCTGCTGTTTCTCACATTTCATTTTTCACACTTAGCACACACTCTTTGCACATCTTTAGCATCTTTTTTGTTTCCTCACCATTTCCTGTTTGTTTCTGTTTTTTTTTAACATTGGTGCTATGCTTTATATTTAAGAGATTAAAGCAAAAGATTAATATTTTAAACAAATGCATTGTAATACTAAATTTGAATCCGAGTTTTATCCTGCCACAGACTGGGCAAATATTAATGGTAGCGTGCGTATGTTTATATCAACCACAGAAGCTTGAAAAAATGAAGGTGAGCAGGGGAATGAAACTGAGCAGACATTACTGTTACTTTTATTGAAATGGCTGCAATGCAGACAAGAGAGAATACAATATTTACAAACTTCTTTAGTAAACCTTCCCTCGATTTGGTACATGTTCATTCCTTCAACTATTAACTCGGTTAAAAAAATGGCATAGAACAAGAAAGGCAGATGTGCAGTTACACTTCTGAGTCCAGTGTGGTAATTTTTTGTTTACGTCCCACACAGATTCGCTAAATCCCCTTTGGCTGCCTCTTAGAGCCGCGTGATTTACATTTACATATAGGCATTTGGCAGACGCCCTTATCCGGAGCGACTTACATTTTTTTTGCATCATTACTGAGCAGTTGAGGGTTAAGGGCTTTGCTCAAAGGCCCAACAGTGGCAACTTGGTGGTCATGGGGTTTGAACCTGGGACCTTCCGAATCGTAGTCCAATACCTTAACCACTGTAAATAGAAACCACTCGCATTTTGTCGCTTATTTTGAGTTTATGGGTGATCGGTACAGTAAGGGCCCCTACTGGACATTAGTGTGGAGCAGACGATTGTCAGGGGTTAAAAAAAAAAGGTTACTTTGTATGAGACATGACATGTAAGCACTCAACAACATGAGTTACACAGCATTTCAGTGTTTATTAGATACTTTTATTAGTTGTTAATAGTTCAAAAACCTGTAAGAAATATACAGTACTGTGCAGAAATCTTTTATTTCTTAAATGTTTATCATGTCTGCATTATGATGTATAGCATTCATTATGTTTCAAAAAATTATATATAAAAAAAAGAAATAATATTACAGAAGAAGATATACCAGTAAGGAAAGCACAATTACATAACAGACCAGTTGTTAGATGAAACCAAAACCCTAATGTAGGCTCCAGAGTTTAGCAAAAAATAGAAAGGAGCAAGAACCAGAAGAACTCATATTCTCCAGCACATTCAGTAAAACCTAATGGCTGTTTTATTTATGAACTGAACAAATCTGTTTCTTGCCGGTGTTTATTTTATTATTCTTTAGTGCTTTTTATAGAAATTTCTTTAATGTAGAAATGTTTTGGAAGCCATTTTTTTTGTGCCTAAGAGTTTTGAAAACTTCAGTGTTATTTATTTACTTATAATTTTTTTAAATTATATGTGGAAATAGTAAATGATTTAGTCTGGTTCCTCTCAAGGGTTCTTCCTATTGCCATCTCAGGCATGATTGCCATCTCAGGGAGTTTTTCCTTGCCACCGCCACCCTCGGCTTGCTCCTCAGGGACCATCTCATCATTTTGATTCATACACATTGACATTTCATACAAACTTCCATAATTTGTTTTGATTGTGTCAAGCTGTTTTGCGACAATGACCGTTGTAAATAGCGCTATACAAATAAAATAAAATTGAATTGAATTTAGTACCTAATAATACATGATAAACATGTATAGCAAAATTTATACTAAAGACAATATGGTGCCGAAGACTTTTGCGCAGTATTGCCCTATTACTCTTTACTTTAGGTTTACTGCTTAGAGTTCAATAGCTGCATTGTGGGCTGTCACACACTCAGTAGCTTTTCATTTGTAAAGTAACTACCATCAGTGGCTGTCAAAAATAAACTGTTTGCTTAAACTCACTAACTGCGGAATGCCTGTACATCTGCAGAATGCCTGACCTTTTATGCAGTTATCTAATCAGTCAAACATGTAGCAGCAGTGCAACACTTAAAATCATGTGGAAATTCATCATGGAGCTTACTCCTGCAGAGCTGCTACTCTCTGGGTCTTTTTTGTTCATCACACATTCTGTGAAACCTCTAGAGACTGTTTTATGTGTGAAAATTCCAACGAAATTCTCAAATTTCTGTTATCAATGACGATGCCAAAAAAGTCACTAAGAAGCTGATGCTCTTGACTTATCTGCATGATTTTAAGCACTGCATGTGATTAGATAACTGCATGAAAGGTAAGGATGAAGTGTAGGTAAGTTATTTACAATTAACAGTTATTAATTGGAGTTACATTATTTATGTAGCTTAATTAACACACTAGGCAGCATGGTGCTGCAAAAAGTGGATCAGACTCGGTGAGTGTATAATATATGGTGTGCTTTTTGTTGTTTAAATGCATAAATAAAACTGTAATACCTAATTAAAATATAATTGAAAGCTGGATTTACTCAGACCTGTTTGGTCATTTTGCTAAAAAGTTTAATTATTCTGTATTATGTATTATGCTGTATTTTTTTCTCTGTGATGAAAATAGAACATAAGACTTTAAGTAAAATAAACCGATTTTTGTTTTTGAACATGCCAAGTATTACAAAATCTTCAATCTGAGTGTGTGAGTGAGTGTTGTAGATTGAATGCTGCTGCACCTTTGCCTCCTTTGATGTCTTAGGGTGACCTTTGTGTACCATTTGTATTTGACTCAGGTCTTCATCTTTTTTGGTGAGATGTTCCTCTCAATGAACTGGGCCATTGTGGCTGACATCTTGCTGGTGAGCTGCTTTTTCTGCTTTTTTTTTTTAATTATATACAAGTATTTATAACAAACTGACCAGGCATTAAATATTGATCACATCTCTCTCTCTCTCGCTCTCTCAGTATGTTGTCGTCCCCACACGGCGCTCCACTGCAGAGGCTTTTCAGATTGTTCTCTCTCACCTGCTGGGAGACGCAGGCAGTCCCTACCTCATAGGAGTGGTACGTGTCACTATGACATATATACAATGAAATACACAGTTTATTCTTTTGGATTGTTCTATTAATAATTCAGTTGTTTGCTTTTTGTGGTAGGTGTCAGACTCGCTGAAACGGACGGACTCTTACATGTGGCAGTTCCGCTCCTTGCAGCTCTCTCTCCTCCTCTGTTCTTTCGTTGCCGTGGTCGGCGGAGGCTTCTTCTTGGCCACGGCCCTTTTTGTTGAAAAAGACAGACATGATGCAGAGAGCTATGTCCCTTCAGGTGAGTGAGATACCTGCTATGAACAATAAAATGGATTTGTGCTTCTTTGACTGTATGTATTTATTCAGTTAACATTACTCATTAATCAAGTCCAAAACAACAATGCCACAGCTAGTGAGTCCAAATTGTCAGTGCTGTCTAGGTGAGAGGGATATTTCTCTGTCTCTCTCTCTCTCTCTTTCTCTCTCTCTCTCTTTCTTTCCCCATCAATCATAGTGAAACTGTGCATAGCGGTGGATAGCACTGTCTTCCAAATGCTGCCCAGTGTGCTGCAGTTTTAAATGACATGTGCTTAGCTGGCTTTACTTGTCTTAAAGAAAACATGTGATAACCTTCTCTCTATGTGGCCATGCAAGACCTATATATATATACATACAAGGTGACACAAAAAACGGGAACTTTTTTTCCAATCCAATAAAACTAGAAGTGATAAAAGAAATAAATTTTGTTGCCCGTTCCACTGATCCATGATTACTAAAATGGC
>JAOVVB010000026.1:20734974-20745032 GCA_028570985.1 Heterobranchus longifilis
AAACTGAAAATTTAATTATGTTCATTTTTGTTCTTTTTTTCCCTTAAATCAACTCACCCCATCATAGGTGGCCTTTGAGTATAATAAAACAACATTGCCTTTCAGTGTACTTTACAAATGCCTTAATTTCTTGTTTTGTGATTTGGTGAGAGATTTGGTTACCTGGAGGTTTTAAGCTCCTGTGTGATAATTATGAAGCAGAATGATTCTATGAAATAACCTTAGTACCTTGTGGCACTTTAGGGATCAAGAGTATTAAATTATACTTCTGAATAGTATTCATGTTATTTGTGTGCTGTAAACTGAAATGTCTACATCTCTGAAAGAAGAACGTAAAGAAGCGTGTGGAACAATTGCGACTAAATACGAAGCACAAGAGCAAAAAAAAAAAAAGGAACAGTCCTTTTAGGCAAATGGGCAGAGCTGAAGCCAGGTAGATGAATGAGCAAGAAACCACTCAGACAGTTTAGCTCAGAGATTGGAGGTGGAGGCTTCGACGACATTCAGAAATAGCCTATGAGGAGAGAGACTGAGCGAGAGAGCACAGGCACAGGAAAGATAAAGAAAGAAAAAGTTTAGGGATGGCCTATTTCTCTACAGCACTCATGTATGACTGATGTGCTTGCTTAAATAGCTTATGGGCTGATGAGTGAGAAGTGTTGAAAGTCAGAAGGAGGTGAAGAAAGAACGATAAGAAACTTGGAGGAAAAGTGGAAGAACCACAATGGTAAAACTCCGAGTGTGAACTAGGGGTGATTTTGCTTTGGTGAGTGACGTGTGAGAACTGGCCCTTGGTTCGGCTCAGCACCTGCTGTGACAGTGCCGGTAAGTTTTTTTTTTTTTTACTTTTGATCATGTTCTAATCTTAGATGAAGTGCATATTTTGTCCACTTATTAGAATCAATTCAAAACAATATTAAGTATGATTTGAATAAGTAGCTACTCCTAGTAGTTGCCAATTTTTAAACCTTAGGGGCACCATCAAACTTTTTCTTCTTTCTTTTCTCATTATGATCAGCCTTACCAGCTTTGCATGAGCAATTTGGTGACCAAAGGTCCTTTGGTGGTCAAAGGATCTAGCAATGGTACACCACAACACAGTCTCTTAAGGAAACCTCACTCTCACACATTTTTTTCTTCTTCTTTTTGGTCACCACTAAAATAAACAATTTGTTACAATGTATTTAGTGTATATCTTTTTATAACAGATATGATACATAATACATATAATACATGACTCATTAAATTAAAGCATATAGTATTGCAAATGACTTCTGTTCATATCATCACAGGGTAGACCATGTGATACTAGCTTTTTCTTATTTCATTAGTTTCATTGCATTAATGTTAGAAAAATGTCCACATTGACAGTTCACAGCGTGGGCGCTCAGTAAGCATTGTTTCAGGTTCACGTTGGCATTTAGAAATGCTCGGATTGGCACAAAATGGAGGTGGATATGCTGTGGCCCTGGTTTTTGGGGTTTGAGTGAAAGAAGCCCTGCAGAAGTAGGTGTAACAGAGAAACCTAGGCCAAGTCAATTTCTTGTGATGTGCTTTTTTTTCTCTTTTTTCTCATCTAACTGCAAAATACAGGAAATCCGTTTCCTGGCAATGAACGCACTCACATGCATACATACAGTCACGGCAACATAGGCGGATAATAAACAGAACTGCAATGACATAGATGCCACGAGATTAATTAAATTGTGAAACTGTTAACATGTAGCTCTGATATATTCCTCTTTGGATGTTGATTTCGCTTCAGTAAATAAATTCTGTATAACTTCCAAAATCTTTAAATAAAATCCATCAAAAGAAATAATACTGATTTAGAAAAAGATTTTTTTAAGTAATAAAAAAAAACACAATTTGGCAATTTTATATATTTCTGAAGACATTACCTCAGAGACAATAATACAATAATAATGGTTAGCAATGACCAAGCAAACATTACAATAAAAAAGAATGACAATTTCAATATTCAACAAGCTGTTAATTATCAAAAAAAAATATATATTCTACAGGTTATGGAGCTAGATAGGTTTTCTGAGCATTTAGTTAACCAAAATTAAAAATGTTTAATTTCCAATTAACACTAATTAGCCAGCTAGCTAGCTAACAAACAGATTTTAATAATAGAACAAAAAACTAATGGTTCATATACATACCTCAATGAGCCAGGTAGTTTTGTTTTCTAAACATTTGATTTACTAAAATTTAAAGTCCAATCCTGCTAGTTTTTTAATATTTTTCCAAATTGCCATAATCAAACATTGTTTATATGCCTCATGGAGCCAGGGCTTTAGGTTTCCTGCCTTTTTTGAGTTTGTTTAACACAACCACTGAAAAATTAACATGCCTCCTAGTTATCAACAATGTTTGCAGTTAGCATTAACCAGCTATCTATCTTAGAAAAAAATCTGATCAAACATCTGTTTTATATTGATTTTGGAGCTAATTAGGTTTTGTAAATATTATCACTAATTGTTTTTTGCTAACACCATATACATAGTGACAGTTTGACTATTACTTAAAGCGCATAAAAAATAAAATAAAAAAACTTTTAAATGGACAGAAAGTTTGTTATGCTACCAGGCTAGTAATCAGCACTTGATAGCCGGGGAATGAGCCAGACATTCAACACAAAATTTGTGTGATTTTTTTTTTTTCCCTTTGGTTCTCAATGTAGAGCTGCCTTCAAAAAACTGTTATTAATGACATTTGACCATGAGCAAAAAAGAGCCCTCACACAGATAAACATGCTCCAAATACCGTAATTTAAATACTCATTTAAACCCTCTAAAACTTTTCCTTGTTTAGGCCTTTATTCAGTAATTTCAGTGACCCTTAGAGTAATAAAAGTATTTTTGGTTTCTTGATTTCAGTTTGTTCAACGTTTTTATGTTAGTGAATTAAGGATTAGCTCGAATAAGATGTGAGTAAAGTGGTTCCTCGCTGCAAACTAAAACTCTCCACTGGAAGCTACAAAAAAGCCACTAGCGGTTGAATCTGCTACTTTTACCAGCAGACGCAGACTCTCTAAACCTAAATAATCATCAACATATAAACTGTAAGATATGAGAGCAGACTTACAGCTGAACGTACCTACTAAGATTGCATCATGTATTTTTTTAAATTATACAAATAGTTCATTAAAATCCTGATTAATTTCTCAGGTATGGATTCCACTGCACTTTTGACGGTGGTATGTGTGGCAGTTGTTGTGCTGTTCATCATCCTGACTGGTCTTTGCTTGAACTGCAAAGGAAACAGCCCACCAAGTAAGATAAGAAATAAAGGATGTGCACAAAACAGATCCTTTTATCACTTGAAACACATTATTCAGAGTGGCTCAAATGTCTCGATCCGTAGGCAAACAAGGAAATGCTGTAAAATTCAGCAGCAGTTTTTGAAGAAAACTTATATGAGAACAAATTCTTTTTTGATCTTCTGTCAGTTTCAGCGCTGTCTTGGGTCTGAAATAAAAGAAAGAGCAGATTTCATATATCAAAAATGTCTATGGATCGGAACTTTTTTGCCATTTTATATAGCAAGTTTAAACACATATGTTTTTTATGCTTTGTTATAAATCCTTGTATAATATTAATAATATTTTTTCTTCTGTTTTTTTTTAGTATATATAAGACAACAACATGATCCACGCAACAGTTATCCATCGTAAGGGATGATCTGATCTAATGACTGCTTTTCTATTTCACCTTTTTCACTTTGCTTCGGTCATGCGAGTTCTTCAGGTTTTCCCTCTGGAGAACATATAACAATTCTATTTAGAACCCTATGACAGATTCCAAGAAAAAATCTTTAGACAACTAAAACTCTTAAACCAGTCCAGGGGGGCCGTAAAATGGCTGAACCTGCACTCTGACCACAGCTTACTAACAAGAAATTGGGATATGTGAAAAAAAAAGAACTTAATTTTACAGTATATACATATATTACTGTACATTACACACATTATTATTATTATATATTTTTACTTTATTTATGTAATCATCCCATTACATTTTTGCACACAAATAATAACATCCTTGAATGAAAACCTTTTAGCTTCAATCCTTATCTTTCTTCTTGTTTTAGATTATTTTATTTTATTTTTTTATTATTATTATTATTATTATTATTATTATTATTTTTTACAATTTGTGCCTGGATGCTTCTGTTTTGTGTACTCGGTCTCATCTCTCTCTCTCTCTATCTCTCTCTCTCTCTCTTTACAGGAACCAAACGTTTGCAGTTGTTCGCCCCTGTAAGTAAAAGAAAAGTGTTGGTTTAAAGCCAAGCACATCTTAATGTGAAACTGATATGTGATACTGTTAACAACAGAACAGGTTAGAACTAGATTCCTAATGAGCAATGCAGGGAAAACTGTGGCAAGGAAATACTTCAGGAAACAGCATATAACAGAAGAAAGAGACTCATAATGAAAACCTCCTCTGGAGATCAGATAATGGGATTTTAAGATTAAGCTATGATTAATTATATTAGTAATTCATTAAGTACATTAGTACCTTATCTGATCCTACTCATGTCATCTCTTTCATATAATTCAAGTGAAATTGTTGAACATGAGCATATTGTGAAAAAAGAGCCTTGACATGCAATGATTTATAATTCTGGCAAGAGTATGTAGAACAGGGGTGTTCAAATCCTGTCCTGAAGAGCCAGCATCCTGCATAGTTTGTAATTCACCAACACTTAAACACATTCACCAAACCTGGCAATTAACAGATTGGTTAAATAAGCTGTTTTTGAGCAGAAAAAAATCACCAAACTTTCCTGGAGAATGGTCCTCTCGTAATGGATTTAATCTCCCCTGATGTAGAAAGAATCATATCATGCTCAACTAGGGCTAGAACGAAATATCCTATCTACAGTGCATCAATGGGTGTAGAGTGCCAACTAAATACATACGGCCAAAACATGGTATTGGTGTTAAAAAGTGTCTCATATTTTCATAATACTTAATGCTTCAAGTCTGTGCTTTGTTTTTTGTAAATCTGCCTACATATTTATATTTTTATAAATGGCAATTTTAGCAAATGAATGAATGAGCAAATGAGAAGAAACACTTTTAGGTAGTGTCTGTAACTTTTTTGAATTGAAATCTTTCAATGATTTTAATTGTCATTCAGATGAAACTTGGCCAATTTAGATTTCACATGAAACATGAATTTGCTTTTTTGCTTTTATCAACTGAAATGCTTTAATTTAAGCAACAATTTTTACAGATCATATGCTTCTAGATGCTTACACCAATTGTACTATCAATACAGATTTACAGAGATTTCTCGTAAAGAAATATGAATAATTTGCATTTTAATTATTATTGGTTGAAGCGAGACTGAAAAATTGCCACTTCTGGGGAACATATAAAATCATCTCTCCAAAATGGAGAATTAGCAACTTAAAATTTTTAGGGAAGCAAGATTGGTCACTTCCATGTTGTATAAACTTCAGAAGTAGCTTCTTTGGCACACACATTTTCTTTTTTTTGTATAAATAATACATAAATAATACTGTGTTTTGGCTGATAATGAAATAAAAGCGCACCTACTTGCTTTTGTGTTGCTGCGGGTTATTTGACAAAAAAGTACACTTTAGGCATTGTAAGCAATTCTTTTTTAAGTATGTAATTTATGCAATGCTAATTCCTATTAACTTGACTGTTCACAATAGATGTGTTATTAGGTAGCTTGCCAGCAATCTTGAACACAGGTTTATTTGTTAGATATAAATGTTAGTCTATGTTAGATTAATACTAGCTCGTCAGTGCTTTTGTTACATGATATATTGTTTAGCCAAATCGACACTAAACTCACCTACAAGAGTGGTAAAATTAGCTAAGCTGAACACATGGCTGGCAACGTTAACCCTGTTCTGTGTTTGTAGCTGGCTAGATTAGATAATAAATCTGTAGCTAATAATTTGCTTTACTGTGCGATCATTAATATCTTTAGAATAAATAAGCTGCATTTCTGGCTTTTATTAAAAAAAGCATTTTTGATGATTAGCTAATCTGTTTCCTCCATGTCATCTTTTAGACACCGAGCCTCCTTCTTTGACCATCGTACCAGTTCAGCCGTCTCAACACCACCTCATCACGTGAGTCTGCTCTTTACCTGTAAACATATACTGTACAGTATATTGGCACTTTATGTGCGTGAACCTCATGCTGTCTCTGCTTATCAGATCGCCATCCATGACTGATGCAAGACGGATCTCTGCTTGTCGCTCATCTGATGGTAAGTTATCTTCTTTCTTTTTTTTTCTTGCTTCCTGTACATTGACACAAGAGATATTTATTCTTTAGGTTTAAATGTTATATTGCAATGCAAATTAAACTGTTATGAGTTAGACCTAAGTCAGTTATTTCTGTTTGTTTAATAAGGCGGAAGCCAGAGCGATTACATCAACCAAAATGGTGAGGGGGAAGAAAATTAATTATTCTTGTGTATTAATTATTCTAGTTTGTTATGGGTTGAATGTACTGATTATATATTTTGTCACTAGTGGACAATGATGCAGTAAGCTATGAGCAGCCTCCTGAAAAGACCCCAGACTACCCAGACTATCTGTAAGAACATGTTTATTTCTTTCATCTATAGATTAATGGAGCAGTTTTATATATATAAATGGATTACACATGACTGTCTAATTTTATTAGAATTCTTGTGTAAGCATGACTGGTTTTGTTTCAAGCTCCTATACACTGATCTTTTCAGGGACGTGTTACCGGATGACCAAAATATCTCCCAGCAGAATCTCGCCTCTTCGTTGAATTCAGGTTAGTTAAAGAAAAGCCCATTTACCCCATTAATTTTCACTATTAGGTATTAAAACAAAATCTTATATGAAAAATATGGTTAGCAAAAACAATGAAATAATCAGCCAGAGTTTGATACAAGAAGACAGTTGCAAATGTTTGCATACTCCGAGAAGAAATGTAACACACTAAATTTTATTTAATTGTGTAATAGAGGGGCGGCACAGTGGCTTAGTGGTTAGCACTGTTGACTTGCACCTCCAGGGTCTGGGTCTGATTCTCATGTCCGGTCTGTGTGCATGGAGTTTGCAAGTTCTCCCCGTGTTTGGTGGGTTTCCACCAGGTGCTCCGGTTTCCTCCCCCAAAGACATGCATATTAGTCTAATTGGCGTTTCCAAATTGCCCCTAGTGTGTGAATGAGCATTTGAGTGTGTGCCTGTGTGTGTGTGCCCTGTGATTGATTGGCACCCTGTCCAAGGTGTACCCCTCCATGTACCCTAAGTCTACTGGGATCCTGACTCCAGGCCACCCATGACCCTATATACAGGATAAAGTGGTATAGACGATGAGTGAGTGAGTGAGTGTGTAATGCAGTGTTTGCCAAAATGTAAGCCACAGCTCCCTAGTGGACCATAAGGAATAGTCGTGGGTAGGCCACGAGAAATTGTTTCTAACAAATAACAAAGTAAAACATTAATAAATAAATAATAGTTTTAAATTCCCATAAAATATTTCTTTTTAAGTATTTACGTTTCAAAGGGAACCGGCACTAATAAAATAAAGCCACGGCATTTGAATGATGTGACACAAATTTTAGTCTTGGTGTTGATCAGAAATGTGATTAAAGTTTGGGTGGGCCTTAGATCATTTTCACATTTCAGTGTGGGCTGCAGCCTTGTTAAGTCCGGGAATTGCTGCTGTAATGGCTTGTGTTTCTGGTGTGCATGGGTGGTTGCATTTTTCTCCATTTTTGCTTGTGTAACCATGTTTTTCTAAAGCTGTTTAGTGGATTTATTTTTTCTTCATGTCCTGTCTGTTCTTTTTTTAAATCATAAACCTGCCCAGAGACCACAAATGAAAATGATCCATCGGGCTAATTACACTGTAAATGTTGATGCTGATTAATGTGTATTGTTGATTTTTAACTATATTAATAAATTGAAAAGGGAAATCATTGACTAACAAGAGACAATTAGCATGTTACTAATTGTATGTTACTAGTAGTATGTTACCAGACGTTCCTTTATTGTAACAAATTTGATGAAATACTCTATGTTTGGACAGTTAGTGATTAAACCGATATCAGCTCAAACATTATTCACTCCCTTTCTGAATGTGGTGTAAATCATTTTTAAACTACAGCTCAGTTAAATTTCGAAACCAGTTCCGGTTGCATCGCTTATATTAACGTATGTTCGAAAACATTATTGTTTCTTTTTTTATAGTAAAAAAATGTTTCCCATGAACTATATTGTTTTGACTTATAAACTTATTAAACTTATAAACTTAAACAAGAAAAACATAACAATTGATATGTGAATTTCTGTAAAAGGACAATGCCCAGTCCTTGCAAATGCATCTATAAATTCAAATATTCTTTCATATTTAAAATTATTACTCAGAATCTTGTCTTTAAGATTTAGTTAGGGTATTTTGCAGAATGTGCATGATAAAAAGGCAATAGACTGTTGTGTGACGGGTTCGTTTTAATTACCTCGAGGTAACGATACAGCTCGGAATTCTTTCTTTTTTAATACTTTCCGTTGTTGCTGTAGGTTTTGAATTGCTGTCGCGGCCTAGAATGAACCAATGTTAAATTGTTTACTTTGGGATGTTTTATATCCAGGTTATGTAAATATCTATCCATAAATTATGGAGGATGCAAACTTTTGAAAAGGAACTCGTTGCGATCGCGCTTTTAATGACATGGAAAACCACCTTGTGATAACATGAAAAATAAAACTCCATGTCCAACATGCATGTTAAACATAACTTCTAAAAGCCACATGTTCAATTTACACTCTAATCACGTAAAGTAATTTAATGTGGGCTTTTCAGAACTAATGAACCCAACTCTTCATACTGTGATGAACTCAAAAGGTCCTTGTGGTTTCTTTGCTGATTTTCTAGGGCAGAGTTACCAGAACATTGAGAATGATGACAACGATGATGATTCAGGTAGGATATGGGCTGGAGTTGAATCAGGCCCGTCCCAGTGACTCATCACACTTCAGCAGGATGTAACACAAACTTCATCTAATCTGTTCGAATGTTTGCTCCAACAGATAGTCAGCATTATATAAATGTCAACGAGGACAGAGAACCTGCAATTGAAACTCCGAGTAAGTTCAAGGAAGTCTACTTCACATTGTCTTTCTTTATACAAACCTTCAATTTGAGGTCCTGAATTGGTGCTTTGTTTAGGAGACACAAAGAGATTGTAATAGTAGCTGGAGGCTTTTCTGTTTAGATGTTTAGATCCTTGAGATCCTCCCTGGTGGTATTGGTGGCTTAAGGGTTTAATTAATTAATAATTAAGTTAATACCTGGAAGATTGTATATTCACTTAGCAAAACTGTTCATCTTCAACGTCTCATTTGTAATATTTCGTTTAAAAGTGTTTTCTGATTAAAAGATTATCTGAGCCGCGATATTGAAGATGATCGTGTGTGTGTGTGTGTGGTTTCTTCCTGCCACAACAGAATAGTGTTTGCCCTGTCTGTGAAAAAGTGCAAGCTGACAAGATGTCACAGCTGTCCATGATTGTGACTCCAAAACTCGCCATGTTTTCTTGGTGTGAACTTTTTCCTAGCCAATAGGAGGCATCTGTGAGGTTTTTGTATGCAGAAGAGAGAAGATAGCACTTTTCCAAAAAAAAAAAAAAAAAGCAAAAGAAATGAGAAAAAAAATCTATACATAAAGGTAACTATTGTGTGTATGTGTGTTTTCCAGTTGGGAGCTGCAGCAGTGATGGTCAGGGGAGCTCAGACTACGTAAACGTGAACGCTCCAAGAAACTGTAAGCTTTAGATTGTTTGATACTAATCATCATTTTTTTTCTTTACTCAGTGTAAGTTCTTTATGCCTAGTTATTTATTTCCATCTCTCTTTCTCTCCTTTTCGATCCTCTTCCAGTTAACTACCACCTGGGTTGATTAAAAGCACCATCAGATTATACAGGAGGATTTTCTACCATATTGTATAAAAATGTGAGCTTCACATTTTGTCATTGTATTGACAATGATGTTAAACAGATGGACAGAATGATCATTAAA
>JAOVVB010000026.1:20789343-20799406 GCA_028570985.1 Heterobranchus longifilis
TATAATTAAAGTAGCTCGTGGAAGGGGAAACTAGCCAGCTAGCTTCCCCTGTTTCAAAAGCTAGCAGCCGCCACTGGTGCTACACCATATTGGTGGTGACATGTGGATGAATTGGTTCCTGATGGCTGACGAATGCACATCAATTACATTACCTGCTAGCATCTGAGAGCTGGGTAAGTGATTACACTGGCTAACGCACGAGTCATTTTATACACGCGTCTGTCTAGCCCCGCCCCATGCCCCTGTAAACCCCGCCCACTTTCCTGATGACACACGCCAACGCGGCTGTCCAATTTCCGCCGAGCGAGAGCTTCTTGTTGGATGTGAGGTTCTGTGCGGCTTCGGCATGGTACTCATCAAAGAATAGTGAGTGACTCCGCTTTACCATTTTACACAAATATAACAGCTGTGTCTTTAATAGCAACCAGGCACTGTTGTCGGTTTTATTCCGAGCCTTTGGTTATATAACAATGAATGCGAGTCAGTGATTCTTTAGGGGGAGTTGGGGAGAAGGAGGGGGGGGGCTGCTTATTTGTCCTGCGCTAGCATTAGCATTAGGGTGAGAAAATGTAGCCTGCTGGCTAAACCTGGCTAATGCTACAATAGCGAAATTAATTATTTTACATATAATCATGCTGGAGCGGTTTTAACAAAACCGTAACGAAACGATATCCGGTTTATAAATAATCCTTTTATTTTTACACCGCACTCATGTAACGGAAGTAACGGAAATAAATAACGTAACCTAGCCTAACCAGCTAACGGGGCGGAAAGCGGCTTCACACCCGGTTACTAAAGCGAGGCGTTGATATTTCTCCTGTACCCATATTCCGGGAAATATCGCGTCTTGCACTAGGATTGGCTAATAGTTTATACCCGCAGTCAGTCACCTCATGGAATCATTGTTTAATGTTTCGGATTGGCTGCGGGGATAAAATATTAGCCAATCATCATGCAGAAGGCGGGACTAACGGGAATGCAGGTAGGAAAGAAAAAGAAAGAACTGGTCAGTGTATTAGCTCGCCAAGGTTTTTAAAATCTGTTTGTTTTGTTTTTCAGTCAAGTGGTGTTGCCATGCTCGGTAGAAGAGGTAAGTTAAAGTCCAGAATCATATCACTCATCATTAATTTAGATCTGGAGATCAGCTCATTATGACAGCTGGTGGGATAGATAGCTGCATGATTTCTACTTAATGCTGGAGTTCATGTCCTGTGTAACGCATCTGACTTGTGCTGGTGTAAATGCATCGTTTGAATAACAGCTCGATGAGTGTGTAAGAGTTAAAATCACTATGATTCAGGACAGCGTGTTAAGAGTGTGAAACCGTGGCCTTTTGGCCCCTGAGAGGCCACTCGTATCTGCAGTCTTGTGTTTAAAGCACTTGTTGTGCTTCTTTGCTGTTAGTTGTTTGTGTCTTCTCCTCCAGTACCAGGTTGGCCAGCTGTACTCGGTTGCAGAGGCCAGTAAGAACAACACAGGAGGGGGCGAAGGGATCGAAGTGCTCCGAAATGAACCGTACGAGAAAGAAGGGGAGAAGGGCCAGTATACACACAAAATCTATCACATACACAGGTACGTATATGTCTTGTTAGTTTGGAAAATAATTTAGTCCTAATAGTCATAGACTATAATAGACATAGTCTCCATATGTACTTAGAGAAATAATTTCTCAAGTTAGTTCCAGCATGTCATTGAACTAAAGACTCCATACTTGCTTAAGACCATGCATAAGAGTAAAAAAATATCTGCACTCCGTTATATGAAAACTTTGGTAGGCTGCACTGTCTTATCGGAGCTTTTCGTTCAAAGCTACTGTTGCTTCAGTCGCTACTATGCTGGTGTGAAAGTGTTACATCAGTTGATTTGTAACTGTGATGTGAGCAAAATGGACGCCCAGCTTGTGATTTGTGTGAAATGGGGGGGGGTGGTGGTCTGATGGTCTAAGGGTCTACCTGGTGCTGAAACAACTTATAGAAGAGCAAAGCAAAAGCATTTGGATGCCTGCAAACAAACTTCAGACTGATGATGAAGGTGAAAGTTTCTTAAAGATAATTGTTACTGGTGAAGAGACATGGATACATCACTACGAGCCTGAGAGTAAACATCAGAGTATAACACCGAAACAACCTTAATTGACGACCAAAAAAAGAGAACCATCAGATGGAAAATTGATGCTTACAGATTTTTGGGATTTTCAATGTTCAGTATTGAAACATTCATTCATTTTCCATACTGCTTATACTGTAGGGGGTTGCGGGGCCTGGAGCCTATCCCAGGAGACTTTGGGCACGAGACAGTGTACACCAATCCATCACAGGACACACATACACAAACACTACAGGCAATTTGGGAATGCCAATTAGCCTAATCTTCATGTCTTTGAACTGTGGGAGGAAACCAGAGTACCCAGAGGAAAGCACAGAGAGAACATGGAACCTCCAAACACATAGACCAGAGGCAGGAATTGAACCCTCTACCCAGGAGATGCCAGTATTGGAACATTATCAGGAAAAAAATTCAACAGTAAACAGTGCTTGTTACAGTGAGATGCTTATCAAAGAGCTGAAGCCTAAACTTTGGATTAAACACAGGGGGCTGATTTCCAAGAGTGATGTAATCAGCCTGATCTTGCTTTCACCTGTTAGGTTACCTGAAAACAGCATTATGAAAACGAGGACTCGGTTCAGCCTAAAACATTTTTTTGAGGGAATGCGAAAGCTTGTTGACAAAGTGTATTGAAAAGAGAGAGATTATGTAATTTTTTTTTTTTCTCTTTTCCAAACGTTAATTAAAATAAATTCTACAGCCGGAGAACGGATAAGTTTGACTTGTATTTAATTTATACTGGTAATCAACTGCCCTAATACACTTTTTCACTTAACTACATAAAAGACTGCTTAAGCAAGCAGCAGTGCATGACATCCTCGTAGCTACTGTATGTATACGCTGAAGATTTTTAATCTTCCCAATAAGTATTGCTAACGTTAGCAAAGTTACTTAACCGATATTGACCTGCCCTCTGTGTCACAACAAAGTTATTTTTTTTCTCTGCTTGTGTTGAAACACCCTGAGGTTGTTTACATGTCTAGATGTGCTGGGCGTTTAGAAGCCTGTGCTCTTAAATGTATTCTAGCACTTTCCAGAATAGAGGAAGTGCTTGTAAACGTGCAAAACGTATACATCAGGAAAGCGGGAAACGTTTTCTCCTAATTTAATTGGAAGGATAAGTTTGAGGAATATAAAAAGGGTGATGGTCAGATTTTTTTTATCTGCTGTGTTGAAGTATTGTTTGTCTTCATAAGTAATTTTATCACAATTTTTTTCACCTCCAGTTACATTTGTTTTCACCTCTAATAACTAAACTCCAAAGTTTTTTGTGAAGAAATCACACCCCTGGAACGCTAAGATGTTTGCTACGGTGTAAGTTTTTAGCCTGTTAAACTGGTTGTAGGAGTCCAATACAAACATGAATCTGTGGTGGATATATTTTTCTTTCTTTCTTTTTTTTTATTTAAACATTTAAGATTCCTGGCTTCAATAGTTTGCACCTCCTTTTCTTAATGTCATTAATGTGTTTTGGGTGCGCACTGTTTGTCTCCACATATACTCGGAATAGCCTTTGGATCACCTCAGTTGTAATTCTCCCCTGCAAAAGTCTTTTCGACATCTTTTTTTTGCCAGGTTGCTTGGCCACTCTTTGTGCATTCTTCTTCTTCTTCATTTTTGTTTATGATCAGCCAGAAATCATACACCATCTTTATTAAATCAGACCAGCAAGTTGATAGTCATGACAAAACTTTGTTTTATTATAAAGTTATGTTTCAGATTGTACACAGACAATTCATCACCATAGAATTTGACATACAGTGGTAAACACTTTGTCTTTGTTTCACAGCAAGGTGCCCAGCTTCATTCAGATGGTTGCCCCAGAGGGTGCGCTGGTGTTTCACGAGGAAGCCTGGAACGCCTATCCTTACTGCCGCACTAGTGGGTATCTTAAAAATAATGTGTCTTGTTTAAAGTTAGAGGTGACTGTAGTACATGTGGTAGATCTGTACATGTGTGTATTTACAAGAACTGTGCGCTATTTGAGGACCAATATTTAATGCTGTAGAATTATACCATTGACATTTGTTTGTTTAGTTGTAAAAGGCACATGTGAATAAATTATAGTATTTATATTGTATTTTACATTATCGTTTAGATTTTACCTGCCTCTATAAAGATTTAGTTGTAAAGTTCAGATTGTCTCTATACCAGAGTGTTGGGTGCGTCAGGGTAAGAAGAGAAGTACATGAAGCGATTCACTCATTATGCATTGTGGTCACTGTACAAGCCTCTAGAAGCAGTGTTATGATCTGGGGTTGCTTCAGTTGGTATAGACAGCTTATCACATCTATGGAAGGCTTCTTCCCTGATAGCACTGGCATATTCCAGGTCCCAACTTATGAAATTGTGAGTTGTGGGAGCAGCTTTGAGTCTGATTTAAGAAAAAAAACTATTTACTTGTATT
Organism: Heterobranchus longifilis; assembly: GCA_028570985.1. Lineage (NCBI taxonomy): Eukaryota > Metazoa > Chordata > Actinopteri > Siluriformes > Clariidae > Heterobranchus > Heterobranchus longifilis. The sequence goes on from JAOVVB010000026.1 coordinate 20,793,857, forward strand.
ACTTTTTAACAAGTACAGTAGGCGAATTCAGACACTCCATGTTGTTTAAGTGCTGATCTCACCTGTAATGCGCTTGAAATGCCACTGATCACAAATTGTTAACCAGCTCCTACATACAGTATACATTAAACCATGAGCCGTATTAATTCTCATTGCTCAAATAAAATGTATTCAGATATGTACTGATACAATAAGTAGAGTTTAGTATAAGTTGTATCATTAATCACCCTTTTTCATTCCTTTCTTCCATGCTGGAATATGACTCCCACAGTTGTTACAGTGAGTTTCTTTTTTTTGTCACTTTTAATTTTTTTATATTTAAATATGTCTATTTATTTGTATAAAGAAGCCACCATTTTAGCAAGCTGTATAGGAAAATGAATTATGAAATATCATGTCTATTGTTTGTGATGCATCATGTGTCCCTTTTTCCAGAATGAGTACATGAAAGATGACTTTTTCATTAAGATTGAGACTTGGCACAAACCTGACTTGGGAACAACTGATAACGTAAGTCGATGAGATTCTGTGAATGTGTCGCACTGACTAAAGGTAGTGTTTTCTGTTTAGTTTAAAAAAGATAGAGAAAAAATTTTCCTCTCTGTTCTCTCTCTAGCCTCATGGCCTTCCCCCTGAAGAGTGGGAGGAGACTGAAGTAGTGCCGATCGATATCGGTGATCGTTCTCAGGTGGACGATGCGGTAAGTCAGACAGGAATTTTAAGTTATCAGTTAGTGCAGCAGGGTGCAAATCTGTAATCCCATAGGGACCTTTAAATGAGATTTGTTACTAATAGTGGCAAATGGGATTTATGGGTAAAGCCAGAAATGGACCAGACTATTGATTAGACGGTAATCTCCAGCTTATCATGATTTGTAATTCAAGTTAGAAAACAAAGAAATGTCAACAAAACCTTTTTTAATCAGATGGTATTGCACAGCAGTGTTGAGGATTATTGCAGTGACCCTGTCAAAGGGTTTATTTTCCCCTTAAAATTATTGTATTATTAACAAAAGTAGGCCATCTTATGATTTTATCATTCACATTCAATTCAAAAACATTTAACAGTTCAATATTTCACTGTTAAATAATTTACTCACATACATAATACAGAATTACATAATACAGGATAGTACAGGAATTAATTACCCACACAATTGTTGCTGAGCTTTAATGTAGTTTTTTATTTTATTATTTTTAATTTTTACTTAATTTACATAAAATCCATCATAGAGTTTGGCTGAATCAGATTTTTCTTTAGTTGTATTTTAACTTTCACAAATGGTTTGCACTTAACATTTTCACAATTCTTAATGCCATCTTAATGCCATTACATTTCAAATGGCATTCCAAACATAATTTAAGACAAATCTTTCGGTCATATTGCATATATTCAAATTTACATTACCACTAGTGCTGCACAATTAATGCAGAAAAATCTAAATTTCGATATGGACCTGTGCAAATATTTAATCACCAAAGGCTGCAATTTATTACAGGTAATATGCACACAGTCGGGTAATTATGAAGAGTTTTTTAAAATACATTTTGAGTGCTAAATTAATATGGGCAACCATCATCTGAGATCTAACTCAGGCCACTTGCCAACTTCAGTGCAGGCCAACTGGCTCGCTCTGACTGGTGCCAAGTAGTTTGTCCTCTCCAGTCAACAGCTCCTCACACGTTGTAATGTAAGACAAGCCATAACACTGTAAAGTAGTACTTTACAAACTGACAAATCCAGTATTTAATCACAGGTCAGCACTGCACATCCTCTGGAGAATTACTTCTGTTTTGACAGGATTTATTTCACTTAACCAGTATAAAGTTCTGGATTTGGTTTAGTAACTATACCATTTAAGTATTGGAATACCTGGTTTAACTGGTTAAAACATCAGTATTCAAACCCTGCAATCATTTTCTCAGAAATGATTATGCTTTAGATCCAAAAGACCTCAGGGAGGAAATATGACAAGAAAGGAACTGTGACAGGCTTTTGGTGTGTGTGTTTATTTCTGTTTATCTGTATTACATATCAATTCGTTTATTTGCTCCTTGATTACCATATTAATATGCTTCTCCCCTCTTCTATTTGTCAACTCAATATCCATCCATCAAGTCTTAGGAATGTATGAATAACCAATTTAAACAGGCGTATTAAAATCGTATCCGTAAACTTTACAGTTCTGTTCTGTACATACTGGTGATTAAAAAAAACTCTTCCACCCTCGCTGATGCAACAAGCTAAAAACTATACAAGCTTCAGAAATTTTGTGAAAAATTTAAGAGGTTGAAATAAATTTGTCTTTCAGGACTACAAGGCAGAGGAGGATCCTGCTATTTTTCACTCCGAGAAGACTGGCAGGGGGCCACTGGGACCAGGATGGAAGGTACGCACAAACTATACACACATCTCTTTATGTGTACACAAATTTTCCAAATGTTTGAAATGCCCTCTGTTTTTCTCTGGTTCTGCTGCAGAAAGAGCTTCATAGCAGTAACTGTCCCTATATGACTGCGTATAAGTTGGTGACTGTACATTTTCGCTGGTGGGGTCTGCAGGGCCGTGTGGAGAACTTCATTCACAAGGTAAAAACCTTTCCTTTTACCTTTTGGCCCAGGACTTTTGGTTTCTGCATAGTCAATTTGTTGCTATATTTCACCTCCTCACGCTTAGTGTGACATTCTGTGTGTGTGTAGAGCTATATAAGAGTAAGAGAAGCACAACATAACACATCTTTACACTTATTTTGCTTTGTCATGTTCTCTGTTTTTGAGCAGCAAGAGAAGAGGCTCTTTACCAATTTTCACCGGCAGCTGTTCTGCTGGCTGGACCGCTGGGTGGACTTGACCATGGACGACATCCGCAGGATGGAGGAGGAGACGCAGCGAGAACTAGACCAGGTAAAAAACGTGATACAGTGTCCCTTACATTCTAGCACAAGTTGAGGAAATGGCATATTCGTACAGTTATGAGATTTGAAAAGTTGGAATCACGAGAACGATTTGATATCCGTCAGGGGCGTCCCTTTCTCCAGCTTCCTGAGAACAATGTGTTTACAGATAACAAGCATGAACATGCCAGAGTGTTTACAAATTCTGCTTTGCCATCTGGTGGTTTACTGTATGTCTGAATCATAGTTTTGATGAAATCGGCACTGACTCTCTAAGCAGACTGTCTAGGCAAGGCTTTGGTGATTGACGCTGATGTTTGTCAGCTTGTTGTGGGACTCACTCTCTCACTCATTCGCTACACCGCTGTACAGAGTCATGAGAGGCCTGGAGCCTGTCCCAGGTGACTTGGTGGGGTACACCTTGGATGGGGTGCCAATGGATTACAGGGCACAGACACTCATACTATGGGCAATTTAGAAATGCCAACTAGTCTACTCTGCATGTTTTTGTATTGTGGGAGGGAATCGAAGTAACAGGCTGAAACCCACCAAGCATGGGGAGAACATGCGAACTTCACACACAGACCTGAGGCAAGAATTTATCTTTAATGCAGCCCACCGTGAGCCTCAGCCCACACACTTGGAGTGTATACAAGTCTAAAATGTATCAAAATCTACTTCGTTATAGCACTAAATCTATCATAGACCTAAAATATGATGAAAAATGACAAATCAGTAACTGTAAATGCTTTTTCTAACAAATATAAACATAGCTAAAATTCTTTGTGTGTGTATTTATCTTTACAGATGCGTAACCAAGGATCGGTGAGAGGAATGAAAGCAGGAGATGACTAAAGTGAGAACGAGCGAGGAATGGAAAGAAACCCAGGGCTACTTTTAATTTTACCTCCTTCAGTCCTCACATGGCCGTTCACAATGTGCCACTTCACCAAGCCCTTTTGAACAGGAAACTGTCATCTTTTACCCAGGAAGTGTCCGTTACCTTGTGCGAGAGCGTGAGTGCGTGCATGCGCGCATGCGTGCACGTGTGTGTAAAATGTGCGTGTGCATTTGTGGCGGTGCAGTTTGCCTTACATGACCTCATCATTTGCTGCCAAATTCTTTTGGATTTTACTTCAAATGTGTTAAATAATGTCAGCATTTCTTTTTATAATTAAATATTATAACTGTTCTACGGTTTCTGGCTTATTTTGCAACCATCAGCTTTGTACTAAGCGTGCCAGTGGGGTCCTAAGGGCCTACAAGTTTTACAAAGACGGTTTGGGGGTGCATTTTCACTGAACTTGTATCGCAACCATGAATAAACAACTAAGTAATTTACTTCTTATTACAATTAAATTTGAGTCTGTTTGTGAAATTGTCAGTGGGAAGTTAATGTACACTACAAGAAAAGGGCATGTGTAATAAACCAATACACAAGTCATTGAAACAAAATGTATGCATAATGCTTGTTTTCCTCATATGAAACTCAAAGCACGATGGACAAAGCTTCTGTTATTTTGTTTTTGTTTTTTTTCCCTGTCCTTTTGTTGGATTCCTCTCCGCACTGACGGCTTGATTCAGTTTGAGTGTCCTCGTTGCTGGGTGAGAGGAGCTGTTTGTAGATGAGACTCTTTTTAAACTCAAGAAGCTTTCCCACTTTTGACTGACATGTGGCATGCCAAGCCTCACCACTTGGCTGAGGCAATTCACATCTTTTCAAGCTGAGTCTGATTTACAACAACGTAACAAAATAAAAACCAACATCATTGACTTCATTTATCTGGTGTCTGTCTTTCTACTCGTCTCCAGTCTTGTTTTCAAATTTGTTAAAAAAAAGTGACAAAGGAAATAAATTTGCTGTTATAATATGGGATTGGATTTGTTGGCATGGTTTGGAGTGACTCTTCCCCTAAGATGGATGGGCCACAGCAAATCAATTTACTTCTCAATAATAAAACATTTCTTATCTGGTGGGAGAGCTTTTTTTTTTTTTAAGATTGACTTATGTAGATCATACTCTGTGGCTTTAGTGACCAGATCAATTTGAGCAAATGTGTCCCCTTTAATTTGTGACTTATAATCACTTATGTGGCAACAGTAGAAATAAAAAAAAGAAGCACAAGAGATACAATTAAAGTTCATTTCAAACATTAAAATGGGGAAACATTGCTGTTTTTGTGGTTGTTGGTGCCACTCAGGCGGGCTTGAGTATTTCAGCAACTGAAACATTAAGTGAGAGCCAATTCAGTAGGTAGACATGAATAGAATCCAGAGAGATTTGGGTCCAAATATCTTCTATAGCGAACCCTCTATAGATTTATTTTCTTGAATTTACTTAGATTCTAAGTAAATTCAAGTCATGTGACTGTTGTGTGTGAAATTCCCATGAGATCAACAGTTTCAGAATTACTTCAAGTCATAGAAATCTTTTTTTTTTCTTCTATTTTCTTGTTTGATGTGAACTAAAGCTCTTGACCTATTAGTATTTGCATATTATTTTTTTTCTGGTTTGGACATGTCCAGAGGACAGATTGTGGATATATCGGTAGAAGGATGCTGAGGTTGGAACTGCCAGGAAGGAAGTCTAGAGGAAGACCAAAGAGGAGATTGATGGATGTAGTGAGAGAAAACATGAAGTTAGTTGGTATGAGAGA
>JAOVVB010000026.1:20817081-20834988 GCA_028570985.1 Heterobranchus longifilis
AGAGTCTGTAAGATTATGATGGATATCACCAACATCCAACCAATCAGGACAAGGATCCTGTTTTCCTGTAAAACCAAAAAGTGCACCTATAAATGCACTAGCATTAATATATTTTCATGTCTCTATGGGGTATGGTTTTGAAGCATGCACTTACAACTGCGGGACTATATGTACAGTTTATATCTCTTGCGTTCTAAAAGCATTAACTTCAGATGTTTTGTACTGTTTTGCTGTTAGCACTAACAGTAAAATGGACATACATTTGTGCCTTTGTATGTGTCTGTGTGCATTATATAAAGCTGTGTCATGCGGAGGATGGCTCAGAAATGCCACGGTGGGCCGTATTCTCTCTCCCACCGTTCCCTCCAGCAGTAACCTTAGCAATAGCAACTTGAGCTGTCACTGGTTGCTTGAGGCCAAGGAGGGCCACAGACTGCACCTCCATTTTGAAAGGATGGCTTTGGATGAAGACAACGATAAGTAAGTAATAAATATGCTCTACCCCAAAAGCATGAAAAAAAACCTCACAGTATTGTAATGAGGCTCTTTGGTATGTATGCTGTGCAGAAAAATGATACAGGTACAATGTAAGTGCATTTTGTTCAACTGTGTAACTGTACTGTAATATCCAAGCATGTGTCTTAAATGAGTTTCAAGGACAGACTACAATGACAAAGAATCTGCCCCTTCCTGATATTTTTTGGATATTTGTCACACTTACAGTAAATCATTGAGATTATCATACAAATTATAATATTACACAAAGATAACCTGAGTAAATACAAAAAAATGCCTTTTTAAATTATGATTTTATTTATTAAGGGAAAAAAGATCTCCAAACCTAGTTGGCCCAATGTGAAAAGGTAATTGCCCCCACCCCTGCTAAATCATGAATGAATGAGCTAAGTTAAGTTTCATGTGCCATACCCAGGTCTGTTGAAACAAGAAACCACTTAAATAGTGAAGCATGCTAAAAGATTTTCAAAAGCAAGACGATCTAAAGAAATTAATAAACAGATGAGAAACAAAGTCTAATTAGTCTGTAATTGGTTACCAAGCCATTTCTAAGGCTTTTATGACTCCAGTGTCCCACGGTGAGAGTCATTATGGGTTATGAAGCAGGACAATGATTTGAAACACACCAGCAAGTTCACTTCTGAATGGCTCGAAAAACAAAATCAAGGTTTTAGAGTGGCCTAGTCAAGTCTAGACTTTTGGAATTCTTGTGGAATTCCTACACAGCGATGTTAAGGCCTCATTGCCAGTTATCACAACAACAAAAAAATGAATAAGAAATAAATAAAATCAGGAAGGTGCAAATACTTTTTTATGGTACTGTAATAGAATTAAGCGTCTCAATCCAATGACAGGTGAACTTTATTATTCTGGTATTTTTTCTGATACTATAGTGACTAAATCAAATAATCTCACCAGTGCCAAATGATTGAAATGGACAGCTGCACCACAGCAGGCAAACATACTGAAATCCATTAGGAAATAGAGCTGATCAATAAGATCAACACGTCCTATTTAGGGTATATTCCCAGACTGGGCCCCAGATATATCGGGATAAAGCAATTACTGAAGATGAATGAATGGCTGACTCTGGAGGAAATTCTTAATCTTTATAATGATTAGCTATTTATAGTCTCATAACATATGTTCATGAATATTTATTACAAAGGCGATATCTCCTATCAGCCTTAAGCAATGCTTCCAGGTATGAGGCTTTGGTCAGGAAATGGGTTTTAACATGCACATACTGTACAGATTTTAAAGCAGCCAAGCTGGAATTTTCTTTATATACATATATTTGTGTGTATTTGTGTATATACATATGTTTTGATAGCCAATGTATTAGTTTTTATGACAATATTCCTATATGTTTACAGTACAAGGCAATTTTAGGACTTTGATGAAAGAAATGGTTCAGGAAGCAAAACTGTTTTATTATTTCTTTATAAAATATATTACATATTTTTTTTGTAAATACTACAGCTTACTGTATAACTGGTTAATGATCTTGAAATGTAAAATAGGATTTGTGTGGGTGAAATTAGGTTATGGATTTTTTTTTTTTGCTGGTTTTTCCATTGTATCCTTGTTTATTATCCTGTTCATCTGTCTCGTTGTTCTGTAACACCTCGTTCTGCAATCTTGAAAGACTGTCCCACTAAAAACAATGTTGATCTGTACCTGTCTATGTGCCTGTTTCTCTTTCAGGCTGATTGTCCGCAGTGGGAATAATTCTAACATGCCCCTTCTTTTTGACTCGGATCTGGACGATGTTCCAGAGCGTGGGATAGTGAGCGAAGGATCATCTCTGTATCTGGAACTAACAGCCGACTCTTCATCCATCCCTCTGTTGATGGCACTTCGCTATGAAGGTGAGAAATAGAGACAAAGAGGTAGAGAGGGAGAGAACATAAAAAGAACTGTCTTTCTCACCTCGTATAAACACTTTTCATGTTTGTCTTAAGCACCATGAAGTTTCTTCTTAGGTTAATGGTCCACAAGTCAGATAGTCAGAGGAGTATAGTTATGTGAATTCAAAGATATTGTTTACCGTGGTTGTCTATTATTGTGTTTTACCTTCACAGCATTTGATGGTGAGCACTGTTATGAACCCTATGTCCCTCATGGGAATTTTAGCAGCAGTGACATCGCCTTCCCTATTGGTACAACGGTAACCTTCTCATGCTCACCCGGTTTTGTCATGGAACAAGGATCCGGGGTCATGGAGTGTGTCGACCCCAGTGACCCTCATTGGAATGAGAGTGAGCCTGTATGCAAAGGTATAACCCAACACAAATTATTTGCACAATATTAACAGATAACATTCATTAAGGAAAACCTCTTAGGGGCATCTTAAGTAGTGTACATTTAAATAAAAAAATGTCTGTTAAACATCAACCTCATATTGATAAACCGCTTGCAAAAATGCTAAATTCATTTTTTTAAAGAAATGTTTAACAGACTGGAAGAAAAATAATAAGAAGAAGCAAAAATAATTGTTCCATGTGGTTGTTAACATGTTGCCAGGTGGTTGCTATGGAGTTCAAGGGGGTTGTTGGGGATTTGGTTAGTTTGTTGCTATGGCTTTCCATGTGGTTGCTATGTTTTAGGTAGTTGCTATGTTATCCTAGGTAGTTGGTAGTGTGTTAGTAAGAATAAAATAAAAGAAACAATAAAAAAAGAACGAAAAAAAACAAACAATAGCAAAAAGAAAGAAAGAAAGAAAAAACAGGGGACTTTATCAACATTAGTATGTCTATGCTGTATAATCACACATGATGTCTTGATGCCTATTATATTAATAGTCTTGATGTCTATGATATTAATAGTATAAAAATAGATTTTCTTTCATTTTTTTATACCATGATGCATCCTGTACCCTTCATGTTTTTTTCACACTTTCACACATCTCTCTATTCCATATTCAGCTCTATGTGGCGGGGAGCTGACAGATGCAACAGGAACCGTGCTGTCTCCTGATTGGCCACAGAGCTACTCCAAAGGGCAAGACTGTGTGTGGCAGATCCATGTCAGTGAGGACAAACGGATTGAGCTGGATGTTCAGATGTGAGTGTGTGTACATGTAACTCAATCCACTTTTATTCCAGCGCATTCACCTAACCAATTGATGTCCTGATTGATGTCTTTTTATCTCTCGCCCAAAGTTTGAACATTCGTCACAATGACATTCTCACTATATTTGATGGCCATGACCTAATGTCCCATGTGATTGGTCAATATTTGGGGTCACGGGAAAGGTTCCGGGTCGTGTCTGGTGGCTCAGAGGTCACCATTCAGTTTCAGAGTGACCCAGACGATTCCACCTTCATCCTGAGTCAAGGCTTTCTGATTCACTATCGAGGTAAAATTATTACCATCAATCATACAATGTTTTATTATCCTTTTGCATTTCATTCAATGTTCAGTATTAGATTAGGCTCACTTTATTTTATATTCTCCAGAGGTGGAGCCTAATGACACATGCCCCACTTTGCCACCAATTGAATTTGGCTGGAGTAGCTCTTCCCACGTCTCACTTGTGAGGGGAAGTGTAATAACCTATCAGTGTCAACCTGGTTATGACATTGTGGGCTCTGACATCATCACCTGTCAGTGGGATCTGTCCTGGAGCAACAGTCCACCTACCTGTGTGAAAAGTAAGTCAAATGCATTCTGTATTTCATTGTTTCATTTATTAAGGAAGCATGGTTTTAAAACAGTTACTTCTGCTGATAAGAAATGACGGGTGAGCATAAGTACCTGTTGGAATATTAGCCTTTTCCCAATATAACCTGACGGGATAAACCAGGCTTAGTTTAGTTCTTTTATTCTCATGTATTTGCTAAGTACATTACATAGATATTTGTATACCTTTACAATTAAATATATCTATATAGCATAATTAAAAATACATTGTCACAAAACAGATTTACATAAACCATTACACTTGTATTACCATATGCATACTAGCAGCCCTATATTATTATGGCATAATGTATATAAAAATATAATTATTATGTTGTACATACACTATATGGCCTTTGCGCTAGATTTTGGAGGGCGGTTATGGGCGTTTCTATGGCTCATTCAGTCATAAGAACATTAGTCAGGCCAGGCACTAATGTCAGATGCGGAGGCCTGAGGTTTAGTCTGCATTCTAAAATCGTCTCAAAGGTGTTCAGTGGAGTTGAGGTCTGTGCTCTCTGCAATCCACTCAAGTTCTTCCACTTCACCCTTGGCAAATCATTTGTTCACGCACCTCCTTTTGTGCACAGGGACATTGTTATACTGGCTCAGATTTGGGCCTCTTATTTTCAATAAAGGGAAATTGTATGGATACAGAATGCAGAATACACAATTGTGTGCTTTCAGTGATTTAAGTGTTTAGGGAAGAAGCACATATTGGTGTAATGGGCAAGTGTCCAAATACTTTTAGGCATAAATTGTAAGACAACTGTCATCAGTATGAAAATCAGGAGCATACCTGAATACTAGCATGTTTCCATGCTAGTATATAAAATCTGTTAAAGTTGATCCAGGACATTACATGTTGTATATGTACAAACCAGTTGAGGTAGAGAAGCAGTGGTGTGATGTACTGTAGGAGAAAACAATCAAGCAGCTGAATTCTGGATCAGTTGCAGCCGTCTGATGGCACACAGGATAGATCAGCCAGGGCACGTTGCAGTCCAGTCCTGAGAGCACAAGAGACTGAACAGTATCTCAGAGAGAAATGGCCAGTCATTGTTTTAATATGAAGTAAAACATCTGAAAACAGTTCTCCAGAGAGATTACATGATCTTGATGTAGGGATTCATCCTCAGGAATATAAACAGCTTATTCTAGCTGGGATTTAGTCTCTGGTGATATGGTATTATGCATGATAAGATGTTTGCCAAACATGCAGAAGTGTCTGAGGGAGAAAAGGAAAAGATGAGTTAAGTGTCATTAGCATAGAAGTTCTGTGTAAAACCAAATGATGAAATTCTACAAAGTATGGGTATAGAGTGAAAATAGAAAAGGACCAAAAACTGAACTTTGTGGGATGCCATTGGAGAGTCTGCAGATGTGGATCACTTCTTTGTCACCTAACAGGACCCTTCCTCCAGGAAAGATTTAAACCAAAACCAAAGTGAGCCGAGGTTCATGAGGATGGACAAGATGGACAAGTGAAAACCATGTTGAAGACAAATGAGAGAATGAATGATCTTGTGGCGTATTTGCATACATGGAGTATTTTTGAAAATAATGGATGACTGTGTCATTTGTTTTGGTGTATATTTAGCATAACTACTTGTTTTTCCTGCTTTTGTTCCCGTTGTAGTTCAGCAGTGTCCTGATCCAGGGGAGGTGGTGAATGGAGCACGCTCAGTTCACCCAGAATTAGGCTTCGCAGTTGGAACAGTGGTGCGCTTTACCTGTAATCAAGGTTATCAGCTGGAAGGCCCTAGTCAGATCTCCTGCCATGGCAGAGACACTGGCATGCCAAAATGGAGTGATCGTAGCCCCAAGTGTGTTTGTAAGTGCCATTCATTTTTCATGTGTATTATTTTCTTTGTATGACTTATTCTGACTTAATACAAACACTCATAATTAGATGATAGCATATCATTTATCGTCTCTTTTCCACACAAATGCAGTGAAGTATGATCCATGCCCAAATCCTGGCGTGCCAGACAACGGTTACCAAACTCTGTATAAACACAGTTACCAAGCAGGGGAGACTCTGCGCTTTTTCTGTTATGAAGGCTATGAGCTGATTGGAGAGGTCATCATTAATTGTGTCCCCGGACACCCCTCTCAGTGGAACAGTCCACCCCCTTTCTGCAAAGGTATAAAGAGACGACCCAACAAACACACAAATGAGTTGCATTTGAATTAAATACATTATTAAATGCTCAGTGTTTATACTTTCTATAGTGGCCTATGAGGAGCTGTTGGAAGATCACAAACTAGAAGGTAATGCAACTGCAACATCAATACCACATTTGCTGTAACAAAGAGCATGAGAGCTTTGCCAAACTACTGTAGATATGGATAATACAAACCCTCTGTATAATTTTATTAGTTGAAAATAAATAAATAAATAAAATAACAATCGTTTGTATAAAATTTTATTTCTTATAAACAATTTTTTAAAATATATATTCAAGTCACGTCAAGTGGGTTTGTATTTCCATTCCTTCATATACAGTAGCTTGTATATATTGGAACAAAATTGATGTTTCTTTAGGACCAGGACTACATAAAGTGAGATAAGTACAGGACAAAGAACACAGTTGTGGCCAAGCGTATTAAGCGTATTACTGAAGTAAAATTCAGTGTTTTAATGACATTCTCAAAGTTTTTTGCAGTGAAATTGCTATATAGAACAATATTTAGTATGAATGTTTTTTAAACCAGTTGGATCCTGCTGGACATCTGTAGTACTCTCGTGTCACTCGCTCAATCAATACCCGCTTGATTGCTTCCTGAAGACCATTGTACAAAAAAACTTCACCACTGTCCAACTGTTTTCTGTTGAGTTTAGGTCTGAAGATGACCCATGGTCATGGCTGCAGAAGCTAAATACCATTATCACAAAGCCATTTTCCCCCCTAGTTTTCAGTTAATTAGCACAACTTTTTAGCTAGATATGCTAGAACTAATTAGCAAAATCACCAGCTTTGTACACAGGGAGAACTATAATACATACATGGCATACTATTTGTTGCCTTAATATTTTTGGCCACCACTGTACAGTATATGTAATGAGAATATAAAACACAGGAGAATAAATTGAGCATTATTATTTTTATGTACTGTAAAAAAAAATTGCTGCTTTAATTAAAAATTATATAGTGACTTGCTGCATCTAACAAATAGTTTGCTTAATTAAAGTACAGTGAACTAATTCTTAATTATTATTAGTATTAGGCTCGAGTGTAATGTCACTTTGTACTGGATAGGCAATGCTTGCATCCTAGCATATTTGCACACTAGCACCTAAGCTTAATTAATTATGACCCTATACTGTACATGATCAGCCATAACATTACAAAACCTTGGTATGGTGTAGGATCACCTTGTGCTGCCTGGGCAGCTCTGACCCCTCGGCACGTGGCTCCATGGGACATCTCCATAGGGGCGTGCTGTCGTGTTGGCAGAGGATCCTTTGGGTGCTATGGATTACAGGGTGGGGGATCGGACATGTTTTTCTGGTGCATTTCATGGTCGGTCAATCGAATTGGGACCTGGGGCATTTGGAGTCTGGGTCATCAGTCTTGGGCCGTTAGCCTGCTCGACCCTATGCACAGCCAACAATGGTATCCTGAGTGTTGTGGTGTCATTGTATCATGGCCAGCATTGACAGGCGAGTTGCGCTGCATTGACTTTTCTGTGGAATTAAACCAGACGAGCTAGCCTGGGGCACCCATGATACTGTTTCCATTTACTGATGAACAGTGTTGGGTGTAACGCATTACAGTAATTGTAGTAACGCGTTAGAGTACTTCGATTACTCTTTTGATGTAACGAGTAATCTAACGCGTTAGGTCCGCCATTTAAGTACTCAGTTATTTAGTCACTTTTTCAAAAATGTAATAAGTTATTTAGACAATTTATATAATCCGTGAGCCAGACAGCAGTCATTCCCAATCCCTTAGTGTGTGTGTGTTAGAAAGTCGTCTAGCAAAAAAAGTTATGTCCCCCAACACTGCTGATGAATAATTTTATCTGTTAATGTTATGGTTGATCGATACACATTATTTCTTCCGTGACTAAACAAAATTAAAATATTTAAATGTGAAAAATAGCTAGCAACAAAATCTACTGCAACACTGTAACATTGATGCTAACATTAGTGCCATAATTGCAAGGTCAGGGTTAATTCTACAATGTAAGAATGTTCAATCCCAATCTAGATAATTAAGTTTTAGTAGAAATTTTAGTTATGAACACTGGCATAAGCAAGGATAACCCAGAATAGTGTGACTTTATATTTTTACTGTCCATTCATGGTTCTCTTGCTTCTGTTTAGTCTCTCAGTCATTAGAGGCCTCCCACCAAATGCTGAGTGAGAACATTGCATTGGCCATCATCCTGCCAATCATCCTGGTCATCCTTTTGATTGCTGGAATATACATGTACTACACTAAGTAAGTGTATAAAGTTGTCCTTTGTAACTACTACTACTACTACTACTACTACTACTTATTATTATTATTATTATTATTATTATGCTTATTTTGTTCAGTAATCATTTCTTTCAAAAGACACACTCTGAGCAAAATCAAACCATTGAAATGTCTGCTTTGCACATGTCTACCTCACTATCATCTCTTTTAATGGTTTGTTTCACAGTTAATGGGAAATTCCCAAATCTAGTGGTATTTCTTGAAGGTGGAATAATGCTCTTGCTTACTTCTTGACTAGCTGCTTTAATTCTGCCTTCAAGAAACACTAACTGCATTTAGTATTAAGTGCACAAGTTATTCCTAGGTGTTTGTTGGCAGCCTACAGTAAAATATCCCAGTTCAACTCTCATGTCAGACAAATTGCCTCTTTCTGTAAGTTAGGGTGTTTCTTGGCCACATTTCTTGATGACACAGCAAATCTAGAGGTTTCGGCTTATATAACTAACCTTAGCTCAACATCTGGTCTTTTGAGACTGGTATTCATTTATTCTAGATTGTAACTGAACCTTTTATTATACTGTGTGGGAAATCATTATAATTATGTGGTAATTTTTCTTATAATCTTAAAGTTAATCATTGTATGCAGGTAGCATTGTACATGTGAATTCTCTCTCTCTATCTTCAGTGTGTGTAGGTTGCAGTGGAAGCCACTATTTTGGAAGTCACTCTCACACACCCACTCTTACAGTCCCATCACAGTGGAGTCTGACTTTAATAACCCACTGTATGAAGCAGGGGTAAGACATTTCCATCAAATCGAATCCAGCCAAGTCGATAGAAACACTGCAGGCAAACATCATTGAACATAATTGAGTGGACATTACACAAATGCTTACTGGAGAGAATGAGATTATTTGGTCGACTGATGTTATGTGACAGGAAAAATGCAGTTATGTTCTTTTCACGGTGCAAAGCTCTGTAGAGTGATTATAGCTTTTCTTGCAACATATAAGAATTTCTTTTATTAATTACATTTTACTAAAATATAATAACACTTTTTTTTCAGAATTGTTATTAGGATGTGACGCTCACTGAGATACATCAATATTCCATGAGTTTAATAAATGCCAAATGCTAACCACTGAAATGTAAGATGATATTCAGTGATCCTGTAGTGTGTGCTTGTGTGCTCGTGCCCTGTTATGGATTGGCACCCCGTCCATAATACACCCTGCCTTGTGCCCTGGGCTCCCTGGCTAGGGGTTAGACCCCATTCGACTCTACACAGGATAAGCTTTGTACTGTAGGTAATGGATAAATGGATGGATGGCTAATAGCAAGATAGTCACAGTGAACCATTCGATCCACATACAATATGGCACAGCTGAATGCCCTTCCCGACCTATCTCCTCTATTTTATCTGGGCTTGGGAGCAGTCGTATGGATGCCCTGGAGCCAGTGGCTGGGAATCAAACCTAGGCTATGACAGAGCCACCACGCTCCTAGTGGAAAACTTGAGTTATACATAGTTGAAAATGTCACTTATTCTTAATTGACTGGAGTAATAAATATATTAATTTGTCAATTAACACGCTTCTGTTTCAAGACTAAGTCAGCTAGCCTATTACCATTAAAAGAAAAAAAAAACATTCCTGTTTACAGTGAACAAATATGTACAGCAATTATGGAATCAGGCTAATCAATAGTATATATGAATTAATCTGACATGTTTTAAGAATGTATGTCTGACATCTAGAGAAACATTTTAATAATAATTACAGTATATTGAATGCGTGGGATTTTCCACAAGCAATTTATTTATTTTTTCTATTTCTTTCTATAAAGTTGGTCGAACATCTCCAAATCACCCACTGTAAATTCACAAGGACATTTTTGTAGGCATTCAGATGATGTTTTTTTCCGTACAATTCTTTCTGATTGAAGGAATCATGTGGATCTGTCTGTTTGTTCTGTTTCTCCGTAGGACACAAGGGAGTATGAGGTGTCCATTTGAAGCAACATACAAGAAAGAAATCAAACCTAAGGATGGAAAAGAAAATGAATGAAGGATATTATTTCTGTCTCCCACTTGCAATCCTTTAACAACTATACCGTTCCTTTTTTTCACTCTATTTTCAGTATCTCTCTTGCTCGTTGCTGACTCATGTAACAGTGTGCGTGTGTCGGTGTCAGTGTGTGTGTGTGTGTGTGTGTGTGTGTTGTGTGTTGAGAGAGAAGAGACTATTAAATAGTTAAAAGTAGAGATGCACCGATACCAATACCAGTATCAGGTATCCGTCTGATACTGCGCTAATGTATTGGTGAAATTGTTCTGATACTACGGGACCGATACCAGTTCACCGCAGCCGCTATGTGCAGCCCCTCTTCCTCCAAAGCTGGTCAAAGCGGGTGACAATGTTGTTGACACCTTCGTTGAGAGAATGAAGTGGAACTATTTTTGTGGTGGTAATAAAAACTGTCAGCACAGTGGCTTAATGGTTAGCACTGTCGCCTTGCACCTCCAGGTCCTGGTTTTGAGGTTCAAACGTGCATAGTGTTTGCATGTTCTCCCTGTGCTTGGTTGGTTTCCCCCTAGTCTTTTGTTTTCTCCCACAATCCAAAATCATGTAGAGTAGGCTAAATGGTTTTTCTAATTTGCCCGTAGTGTGTAGTGCGTGTGAGGTCCAACCACGGTCGTAAAAATGGTAATAAATACAGTGGTCTTCATTGGCCTTCACAGTCCCTAGTTGGACTGCAGAGGTTCCTATATGGATGGATGTAAAAAAAAAAAAATTAAAAGAAAAAAGTGCACTGCAGGAACAGCAATCATGGGTTTGGGTTTCCGTCCCTCTAAGTTTATTGTCAGCAAGTACAAGTAAGATTAAGCTCACAAGATATAAGATTACAAGTAAGACTAAGTGCTTGTCTCTTTACTCTAGTCTAGTCTAGTTTTGCTAACCTGACTCGCTGACAGCGACTTTGTTCAGTGACAAAATATTTATTATGTTTGATATACAAAAATTATATTAGAAACTTCAGCTCGGAAAAGATAATCACGTCAGGCATGAAAATTTGCTTATATGCCTAGGTGCATGAAATGAAACTCGATGAAAATTGATCTGACATCATTATTTATGAGCATTTGACATGGTACTAGCAGTCCCCAAAGAGACCATAAAAAAAATTGGTAGTTTTCTGCCTCACCCTCAAAAAACGTTTTAACTGTTAAACATTAACAATAAGATAAATTTGTAAATATATATGGATTTTTCAGTAAGCACAATTGCATGTAGTAATTTTTTTTCCTTACCTGAAAAATAATTCCTAGAGCTTTCAAAGCTGTTTGACTTACAAAAAAAATAGCACATCACCAGCTTGTTGCAGGACATTTCATCACTGATAGTCCGGTCCAGTGTTTCTCATCAGTTTACCTGCGCAGTGGATTAATGAGGACGTTACTCCGCAAAGAGTTGCTCTACATGCAAAGCAGGTTCTAGGTCCATGCGCAAGCAAGGCCATAGCAGGCGTGTTTGATGACATGGGGAATTCCAAAAAAGTTCTGTTCATGTTGTACTCTGGGACAGAGGTATTGGTACTCTGTATTAGCAATTCAAATGGAATTCCAAATGAAAGTACTTATACTTGGTCTAACAAAATGTGGTATCGGTGCATCCCTAGTAAAAAGGATTAAGCGTGAGTGTCCGGTTTCTCATGATCAGATATGTTTTAGGTGCCTGAGGGACTTAAAAGTGATCAAGGTAGTGATGCTGAGAATGAGGCTCAAAAGGGTACGAGTTCAAGGGTGAGTCAGCAACTTGTGGGGTGTGAAAGAGAGAGAGAGAGAGAGTGCGAGAGAGAACTTTTTCACGTGGGGAGTGAATAATACAAGAGACAGGAGCACACACAAACACACATAACACGTGAACAAAAACATGATACCACTATACTCATACTCCTGTACACACACACATGAAAAAACACAATATGTTGAATGTAAATATTTTGATTAGATATTATGTATACAAAACCGATGTATACGAAACTGATCCAGTGCCAACGATCCAGTGCCATATTGACATCCCATAATGTGACGTCAGAACCATGTTTCACAAGTTGCCATAGTATTTCCTACATTTATAATGTAATAATGACCAATAATGCCAGCGTTTCATAATGTTCTTTGCTGTTTCTTATAAATCTCTTTCTGCTTAATGTTGAATGACTATGGGATTAAAGGGGTGGAATGTCTTTCATGCTTAGGGCACGCAACGATTGTATATTTTATTGCTTCAGCTTAGGATTCATTCAAACAATTATCCTTACTATCATTGTTTATCAGAGTTGATGTTGTTGCATATGCACTATGTTGACAAAAATATAAAGAAAAAAAATCAGCTGCTTGCTGTGATTGCAGTATCAAACTGAACTGCTTTTTATAATGTTATTTTTCAATCATGGATTTGTTGTTACTATTAAGCGGTGAATTTTTGTCTCTTCCACTGTGCCATACTTGGAGTCTAGCTGTGGACTCGGTTGCATTGAAGTATTACTAATATTCAATTGTTCATATTATTTATTAATCAACATAATATATTGTCATGAAGGCATAATTTATTTGCTAAGATTTAAGAATAAATAAAGGTCTCTTGGATGGTGAAGGCTTGTCTTATTTTTATCGTGAATAAATATAAAATACAGTATACCATATAACATTTAGAACATTTGCCTTTGCTGAAGTTAATGAATGTCTTACATAATCATTGAAAACAGGTAAAACACTGTTTATAGAACTGCTAATAGTGGAGTTTTATCCCTTCCATATAAACATAATTCTACTATAAGTAATAAAATATTATAAAACAATATCCTTCCTTATAAATTGCCACTAGATGTGTGAATTTACAGTATACTATATGTGCACTGAGGCCTGTTTGGGCTGGTATCCCTGTCCCATTCTGGGGGTCCAAGCTGTTAGTGACCTATTATTGATACATAATAAAATTACCTTTCACTGTGAAATATGATTATAAAATGTACTGACAGTCAGGCCAGACATTGGACATTTTGGACCAATTTTTCTTTATTGCAGGGAATTCTAACATTCTTCTATGATAAATTCTTCAAAGTCCAGTCTTTAGACCAGTTTTCTCTAGAGTGGATTGCAAGTCCAATGAGCATTTCTATTCATTTTATTTACATAATAATTGTTATATAATATATTATATAATAATAATTCATATAATAAATGTAATAAATTAATCTGTGTTCTGACCACTTTCACAATAACACAAGGAAGGTCACGGTCTTTGATGACAAGTTTTACTGGGGGTCTTTAGATGACTGTGTTTTACTTACAATACAAAATGACGGTCTGTCATAGGCATTTTCATGGCCCTGACACTTGAATAATCTGTTACCCATTATTGTATTATTGTGAGGTTTGGATTATTATCTTGAAGCGTAGTGGTTAGCACTGCGGCCTCGTGTCTCCAGGGTCAAAGGTTCAATTCCTGCCTCATGTCTGTGTGCATGGAGTTTGCACATTCTCCCCGTGCTTGTTGGGTTTTCACTACGTACAGTAGGCTTGTTGTGGTCTACAATCCAAACACATGCAGATTAGGTTAACTGGTGTTCCCACATCGCCTGTTATGTGTGTGTGTGTGTGCATGTCCTGTGATGGATTAGCTCCAGACTGTACCCTGCCTTGTGCCCTGTTTCATGGTTTAGACTCCAGTCCCCTGCAACCCTGTGCACAGAATAAGCAATATGAAAGATGAATGTTGTTGTCATTAGTCTTTTGGCTGCCCCCATCAAGGGGTCACCACAGCAGACCATCCAATCTGCACAACAACTTGGCACATCTTTAACGTTGGATGCCCTTTCAGACGCAACCCTCTCATTTTATCAGTGCTTGGGACCAGCACTGAATTCAGTGGCTGAGGGTTGGGCATTGGGTGTGCCATCTTATTTATTATAAGATTTTTTTATTAATTAATTACTGATTAAATTTAACTGAACAATGATTATTAAATAATCATTAGATTTTTAATACAGTTTCATATTCACAATACTGCTTTAAACTCCCGGAACAAAAACAAAACAGTGACCTACATAAATCAGCTGTCATGATTGGTGGAAATCAGGCCCCAATAGCGTGCACGTGCAATGTTCAGGCGATGCCCAAAGTGCGTCCTACCGTACTACAAAGTATGTCTAATATACTCAGCTTTGGGGGTTCACAGCTACCATATACACTATTTTCATAGCATACTATTTAGTACGGCAGTACGTTGCCTTGTACGTAGTTACTGCGCGTGCTTCTATACATGGTGAAAGGCGGCACCACATGACAAGTGACAGACGTGCGTTTTGACCAATCGCCTGAAGAGTTTCTCGGCCCATGGAACGTACTCAAGAGGAAGCGAGTAATGCTTGGACGCTGACGCAAAAACAAAATTAAAAAGACAAAAATTTTTGTAAAATTGCGTTTCATGGAGGGAAATAAATGTAAACTATTTATTGTTTTGCTGTGTTAGAGCTTCAGGGCGCTTACTCCGACACGCAGCTCGGTAAGCAGTTAGTTCCGCCATGACACATCCATCAACATCCACAACATTAGCCAGAGAATGAAAGTAATCTAGCATGGTTTAAATTGTGTGTGTTTGCTAGATAATTATGGTTTCGGTGTTGTTTCTAATGCTTGCTTGTGTTTAGTATTTTCAGAAAGAGTGGGCTGTACATAAATAAGTAACGTTTATATAGTGTATTTTATCCTGGGATTAGCTAGCTAGCTAGTTGGCTAGTGAGATCTGTCACTGTCTCGCCACCCGTACTGATTGACCCGATTCCTTTTCAAAGAGGAAATGGGTATTAAATTTCACCCAAGTCTAAATGATAGCCATCTATCTAACTAATGATCCTGATTGCAGAGTGGTTGTGTGTATTTTACCCCAGGGCTGCTGCTGGTTTTATATCTATCTCAAGACTACTAAGAATAGCACCAGAATGAGTCATTGTGTCTGAATTTTATTGTGGTTTATCCTGGGCGTTGACGTCTTTTGTGCGTCTTATTTATGATCCCTGATGCGACGATGATTAACCTCACTGCCCTTACAACGCTGGTATTGGCTAAGGCTTTTTTTTTTCTTGTTAAAACTGTAGCTGGTTTTCGTAGTGCTTCTTTCTGATCCTTTATGTTTAATCTGTAGGCAGAGCATTACAAGGGTAGAAGTGCTTTTTCCTGATGTCTGCTGAAGCTTCTGATGGGAACGTGGTGCCGGAGCCCAGTCATGCCCCTCCAACCCCCAGCCATGGCGTAGAGAAGAAGGTAGGACCAGGCCTGGCTGGCAGTAAGTATGTGAAGCTGAACGTTGGTGGATCCCTGCATTACACCACAGTCCAGACCCTCAGCAAAGAGGACAGCCTTCTCAGAAGGATATGTGACGGCAGTATGGAGGTGACCATCGATTTAGAAGGTGAGCCAGTGTGTAACTTGTGGTCATTGTGATAAGGTTTGGTTCTGTTTTCCTAGAAGGTGTGTACTGCAGTTAAAGCAGGGGTTCCTAAAGTAGAGGTAGCTTTATACCAACAGGGCCATTTTGTTTCATCTAAACATTTCTATTTAAAAATTACAAAGTAATGACTTAAAAATCGATTTTTAAAAAATTATTTTTACATTTACAAGAGAGATGAACCGGTTGATCGGTCAATGACCAGAATAGACTGGTTTTAAGTTTGACTGGCAATGACCGGTGTTGGGCAGATCAACCTCAAATATAACCTATTCTTTACCGAGCGCAGAAGCTTCTGAGTGGCACAACAGAAGCACATTTTTATATCATTTCAGTATTAAAAAGCGAATCAATCTGCCTTTTTCTCCAAACTGAGATTAATCCAATTAATATCAAATCCACTGATTAAAACTTACACAAGTCTCAAAACACCATGATCACAAATTAGTTGAAAATGTCACTGTCAAGTTGAGTTTTGAGCCTTTGGAGGTATTTGAGAAGGTAAAACGTTGCCCTTTTTCATAATCCTACATATCTTGCACTCATTTTCACAATATTTGAAATACAATTTGCACAATATTTACACATTTTCATCCTGTGTGGGAGGAGAGAATTATTTGCTAAGTTTGTTTAGAAATAATTATAATAGAGATATTGTATGTGCTGCTCAGTTAAATGTTAACTGTTGTATTAAAATTTATTACGAGTTTTAATTTATTAAAAGTTATTTTGTATTGTTTAAATGCTGCGCTTGCTTTTTAAATGAGAATTAATATTATAAGGAATTGGCTACATTAAATTAATCATTAAATTATTGTAAACCTTTTTTTATTATATATTTTTTTATTTGATTAAAAAAATTATTTTACGTTTAATGATTAATTAAATGTAGCCCATTCCTTATAACATTTGTTTTTTACATTAGTTTGACTGGTGATTCCCATTCCTACAAAGTAATATTAGAATAACAGACTTTGTATATGGTACTACGTTTAAAATTTAACAACCCCTGATCTTGCCTTCAACCCTAAAGAAAGGTCTTCTTTTGTCTAATGCACATTACGCTGTTTGGTATTTCCACATTGCCTGTAGTGTGCGTGTGTTTGTGCCCTGGCACCCCATCCAGGGTACCTCGGGTCCCCTGGGATAGGCTCCAGACCTTTGTGACCCTGCAGAGGAGAAGCGGTATAGAGAATGAGTGAGAGTGATTGAATGTGAGATTAAGCCAACAAAGATTTTTTTTTCTCTATGATATACCAAGGGTGCCAATTATGATAAAGCACCCATTTAGAAAACAATATGAATCAGTAATGAATTAACTGTATATTTATGAGAGCCACTACATACAGTATTAGCTCATGTCTCTGTCAATTTCTTGGTGAATCTTTGTGGAATTGCAGCCTTGTTTTGCACTTACGCCAGTTAATATGTGACTGAACTTTCTTAAAGATCCCTAGAACATTTTGACCCTCATTCTTGGGCTAAAGAGCATGACTGTTTTATGGGTTAGGGCTATGCACTGTGTAGCAAGTATTTAGCTCAGAGTTTCAGCTTGGGGCATCTTCTCTATCTCCAGGCTGGGTCGTGTTGGACAGGTGTGGACGCCATTTCCCTGTGGTGTTGAACTTCCTTCGCGATGGCACAGTGCCACTTCCTGAGAGCCAGAGGGAGCTGGAAGAGGTACTGAAGGAGGCACAGTACTACAGAGTGCAGGGTCTCATTCAGCACTGCCTTTCCACACTGCAGGTCAGCCTCCTTGCACGATC
>JAOVVB010000026.1:20844043-20854496 GCA_028570985.1 Heterobranchus longifilis
AAACATAGACATGCTGTTGTGTTTAATAAATATGACAGTAAAAAAGTTTGGACACACCTTTCACTCCTAATTTAATGTTTTAGTTTTGTGAGGTGCCACGAAGGCATAGTGGTTAGCACTGTCTCCTTGTAATTCCAGGGTCCTGGTTTGATTCGGGTTTGTTACACATGGAGTTTGCATGTTTTTCTCGTGCTTGGTTGGTTTCTTCCCACAGTCCAAATTCATGTAGGTTAAGATAATTGCCGTTTCCAAGTTGCCCGTAGAGAGCAAGTGTGTGTGTGTGAATAGGCAAGTGTATTTATTAGGCACTAGATGCTGTTGGATATGTGACTTGAACCAGAATACTGAGTAAGATGAAACACAAATAGACCTTTTTGGCAACAAACACTAAATGGGCTTGTCATATAAGGATGATTATACAGAAGAATAAAAAAAAAAAAATCAAATTCTTAAGTATGGTGCAAAAGTCTTGGCACTTTCAAATAAATGCTGCAGTGCAAGGCTGCCTTTACCAAAGACCAAACAAACAAACTATAAAGCCCCGTGAACAGTAATTAATGAAACGAAGTCAGTATTTGGCGTGACAACTCTTTGAGGCCCCTTTGTTGTCGGATACCATTTGTGCAGGTTTTTTAGCTAAAAAAAATAGTTACTAGGTTTTACTGAGCATTCTGCAGAACCACCCACAGTCATCCTAATGATTTTGCCTGTTGCTTTCTTTTGCTTTTAAAAACCAGCAGTTTCCATTTTGCGTTTTGTTTATAAGATGGTCACTTATATAATATGCTGCTTTCACACGTAGTCACAATGCTTTAGTGAACAGTACACGCACGCATGGATGTTGACCATACGAGTGACGCACACACACTGAGACCTAGCATGGGAGACGATTACCCACAATTCTGCAATGCGAGAGAGAGAAGAACCATTGGCTTAATTGTGATCAAATGACAAAGCGTATATGTACTGCTCGTAGTGCAAAACCCCGCCCGTTTATCAATTAAAAATTTATTAAAAGTTTTTGCTTGTCTGGCAAAACACTTGCAGACCAAGTTACTCGCAATTCAAGGTTTTACTGTACATTTCCTCCAAACACCCAGGGGACATTGTTAAGGCACATCGCACTGTTGACTCCATGGGGGGGGCAGTAGCAGACGGACAGTCTGCTACTTCCAAGAACAGAGGGCAGTGACACAAAACATATCTGTCCGTATCTGCATAAAAAAAGGTTATTTGCCTTTGACATGTCCATCCAGTTTGTTTGAGACAGGAGAAGATGAAGTAAAATATATCTGCCTTTACTGACCACCCATCTGATCTTTAGAAAGGACACTAACACCAGGTGTAAATGGAGCATCTCTGAGAGTGCTGAGCTTTGGAGTTCGGTTGCTGTTGGTGATCGTATAAAGGACAAGCCAGCATTAACCATCAACTATGGATCTTCAGGAGTACATTTTGTTTAACCTTACAATCACTGTGTTTCAGATTCCCCAGACTCTGGAATAGAGAAAGTAGCAAATGAGGAACAGTTTAAAGAAGGAGATGATGAGGGAAGTGGTAAGGACATGGAAGAAGAAAGTGAAGAAGAACAAGCAAAGGTTCGAAGGAAGAAGACAAAAGGAAAATCCAATGTGCAAAGAAATAGGAAGGGGGAAGTAAGCACTGAAAGTGATGAAGAGGAGGAGGAGATGAGGAAAAAGAAGAAAGGGAAAGTTTTAGATAGTGAGGAAGATGATGACATCAGCTCCAGCAGTTCAGAAGGAGACAAAGAAAATCAGCAAGCAAAACCAAGCAAGAGCTCTGACAGCGAGGACGAGGTGAGCGATGAAGCAAAAGAAAATCAGAAAAAAGCAAAAGCTAGAGACGGAAAGAAAAAACAGAATCTAAGTTCAGACAGCTTGGAGAAGGTAAGTGAAGAAGAAATTAAAAACAAAAGTGACAAAAAGGTTGCTGGAAAAAAGAGCAAAGCAGCGGCTCAGAAGAAAAAAAGAAAAGAGGATAAAAAAGAATCAAAGTCACCGGAGAGTGAGGCTGTGAGAAAAGTGCAGAAGGAAGTCTTTGGGAGTAGCTCTGACAGTGAAGAAGACGAGACAGAGAAAATGGAAAGGAAAGGAACGAGTGAGAGCAGTGATGATGAGAGTGACAAAGAACTGAGCAAAAAGAAACCTGTTAATAAAATGTCCTCTGATGCAGAAGTGAAAGGAACAGGTACAGGTTCTGCCTTTTTCAATTTAATCCTGTTCTTAGTTTTACTGTGAGGTCTTCTCACGTCAGCCATCTTATTCTTCCCTAATGAAAGCAAAGGATAAAAACAGGAAAGAGGCAAATGATTCAGACTCCTCTTCTTCCCTGCCCTCTCTGGAGGAAGACGAAGGAGCACCGAAACAGAAACTGGAAGATGAGAAGAAAAAAAGGAGTGTGTCGAAGAAAAAGAGTACAGAAAGGAGCGACAGCAAGGCCAAAGGAGGAAAGGTGAATGATAAGGCTGTCAATTTCACCTTTTGTTCATTTTCATTACCTGTTAAAATTTGCCTTTATAGATTTAATGAGAATGAAATTTATCAGATTTTTATATTTTAATGTTATGAATTTGAATATGACACTACTATAGAAACAATAACATATTAGCATGTACAAGCACATTAACACGAACCTATTAATTAAATTAAAGCCAGCAGTACTGTCCAGGTCATGTTGTTAAAGAACCTTTGTGAATAAACAGAATTGAAAACCCATTAAATCTGCATAGCCAAGTTTGAGTGTTTATGATCAGTTCAATGCTGACTGTTTGACCTACAGGATGAGGAGAATAAAGCCGTGTCCAGACTTAAGCGCTACATCAGTCTCTGTGGTGTGTGGCGTAACTATAAGAAGCTGTTCGAGGGCTGTCGCTCGGTGAAGGCCAAGGTGGCTTTGCTGAAGAAAGAACTTGAAGATCTTGGGGTGGAAGGTCAGAGAAACTTAACTCCTCTACAAGTATATTTATTTTATTTAATGTCTATGTGGAGTGTAATAATATCAGGTGTCAATACTTGTCTCCTTTAGGTCAGCCATCCATAGAAAAGTGTAAGAAGGCTAGAATGAAGAGAGAGGAAGCAAAGGAGCTGGCAGAACTGGATGTCAGCAACATAATCACCACTCAGGGTACATCGCTGATATACTGATTTTCTTGATCCAGGACAAAACGTAACACTTGTTTTAGCACATTCGTTGTAGTTGTGGTTCACTATGCTCAATTAGTGAAACTTTTAGTCCCAAATCCATGATGTATAAATTATGAATAAACTTTAGGTTGTTTAAATTAATTAGATTGTTCAGAAGAAATAGCATGTTATTAGAAGGTATGGCTGTAGAACACAGTAGATGATTTAATAATAGCTTGTTAAAAACACAACATTAAGTAATATTGGAGAAATTTTAAAAACAACTTTGTAAATACATAAACCTTTGCCAGAGAGCTGGAATAAGAAAAACATGTCCAAGTCGACACCTATGGGATGAAAATTTGCAGCTAAATACTGAAGACGTCGATTTAAACTTGTTCATTTCCCAGTAATTGGACTCTAGTAAAGATGTTGTATACATACCTTACATACATTAATACATTACCAACAAAACAACTCCTCTTTAAAGGGGTAGTTTGGATATTTTTTATGTCTGTCTTAAATCAAAATTGAGGTGAATATATGTACATTACAATACAGTAGGTCTTGGTCATTCTAAGTTTTCCTGCTCTGCACACTGACCGTGAACTTTGTCACCCAGAATAGGAGAACAGTGAAAGTAAGTCGG
The DNA here is from genome assembly GCA_028570985.1 of Heterobranchus longifilis. Classification (NCBI taxonomy): domain Eukaryota; kingdom Metazoa; phylum Chordata; class Actinopteri; order Siluriformes; family Clariidae; genus Heterobranchus; species Heterobranchus longifilis. Next base: position 20,847,836 of record JAOVVB010000026.1, read on the forward strand.
GCCAAATCCCACAAACCACATTCCATAACACAATTCATTTCAAAGTTTAGCTGAGACTCATGACGCTTCTGCAGTCCCACTGAGCTAAATCAAATTTATTTATATATTTTTTTCAAAGTAACTAGCCATATGGCTAACTGGAAATAGCCATCCGACTGGTTCCGGGGGGTGGGAGTTGAAGAGAGTTATCTTCATACAAAATACAGATAAATCTTAGGTGAACTTTGGAATGAGGTTTGTAGGATTTGGCTCTGATTGCTTATATTATACACACATTCTGTGTGACAAACTTCCACGGTCAGCGTGCAGAGGAGGAAAACTTATAGACCTATGGTATTTTCAGACAGACTTGGAAAAAATCTGAACTATCCCTTTGAACAATCTTCCTCCTTTGTTTCTGTTTCCTGTACTGTAAGTTAATCTCTTTGTTTTTCAGGTCGTTCTAAACGGCGAGCTGCATCACCATGGACGAGTCTTCAGAGCAGATCACCTTCACCGACAGCCTACAGACGTGTGGTGAACTCTGATTCAGACAGTGAGGAGGACAACAAAGAGAGGCCCCGCAAGAGAACAACAAACTGGAGCAACCTGCAGGGGATTATCAGCGATGATGCAGACAGCGACTAGCCAGTTTCCTCTATAAAGACTGTTCAAGCTCATCAGTCCGTTCTGTGTTTGTTGCAAGTTTTGCTATGGTGAATATTTAACTGTGTACTACTTTTATATATTAATGTTCCTTTATGCAAGTTATTGAAGTAATAAAGAATTTATTTGTACTTGTTCTTCCTTTTTATTTATCTTGGTATTTAAAAAAAAATATATATACTCTGAATAATGAACATGGAAAGAGGCTAGTCATACGGCACATTATAGGTTAATAATTAATAGGTTGCTTTGAGATAAAGTTCATGAAAAAGCTGTGATGTTTCTCTCATCCTGTTAGATAATTTCTGGGATTTCACATAGGAATTTTGAGGTTTTATAAAGCAGTGTTTGTTTATTTATTTAAACAAGTAGATGCAATGTCTGGTTCAGATTTCAAATTATATGCAACACAAAGCTCATTCTGTGTAATAAAAGTTATGGGGAAATACATGTGTTTCAAAGTTTTATGCTGGGTGAATAAGCGAGTATATGGTGCTTTTTCAGTCCGGTATTTCCTTGTCCCAAGTTTTATCTTTTATGAGATGAGATGAGATGTGATGCAGTGTAATTGCTGTTAATGAGTAAACCGATTATATTTTACTTATTATATTTGGCAAACAAATTTATGCACATGATTTCCTGTACATGTTTTTCATATGAAATCCTCATCCCGGAGGGTTGAATCTCAAGTTTACATGGTATTCCAGACATGAGCAGGCAAAAAGGTGAAATACTGTGTAGAAAGTCATGTAATATACATTGGTGCTTTGAATTGAATGGAATTGGAATTAGGTAAAATGAATAAAAGCATGGAAATACAGTATGCATCTTAAGGTCTTTCTGCACTTGTTTCCTTTTTTGTATCATCGCTAGAAGACTATAGAATAGGAGCGGAGGAGTGGGATGATGGAGATGGGAAGGAACAGACAGAAGAGATTGGGGGAGCCACGGTTACCATTTGAGACTGTAACAAATCCAGGCTGTTTTGCTGTAATATAGCTATTTATCCAGTCTTGGTACTGAGACACTCTGGTGTACACACCAGGGATCTTAGGTAAAGCGCAGCCATAGCCAAAGCTCACAATCCCAGCCTGAACCCAGGTTGTGTTGTGCTTGAACACCAGTGGACCTCCAGAATCCCCCTGCATGGACAACAAGCTGTTAGCTACATGTACATTCCTGCTTTTCTATGCCATGTGAGTCTGTACTGTGACCAGACTTATAAAAAAAAGGGTTGGTTTCTTGCCTGGCATGAGTCCTTGCCCCCCTCAGTGAGGCCAGCACACATCATATTGCCTGTGATGGTATCAGAACTGTAAGATTTTGCACAGTCACTGTTACTGACAATTGGTACCTGCACCTCCTGCAGGGTTTTAGGGGATGGCAGAACCGCTATGGAAATCCATAATATTTTTTTACCAACGTGTGTTAAAAAAAACATCTTTATACATTTAATATTAAAAAATTAAACATTAAAAAAAAAGCACGTTCACTGTTCATGGTCTACTCACCACCATACCTGATGTCACCATATCCTGTGACCCAGACATCAGTTTTAGGGGGAAAATCACTGTTGGCTGCTGCTAGGCACACGGGCATGACATAGTTGTTAAAATTCACCGGGAGAGTGAGCTTGAGTAGTGCAATGTCATTGTTGTTGTTTGAGTTATAGGACGGATGTATGATAGCTCTGATAATGCCTCTTTGCTGCATATTAGGGTTAGGCCCTTCGAGGTTTCCCATCCCTAGATAGACTCTGTCGTTCGTGCTGAAAATCAAAGTACAGAGTGAGTCAGACTGAATCTCACTGATAATCTGCTGCTACTGTCTGCCATATAATGTCACAATGACTAATCGTTCCAACATTTATATTTACAATAAACGGTCATAAAAAAAGAACTCCAGTACAAATGCAGTATAGGACAATTCAAAATGCGAGCAGCCACATTATTATTGTATATTTATTTTAGAGTTTTTCCATCCACACCTTGGGGAACAGTGAGCAGCTGTTAAGACCCAGAGCTCATTGATCAGGCTGCCTCCACAGAAATGATTCATATTTGTCTGAATGCTGACCTGCCAAGGCCAAGCACCGGGAATGGCATCGCCACCACCCACAATCTTGTTGTTTAAGGGAGGCCGACCACACACTGGTAGAAAACAGGAAGGAAGGAAGAAAAGATTTTAAAAAATGAACAAATAACTAAACACACAAATTAAGAATTATGTATGGAATTAGGCATTATACAATTAACCACATAAACACATCTACATACCGTAGATGAGTACATGACTTGGTTATAATAATAAACTCATGTATGTTTTTAAGTGGTAATAGAAAGTTGAAAATGTTTCACTCTCTTATCGTCTATCCCGCTTATCCTGTATACATAATTATTTTTCTGACCCAAGCCTGTTTATGTTAATCCAAAACTTACCATCTAGTTGGGAAAATGAGCCTGATGGAGAAATAAAAGAGAACACAGTTACATGCATTGCTTATGTACTAATGCATCTGCAATGTCTACCTAACAAATTATTCTTAAAAAATACCAGAGTTAATATCTTTTCTAAAAGAATTCTAAATTCTCGCTAGGAACTCAGTTTATTTTAAATTTCCCAACATATGTGCAGGTTTTGCATAATTTGAGCTGTAATCTTGACCCTTATTATATTGCTTAATCAAAAGGTAAATGAATGAAGAAATGCTTTATGGCTTTAAATGTATTTGAAGATCAATTTTATATTGGAAACATTATTTCCTGATCTACTGTATGCGAGTGCAGGAAGCATTTTTAAAGTGTTGCTACTATACACAGTATAAAATGTTTTATGGAATTTTTCTTTTAATTTAATGAATCAAATTAGTCATTTAATCCATCATGACTCTGTCACTAAGCATGTCAGATAGTCAAAAGTTTGAAGAATATGTTGGAAAGCAAAGATAAAATAGAAATGTAAAAAATGCATAATTTTACTGCATTCGATTAAGCTGTTTTTGATTAAACATTCAATTAACAATAAACATTAAATTAACAATAATTTAAAAGTATAGAAAACAAGACCAGGCAGTTATATGCTGGTCAGGTTCAATGTTAATTAAATATTTCAATCAACGTTTTGTAATTGTTACTCTGAAAATTGGAATCCATTTTAAATACAAACCATTGCTTGTACTTGGTCTTAGAAATGTTCACTGTGAAATTCAGTGTGAACGATCTATACCCTCACAAACCTTGGGCAAAGAAAGACTGCAAGTATGTCATTAGGGGTTTAGAATCTCTAACTTGCATAGCAGTTTTGCCCATTTTTCCTTACATTGCTACACTCATTGAGCAGTTTATTGGGAACACTATACTAATATAACGTGGTATCAAAAAGTTCTGAGATTCGCACACCACAGAGCCGGTAGCTTTAGCTTTGAGATTCGTCCTCCCTCAGATGGCTTAAAACCTAGCAGCAGAATTCGCTAACGTCGGTCTGGTCCATGGGAATGAATTCTCAACGCACAATGCTGCGAATGTTGAAAAAGATGATATGCATGCACTTGGTCGAACTGCGGACCTGCAGTTGATGATGGACTCTTCCACTGCTTCGACTCAGAGTCGTACCCATACACCCAGGTTTTGTCACCAGTAACGATCCTCGACATGAAGGACGAGTCATCCATAGCATGCTGAGGGAGGTCTTGACGGACTTCGACTTTAAATGTCTGTTTTACCACATCAAAGATGTTCGTTTTAATTCATATCTGGTCGCTGGGAAGGTCACTAAAAACCTAAAAACCTGCCCACTGCAGCCACAGCTTTCTATTCTTGGCTGAAAGATATGGAACCAAATGTGGTCTTCTGCTCAGGAGTTGCAAATTCTGAGATGTTTTTCTGCTTACCACGACTGTACAGAGTGGTTATCTGAGTTACTGTAGCCTTTTTGTCAGTTGCAACCAGTCTGAGTATTCTCATTGGATTATTATAATCAACAAGGCATTTGAATCTGCAGTGATTGTGTTGTATCGAGAAAGCAGCAGGTAAAGACATAATCATATCAGTCTTACTGGCACCAACAGACATTTCATGGCCAAAATAATCGAGATCGTCTGTACGTATATTTATATTTCAATTTTAAAAGGCAGAAGAAAAGATGTACTGTTAAACTCAACTTGATAGATCCTAAAGATAAGACATTTGTATTTAAAAAATAATTGAAAGGTTTTTGAATAACAATGTTATTGGTTTAGCTAATACCTGCAATGTGCTCTATAAGTAAAAAAATGCCATCAATCTTTACTTTACTTACAAAGTACAAATACTTAAGTTCTAATTAATCTCATCTTTTGTCTTATTAAATATGAATAAGTATGACAAAGTTTAATTAAATATTTGGTACATTTAATGTTAACTTCATCATAACCAACATTTTATGTGAACCTACCTGTAACATTAAAGAGTACAGTACAAACAACAAACACAAATTTCCACAAATGAATCTCCATAATATTGTGTTTCCTCTGACTCCAGGTCGTCTTTTATCTCTTTGTGCCTAGTGTTTCAAATTTTCTAAGATGTTTCTTCCTTCTTTGCGAGCACCTGTCTGTTATCTCCCCGAACTGAGTTACATGTGTACACGTCCTCATGGGAGGTTTGTCACAGGAGGCAACTTTTATTACATTAGATTAGATTAAACTTTATTGACACTGTAAAAAGTACAAGTACAATGAAATGCATTTTAGCACGCAATTGAATTGTGCAGTAATAGAAAAATGTGGGATAGGCAGGTAAATTGAAAGACAAATGAGAAGAGTATTTCAATATGATTTATTCATATTTAGCAACTGCTTTTTCTTGTTCAGTGTCACAGTGTCTTGATCAATCTGAAAGTTGTGGATGGTGACAGTGAGAAAATGTGAAAGCCCACAAAGACACCAACCTTTGCTTACGAAAGAACCAAGGACCCTTGACAGCACATTGCGGCCAAATGAAGAATATGTACATTTGAAATAATAGCAGAATGGGAAAAGGTGCAGTAGTTTCTATCTGACTTTTCACAATATAAACACTACCAGTCAAAAGTTTGGATACACCTTCTCTTTCAGTGAAAAGCAGAATATGCTTTATTTTTTTATTTCCAAGAAAGGTGGGTACTTTGAAGGATTGAAAATATAAATTAAATTCTGCGTTATTTTAAAGGTTTTTGTTGCCTTTTTAAATCAATAATATAATATATAACATAATTTCAATGGCTTCAGTATTAATAGGCTATACAATGTTTAAAACAATCCAAAATAAAGCAATAAAGAATTAAATAAGAGAGTGTGTCAAAACTTTTGACTGATACATTGTGTACAAGTAAAATAGAAAATATAACCTCCTTTAAAGCTAATTTCTTATTTATCAGAGCATGAATAACAATTGTGCTGTCTTCACCAACTACAAAGCAATAATCATTAATAAAAAAAAATACACAATAGATTTTAAAATATAGTCATTCATAAACTAACATTCAGAAAGCAGATGTGAAACCCTGTACAGAGGGGCCCAAAAATGTATAAACACTTTAAAAAGATATGCATATTTTTTTTATTTATTACTAAACATCAAATGTTGCGACTACTGACATATTAAGAGGAAACATAATACTACGCATTGCTGCCATAATTACATTTCCATTAAAAAATTTGAATTCAAGATTTTTACATTCAAAAATACTATAAAAAGCCCTAAACAGTAGCTAATGAAAGAAAGTTAATACAGTAATAGGTTTGTTGACCCTTTGGTTGAAATATAGTCTCAGGAACAAATTGTGCAGGTTTATAGTTAAATTAGCTGCTTAGTTTACATATATATACAGTAGTTTTTTTAATATACACTCACTCTCACTCACTCATCTTCTATACCGCTTTATCCTGAATTCAGGATTGCGGTGACCTGGAGCCTATCCCAGGAAGCTTAGGGCACGAGGCAGGGTACACCAGTTTGTTTTATATATATATATATATATATATATATATATATATATA
>JAOVVB010000026.1:20866531-20883291 GCA_028570985.1 Heterobranchus longifilis
TGTACTTCAGTAAAAGTTCACTAAAGTAACAGTACTTTTACTTAAGTACAAAATTTTATTACTCTTTCCACCTCTGCAGAAATGTCATCAGTACAGTCACAGAGCAAGCACTCCATTTGCTCGTATCATTTGCCAGTCATGTCTTCGCAACCTGTAATATAGATTTTATTGTAGATAAGTCGTCCCGCGATGCACCACAAAAGTTCCACCTTGTAAATCTTTTGGGAACCAGTATCAAGTACAGAAGCTGCAAAGAGAACGATGGGGTCAGGGGATTGCATGAAGGTGAGGTCTGTGACCTGTGGATTAGGCCGCACTTGTGACTGATTTGGGCTCCGGGTTTCGATGTTCTTCCCAGACATCATTAACTACCTGCAAAGACAAATATACAAACAAAGCAGTCAACAGAAAAGAGTAACCGGACTTATTGATTACAGATAGCAGACACCTTTAACATGCATATGTAAAGAAAATGTATGGCAGTACATAAAAGTGGAATAGACAGTGAACATGGAAAGCAACAAATCGGATACAAACCTATTATTATGCAACTCCAAGTAACAGCCATGCAGTTCACAAAGTATAGGGTAATTTTGGAGGACAGTTTGGAAATGTATCCAAATATAACTATTCAAAGTTTTGGTCTTAATAATAAGTCTATTGTATGCATCGATAGGGCTCTCTGTTATAACATCTAACAGCATGCTTGTAATTGTACCATCAGCCTTTGCAACACTGATCAGCACCCTTTAAGTGTTTGTTCAATCTTTCATTGTGTCCTGCAGACAGATTTATTTTAATCTCATTCTTTCATATAAAATGGCAATCTTTTCACGATCTAACAAATGGATATTATTTTCCTGCAAGTGACGCTGGCCTGTCAGAGCAAAGGTACACCAAGATCTTTCATATTATTATTTAGTCCATGTCATGCAGGCATGAATATCACCTCAGGTATGCGTAAGTTCAGTATAAATTTGGTGGAGCCCTGAGTCGAGCCTGACGTCAGCAGCATATAAAAACAATGTCAAATATGGGAGTCGCTTCAAATAGAAAAATGGGACGCTATAACCCTTGGTTTGATTAAAACATTTCTTCTTGTCCAGGCCATACGCCTTGCCTTGGGCAATAATGCACCATTCTTAATATGGTACACTGAAAATCTGTCCTCAACCCATGCATATTTAAATTCTTTCAAATGATTATTTATTCTTGCTCACTGGGGGGGAAACATGTCTCGGGTGATTATTACCTAAGAGTTCCTTTTTTTATTCTTCGTGCAGCAGATATTTATATAATGGTGCTAGGAAGTGTTATTGAAATGTGTCATATCGGACTGTACCGGAATATGTAACAACGTTTTGTGCTTTCTTTCTCTATTATGTGCGTTTTCAGGAGCTGGCCATGCCTGCGAGTGTTCGTGCCGGGAGTCTGAAGGACCCTGAGGTAGCGGATCTCTTTTACAAAGATGACCCCGAGAAACTCTTCACAGACCTCCGTGAGATCGGCCATGGAAGCTTCGGAGCTGTGTATTTTGTAAGAGCCAGAAACGTAGTGAAATATGTTTATAAAGTCTAGAAGTCCTTAGATTTAAAAAAATATATTTTATAAAACACAGCAGTGTTAATAAAAGGACTACGAGATTAACTCTGTATAGGTGTAATGTATAGGCTGGTAATGTAGCGTTCATTCACCTTTTACCTCTCCTAGGCACGAGATGTTCGCTCCAATGAGGTGGTCGCCATCAAAAAGATGTCTTACAGCGGAAAACAGTCCAACGAAGTGAGCTACTAATTTATTTATTTTGTTTACTAGTATGTGCTTTACTTAAGAATGATCTTCCTTTTGCATCTTATGAAATATTGATAACTATACAGTGATAACTGAAGAGATGCAAGTGTTCTATGAACTAGTAATCGTTTCATGCAAAAAAAAATTTAGATTAAAAATAAAAGCAATCTGCAGGTACTTTATTGCTTTTTTTAAAAATATATATATATAGTTTTATCATAACGGAGATGTGCAAATATTTTATTACAGATTACAGCACCTTTTAGAATAACATTTTCCTTTTGGACGTTCTAACCTATGCAGTTGTTCTTACTTTCCCTCCCCCAACTGTAATTCTTTGCAGAAATGGCAGGACATCATCAAGGAGGTGAAGTTCCTTCAGAAGCTTCGGCACCCCAACACTATTGAATACAAAGGCTGCTACCTGAGGGAGCACACAGCATGGGTAAGGGTTACCTGTGCATGTTTATCCAATGTGTATAACTCAGTGTAGAGAATTAGTTTTTAAATATGTTTTTTTTTTTTTTGTCTTTGTCCCTCATAGCTGGTGATGGAGTATTGCTTGGGTTCTGCCTCTGATCTTTTAGAGGGTGAGTAGAGATTTCCATTTTACCCCCCGCCATCGTAATCCTTTCTTTCCCACTTCCTCCCTTGGCCCTCCATCTTCATACTCTTGGTACTTTGTGTGACTGGCACGATTTCCTCTTTCTTATTTCCCCAGTGCTGGCTCAGCAGCAGTTCTTAAAATAAACTTTGTTTAAATTTTAGTCTGGGAAAATGCTAAAATATTTTAAGGACTCGTCTCGTCATAGTCTTGTGTTCAGGGTCCTGTCACTTAGTGTTGGTAGGACTCTACAAGCAGCTCGTTAGCAGCAAAATACAGTTTGTCTTTGTGTCCTGTCTCACACCATTCCTTTTTCTTACCATGCCTTGGTTGAGAATAAACTGGTTGGAGTTTGTTTATTTAGAGGGTTGGGGTTGGAGGCTGTTCAGTGATTAAGAATGTGACAATGCTGTTTTTATATAGTCACTGAGCTTTTCTGTCAGTAAGAGATATCATCATGAATATAATTTTATCAGGTTACATTATATTTCTTATGAATCGCAGGCATTATACTGATATGCATCAGACCACAATGATAGACATGCATCATATAGGAAATCGCCTTCATTAAAAAAAGTTACCACTTTAGTGAAATTTTTTTTTTTTTTTATAGGAAAAAAAAATCTTCAGTCTAGGCTCCATATTTAGCTCTTTTTGCCATCAAGGTTGTTTAGATTTGGCAGGGGTGTGAGCTATTGTGCAAATCAACTCTGACTTCCTGCTTTCAAAGGAAGTACATCTACACACAAGAAACAAATCACGGCTCTCAATCCATTTCATGTGTCCTCAGATAGAGATTGAGATATAGTTATATGTTCTCTAGATGACGATTTTAACTTTGTTCATCTGCAGTCCATAAGAAGCCCCTACAGGAAGTGGAAATCGCTGCTATTACCCATGGTGCACTACAGGGTCTGGCCTACCTTCATTCCCATAATATGATCCACAGGTGTGTACACTGCTTTATCAAGATGCAGACATATCTTCAACGCTAGCAGCCTTACTGGTTGTTTTATCCTTTTTATTTATTATTCTTAAATAATCAGTTTTCTATTTATAAAGACTAATCATCGCTCTGTCTCACACAGGGACGTGAAGGCAGGTAATATTTTGCTTACTGAGCCTGGTCAGGTGAAGCTTGGAGATTTTGGCTCTGCCTCCATCGTTGCTCCAGCCAACTCTTTCGTAGGCACACCCTACTGGTGAGATGTGCTTCTGTCCATTCTCTTTAACTTTACCCAATTTAATTCCAGAAATAAGAGGAGGGGGTGTTAGGATTTAGATTTCCAAACCATATGTACTGTGTATAAAGATACTATAAGAATATAATCATCCTGAGTGTATTTGTGCAGCCAGAACGTTTTATTATTTTTTTATTTTTTAGTCCCTGTTCAGTGAAGGCTAAATTGAGAGCAGGACTCTGACGACAAGGATTTTTAAATTTCTATTCGAAACAAAAAGGCTTTGTAGAGAGTTTTATTTGAAGATGTGCCCAAGAGGTGCTTTAGGCTCTATAAATAGGATTCAAGTGGGATGTCCACACCCTGTCCCCGGCTGGCTGGAGCACCCACAAATAATGGCTGCTTTCTCTCCCGCAGCAGGCTCGTGTGCCATGTGTAAGGGAATTCTATAGGTTTAACATGACATACCTTCATGTTGGCTTGGGGTGTGTCCTTTTTCAGACCTGCACTTGCAAATGTTTTGTGACTTTGCTTATTAAACTTTGTTTGTTCGTTTGTTTCATAGATTATTTAGTGGTTACCTTAATTCTAATCATCATTTATTACATGCATATACACTTGTTATACCTTATTTCACTATTTCTTTAACAAGTTGTTATTGCTCCAGCTGAAATAACACTGAGTAAAATGTTTTGTGTTTTTTTTTTTTGTTTGTTTTTTGTTTGTTTTTTAAATATACCTCGAGCTCCTTTTATTTCATTCCACTGAGGAACATCACAGCAGTTACAGGGTCTATGTAGTTAGATGCTGCCAAGCTCCACATCCATCAGGGAGGGTCTTCCTCATATAAGATCACAATAGGTCACTTTTTTTTTTAAGCCAGTACAAAAATGGATTAGAGACACAAATTAAGCAATGTTTTATTTTCCCACTTTTTTTTGTACACCTACTGGAAATACCCCTAATAAGTGGGTTTTGCATAATAGGCCCACTTTAACTTCAACATGATCTCGCACTACGACATCGCAGTATCTTTGACCTCTATGTGACTTATTCCCTTTGAACTCTAATGCACAGGATGGCCCCAGAAGTTATTCTAGCGATGGATGAGGGTCAGTATGATGGCAAGGTTGATGTCTGGTCCCTGGGAATCACCTGTATAGAGCTGGGTGAGTGGAGAAATTTTAACACACAGTTACTGTTTGACATTTAACTTTAAGGGCACGTACTGTTGGTGTGGGACATTATAAAGATTTAGGTCAATAGGGTGGGGCGCAGGACACTTTTGTGTTTGAGAGACGTCTTATAGAAAATTATTTGAGGTTTAACTTTTAAACGTTTAATAGCAAGCTCATTCTTCTCCTCCTTCCAGTTATTATTTTTTTGTTTCAAAGCAGCTTTACAGAATCAGAAAATTTATTACAAACATTATGTAACAGTATGTCTCTTCTTTTCTTAATCTCTTAATTTGTTCGCTAGGTTTTTATTAATTTTTTTCTGGTATTGTGCTATTAACAGTTGCTTCCTTTTTTTTTTATTCTGTTTCTCTAGCGGAGCGGAAGCCTCCCCTGTTTAATATGAATGCTATGAGTGCCTTATATCACATTGCTCAGAATGAGAGCCCCGTCCTGGCGTCAAATCACTGGTGAGCATCCTGTTTGTCTTTCCATCTCCTGTCATGTGTTTATTCATAGTGATGCATTCTCAGCTTAGCTTTAATTTGCATTAGTTATGTATTTTAACATTTCACATACTGGTATGGAAGGGAAAAAAAGTGTGGCCATATTTTATCCTCTAGCGTTGCCAGTTAGTTAATAAAAGAAGACCTAGTTTAGTCATATTTTTTTTGCAAATGTTCTAAAATATTTGTACCATGACCTGGTAGTGTAGATGCAAGGCAAATCTTGGAAAAAAATCTGTCTAATTATCATGCTCTGCATTATTACTTTTCAGGTCAGATTATTTCCGTAACTTTGTAGACTCGTGTCTACAGAAGATTCCTCAGGACAGGCCTACCTCCGATGTGCTGCTCAATGTAAGACGTACGCCTTTTATGCTAAAGTTTTTCCTCAGGCCATATTTCACCTTGTTTGTTTTATTCTATTTTAATATTGTTTGTTCAATTTGTCATGTAGTAATCACAGCTGCCATTAGCACCTCATTCAACCTGTCCAACACGCACGCAAGCTTGAAAATATGCTGCGCGGGAAAAGCTTGTAAATTACCTCATTGATATACACGCCCTAATTTTGTATTTTTTTTTGTTTTTTGTTTTTTTGTTCGCTACATGACAAATTTAAAAAATGGTATCCAACCAGCTGCTGTTAATACCGTGTTTAACCTGTTCAACGCATGTCAGTTAGAAAATATGCTGTTTGGGAAAATCTTGGTAATTAACTCTAATTTAAATACGCACCCTAGTTTTAGTTGTTGTTGTTGTTTTTTTCGGTCACGTACAGACAATTTCTGTGTAAAATGTGATGTGGGGCGTCTTTTTCGTAGTTATGTAAGACTCATTAATCATAATTATCTGTCATAATTATCTGTCAAGCAGAGTAATTTTGAAAAAATTGTTCAGGAGTAAACTTTTAATTATATAATAACTGAATGTCAGGTATTCGATAGACCGATTTGATTTTCCACTTGCCTGCAGCATCGGTTCCTGTGCAGAGAACGCCCCCTGTCCGTGGTGATGGATCTGATAGTACGGACAAAAGATGCTGTAAGGGAACTGGACAACCTGCAGTACAGAAAGATGAAGAAGATCCTCTTCCAAGAGACACACAATGGCCCTGCTCAGGACGGTGGCGAAGAGGAAGAGGCATGTTTTTAATGCAGGAATATTTACTTTTTCCAACAGTAGATTTACTGTATATGCGTCTGAATTGGTTTCCTCTCTTTCATTTCCCTCACCTATTACTTTAAAAAAAAAACATTTTGGAAAGCGTGCATGATTTGATTATTTCTTTGCTTTGTGTGATCAGGATGTGGATCAGTACTTGTTGCGGATGGGCACAGTTAACAGCATGGAGAGCTCTCAGTCTGTACCCTCCATGTCCATCAGCGCCAGCTCCCAGAGCTCGTCGGTTAACAGCCTGGCCGATGGCTCGGATGACAGTGCCGAAATGGCCATGATGGGGGAAGGAGAACACACTGTCACTTCCAACAGCTCTATCATACACCGGCCCTCTGTGAGTGTACCTGTATGTATTTGTTTGCAGAACTGCATGGGGTGTTTGTGCACTGTTTTAAAATATCTGTTCTTGATGTGTAAATTTTTTTTTCCGGGTGTGTATGAATGACAGGGTCCAGACAACATCTATGACGACCCATACCAGCCGGAAATCGACTCCCAGCAGCCACAGCAACAGCAGGCGACGTCAGGAGCTCGCCGGAGGGCACACTACCGCAACCGTGACCACTTTGCTACCATCCGCACAGCTTCACTGGTAAGAAACTAAGCAAGCTACTTGAATGCGGTATTTATCATGAAATTACTGAAGCCATCAGCAGTCTTGGTCCTCGTCCCTTATTTCCTGTTTAGGTGACGAGGCAGATCCAGGAGCACGAGCAGGGATCAGCACTACGCGAGCAGATGACCGGCTATAAGCGCATGAGGCGACAGCACCAGAAGCAGCTGCTGGCATTAGAAAACAAACTCAAGACTGAGATGGATGAGCACCAACTGAGGCTGGACAAGGAGCTGGAGAGCCAGAGGAACAGTTTCAGCAGCGAGGCTGACAAGCTAGGCAAAAAGCACCAGGCTATCCTGGAGAAAGAGGTGAGAGGTGATACAGGATGGAATGGAGTCATGAAAGAAGGAGGCCTTGTGAGAAGTGCTTTCTAAGGTCTTGGACAGGAATGAAAGTGAACTGAAGCTTTGTTTGTCCTTTCAGACTAAAGCTGCACAGGCTGAAGAAAAGAAGTTCCAGCAGCACATTTTGGGCCAGCAGAAGAAGGAGCTCACCAACCTGCTGGAGTCGCAGAAGCGCCAGTACAGGCAGCGCAAGGAGCAGCTTAAAGAGGTGGGGTTAAGTGACTTCTGGATGATTTTCATTTTTTTTTGTGATGTTTGTAGTGTCTCAGTACTTTGATGGTGTGATTGACTAGAAATGTGGAGAGATACGGAGCTGCAGTAATCTACTTTCTATCATTAGATTACTTCAGTATGATATGGATATGGTGATACAAATCTCATACTGATATGCTGCCTATGAACACGTCTGATTTCTCCGCTTCTAATGGATAATCATAAAATATCAATTTTAATAACGTAAAAAAAAATTAAAGATGGAAATCTTATATGTAATAAAATTGTCATACAACAACCAATATTTAGTATGAAGTCTTTTATTCTTTAAAACTTGCCGGGTCCGGGTGGATATGTACAGAAAATTTACAGAAATTCGCAATTGATGTGAGAATTCCGTACGTTTTAAAATGTAAAGGTTTTATAAACTAAACGTTCTGCCACATATTTGTGCCACATATTAACGATCATAGCACATCTCTTCAGCTAGAACTAACTAATAAAATGAACTGTTTTGTGCACAGGGAGAACTATAATACGTGATGGCATATCTTGTCTTAAACCCATCACTTTTTATGGTGTTTTAGAAACATTTCATATTATACAGCAGTTTTTTTGCTTGGATAAAACAGCATTCCAAGAGTTGCTGATATTCAGTGCAGAACTGTTTTTGCTTGTTCAATATTCATTTTTTTCACATTCAACGTTTGTTGTGTGTACAGGAGCTGAATGAGAACCAGTCCACACCTAAGCGGGAGAAGCAAGAATGGCTGGTAAGGCAGAAGGAGTGTCTGCAGCAGTTCCAGGCTGAGGAGGAGGCTGGTTTACTACGGCGCCAGAGACAGTATTATGAACTCCAGTGCCGGCAGTATAAGAGGAAGATGCTTCTAGCACGGCACAACCTGGAGCAGGATCTACTCAGAGAGGTGAGACATGGCCTTGTATAAATGAAGGGTCACATTCATGTCAGCCCTAGTTAATTTCATAATGCGATGTTTTATCTAAAAAAGGGGGGCAGTCAGTATGTCAGGTGTGTTCTCTGATTTACTGCAGGTCGGTTTCTTGCCTTTTTTCTTTTTTAACCATGTTCCACATGTTCCTGTAGGAGCTGAATAAGCGGCAGACTCAGAAGGATCTGGAGTGTGCTATGTTGCTGCGGCATCATGAGTCCACTCAGGAGCTGGAGTTCCGTCAACTGGGTCTGGTGCAGCACACACGTGGTGACCTCATCCGCACACAGCACCAAAGTGAGCTGGCCAATCAGATGGACTACAATAAGCGGCGTGAGCAAGAACTCCGGCAGAAACACAGCATGGAGGTCCGTCAGCAGCCGAAGAGCCTAAAGGTGAGAGAAGGATGGCTGTTCGGAATGTACACACAACCTGTGGTTGCAGCAGATTTTGTCTGATTAAATGTAAAACTTTTATATATTATTATTATTTTTTATATCTTTTTTTTATGTATTTACAGGACCTAGAAATCTTATTTTGATTTTGTGTCTCTCTCATGCGTTAATGTTCCTTTTCCAGACGAAGGAGCTCCAGATCAAGAGGCAGTTTCAGGACACGTGCAAAATTCAGACACGGCAGTACAAGGCCTTGCGGAATCACCTGCTGGAGACTACACCCAAGTCGGACCACAAGGCCGTGCTGAAAAGGCTGAAGGAGGAGCAAACGCGAAAGTTGGCCATCCTTGCTGAGCAGTATGACCACTCCATAAATGACATGCTGTCCACACAGGCTGTGAGTAAGGCAAGGAGAGACAACTTCTAACATATACATATCTATATATAATACTACACAACACATCAGATATTATAGCCTCAAGTTATGTGCTCTGATGACTGATTGGTCATTTCTAAGTAGTGCGCAGTGACATAATTGGTACAGGTGCAGGAGGAAAGTGGTATAAATCTGTTCATGAAATTTGGTTACTTTGGATCACTATTACACTTTTAGAGTAGTTATTAATGGATCACCACAGATAACTACAATTTCCACACCTTGCAAATGTCATGTCTGTCATCAGAATGTGTCTCTACTGACATCCTGCTTTTTGGGCTCTTCCTTGCAGCTGCGGTTGGATGAAACACAGGAGGCAGAGTACCAAGTGCTCCGAATGCAGCTGCAGCAGGAGCTGGAACTACTGAATGCGTACCAGAGCAAGATCAAAATGCACACGGACACGCAGCACGAGCGGGAAGTCAAAGACCTGGAGCAGAGAGTGTCGATCCGGAGAGCGCTGCTCGAGCAGAGGGTGAGGACCCTAGATGTGTTAATTATTAAGGAAAAAAATAAACACATTGCATTATAAATATCTAGATACTTAGATGCAACTTCTAATACTTAAAAACTTCGCCCCCCAATATTTGGCCTCTTTTGTATATTGTCAAATGTCAAACAAGGGCAGAATTCTATGCTGTTTTATAAAATAAAACATCTGAAATTTGTGATTCCTAGTGAAACCTTAATGAATTTTTTTATTTTTATTTATTTTTTTTTTAGATTGAGGAGGAGATGCTGTCCCTGCAGAATGACCGATCAGAGCGAATCCGAACGCTGCTAGAGCGCCAGGCTCGAGAGATCGAGGCGTTCGACTCTGAAAGCATGCGCCTGGGCTTCAGCAACATGGCGCTAACAGGAATCCCAGCTGAGGCCTACAGCCAGGGCTATTCTAACCCCCCCTCGTCAGGTTCAGGCGGTTGGCCGTCACGCCCCGTACCCCGCTCAGGCAGCCACTGGACCCATGGAGTCCAGAACTCTGCAGCGCCGCCATCCTGGAGGAGTCAGAACAGCACTCCAGCGTTCAGCCGAGGAGAGTCCATATCCGTCTCGAGCCGCGAGCGTGAAAGGGAAGGAGAAAGGGATTTTGACATTCCGCTGACACGTGGCCTGCCCAGTTCCCTGTCCTCTGCCTCTTCATCATCGTCGTCGTCCTCTTCGTCTCATCATCGCCTACATTACCTGGCACAGCAGTACCACCATCAGAGCACGCCACACCTGTACCGTGAGCGAGAAAGGGAAAGAGAAAGGGAGAGGGAGCGTGAGAGAGAGCGGGAGCGTGAAAGAGAGTGGGTAGGTAGTGGTGGCGGAGGCCACCGCTCATCCTCTTACGCTCATGGCCACTCGCGCCATCTCTCCAGCCACTCATCCTCTTCGTCTCTGGCTCTGCTTCCTCCTCCTCCGCCGCCCCCACCAGTCTCCTTTTCACCCTCATCTCCACCATCATCATCTTCCTCCTCTTCGTCTCAGGGCGGCTACGGCGGGAGGAGTGAGGGTCTGGTGGTGAGGGGCCCCAGTCTGATGGCCCTGAGGAACAGCCCAGGACCACTAAGGAGGACAGCGTCAGGAGGAGGTCCTGGTGGAGCAGCCGGGGATGGAGGGTTGAGCCGCAGCACCTCCGTCACCTCCCACATTTCCAATGGTTCTCATCTCTCTTACTCTTAAATCGTGTAGGCGTAAAGCGTCCATTTTAATCAATAGGAGACATACTGGATTCGAATCGTTTATATGTTTAGAAGGTGGTGTGCTCCTTTGGGTAGTGTTTAGTGTGGAGTTTGTGATCTTTATTCCACTCCTTTAACTGTAATCAGGTCGCAGTAGCTATAGCTGAGGCTGTGACTTTGGCTCTGAGTAGTGTTACAGTGAACAGCAGACATCATGTACACCCTTTTGGTAGGTTGGTAGATCTCAGGGTTGCCATGGGGGGTGGGAATGGGGAATGATGGGAGCGATAATTGTGCCGGATTTGTAGGTGTTTGAGAATTGGGAATAGAAAGTGAAAAGGGCCTGAGTAGTCATCCAGTCATTCATTGGCTCTGCTGGGGAGGGAAGTTTGTAGTCCCGAAATCAGAAATTTCAACACACTACCTCTGGCTTTTGCTCTTTTTTTTTTTTTGCAGAGAGCAGTGCTTGATATGCTTACTGTGGAGTGTTGGCACACCCTCATAACTAACACTACACTAGTAACAAACTGTCAAGATCCATAGGGTTCATTAAAAAAGATAACCAATAAATTCTACAAACTGACTTTTTCTTTAACACTTGAGCTGATCAAGAATTTTCTACTTAGCCTTCGTCAGCAATTAAAGCTCCAATCAGGAATTGCTACAATTCCAGTTTGTGCTCCTGCAACCTTAGACACTACATCACCAAACACTACAGAGCCGGTTCTGGTTGGTGCTGTTTAAGCAGTTCCTGCTTGGAGGATTTATGGTCCAGGAATTTTTTTAACTGAACTGTTTTAATGGGAGCTTTACTTTTAAAGGAGAGGCAATAGTGTCAGAATTGGCATGGGGTTGGTTTAAAGACATTAACCCAACTAACCTGAAACTGGGAGGGTGCTCAAAACAAAACAAAGGACACCATGTAGTTATGTATATAATAAAACTACACTAAAACTATACTAAAAACATAGTGGTCATTAAAATGCACATTTGTATTAGGGACAAGGAGATTTTACTCTTTTTTTTTTTTCTTTTTCTTTTTTCTTTTTTTTTTTTTAAGTGCCACGTTCACTTTGCACACTGCCATCTAGTGAGTGACCTGACTAACCTAAAGCAAATCCGCCCCTGCCCTTATATGGGCATGCTGCCAGTTTCATTAGCTCTGGCTGAGCAATAATTATGACCTTTTTTTTTGTGGTTGTTACACACTAATACAGACCTGAGGCGTCTGAATATATTGCACAGAGCAGTATCTAACAACAGTCAATGCATCCCCTTGTCTCTGTTTACAAAGGCAAATGTATATTTGATGTACATGTCCATGAGAGAGCTGATTGCAGTTAAGTGCATCAAACGCTAATGTACAGAGGCCATTTGTATACAAACGTACACACCACGCATTTATATATGAGTGAGTATATATGTGTATTATACTTGTCAGAGGTTTGACAGCAAGGTTTAAGATTGTTCACTGTTAAACACTTTTGACCTATATTGTACTTATATAATGTGTGTGTACATAAAAGCACTAACTCGGAACTCTTGTATAGGATAATCATAGTTTTGTTATGGAAACTAGTCATTTGGAAAGTAAGAGATGGAAAAATACTGTTATTTCAACTACTGCAGTTGTAATATTTGTTATTCAAAACTAATTCTTTTTGTTTGTTTTTTATTTCATTGCTTTTTTTTTATTGTTATTATTATTTTTAAAGTTTCTTTTTTGCCAATGTTGACCACTAGTTGGAGAATGGAAGTGATATTACTGTGATGGAGAACTTGAGACAAGTCTCATTTTTAGGGAAGGGGGAGGGGGGAGGAACGACTACCTATCCCAGCATTCCTTGTTATGTCTCAGGGTAGGAGTCTGTTGAGCAGTGGATTGGAGGAATTGTAGTATTTTAGAGCCAGTATTAAATGTGTACAGGACATTTTAAGAGAATTTTAGTGTATAGAAAGTTTCTAGATAATTGTATATGTTTACACCACACATCCAGCATGTTTTGTTACATCATTTTGCTCTGGGATGTTTTCTGGCCAAACCGAGCTGTTTACATACTCCAAACATATTACATATTGTCTGAAATGTTCCCAGTAAACCGAAGCAGGCTGCACACTGCCAGCTCTTCACAGGCACCAGCGTTTACTTGAATGTGATTTTTACATCGTTTTTTTTCCCCAAGGTGCAATACCACACATGATGTGCGTGCCTGGCCTGCCTCCAAGCCCCCCATCATTCATTTCTTTTGGTCCTATTCTCCTTATGGCTGTTTCATAACTTCATTGTGTTTTTCTTTATGTCTATGCGCCATGGTTTATTTCCTTTCACAAAAAGAGGAGGAAAACTCCAACCTGTAGTCTCTGTGTCTAGTTTTGGCTTGCTTTCCTCCATTTTGCGTTACAAACAAAACATGCTGGATTTATAATGGTGTCAGAACTGAAGGTGGTGTTTCCATGCCTGAGTAGAGCTGAGAGGTGGGACCGGTCAGAAGATCATGTGATTTTTAAAAATCGTCCCAATTTTGCTGTTGTAAAAGGAAATTGAAACAAGTGATGTCCAAGACAAATGAGTGCTTGGGTGTACGTGTGTGTAGATATACACACACAATGGAGTATGTCCTCAGGGGACGTTTGTATGTAGAAGCATGTTTAGAGATGGAGAAGTGTTTCTCACAGAAGTGCTACACTTAAAGAGGCCAAACTATGTTCAGGTTCAACAAGAGCAGGACATTTCAAGAAAAGGGTTATAGAACTTGTACAGAATTCATTAACAAGTAATTAAAAAGGTTCAAAATTGAAAGTTTTGTGTTTTTGTCATTTGTTTCATGTCTCGTATCTTAATCGAACCTGCTTAATAATACAAAATATCCACGTGTGCCCCAAGATCTAGAAAGCACTTTGCATTTGTGACCTTTTAAGTCCAATTCTTAAATCTGTTCAGTTATCAGTATTTACTTAAAAGTACATGCACAAACAGATTAAGTACACACAACATTCTAAAGAAATTAAATTCAATTTTATTTGTATAGTGCATTTAACAATGGTCATTGTCGCAAAGCAGCTTTACACTCTCAAAATAATTATTTAAGTTTGTATGGAATGTGAATGGTATGAATTTAAATGGTCAGATAGATGACTAGTTCATTACAAACAAAAAAAACCTAAGAGTGTGTATGTACACAGCATAATCGATCAGTGTTCATCCTGTTATTCACACACTGTTACTGTAAAAGCCCCGAATTTAGTTTGTAAAGAGACCATCAAATTTTAGATTGATAATGAAATTATGTCTGTTACTACATTGCATTTTGCCCCCTATTGAAATTAGAGATTATAATCTAAATTATTAGGCCAGTTTACAGGATGTATCAGGCCACACATTTGTCACGCCTGTGCTAGAGTGATGAGAAAGAAGCATGATTAATTCCCTAACCACTCCTACAAATTACACGAGGAGGAAGACGCGGTGAACCTGCTCAATGTAACAGTAATGAGCCTCGGTGAGTATAATATATTACTGTCAAAACAATCTCCTTTACAATGTTTAAATGCAAAAAATAAATAGTGATCAACATGTATACTGGTCACGATACACAGGATCAATATTAAGTGTCCCACTTCACCAATATTCACCTTATATTACATTTCTATCGTGAGAAATAATATGGCTATACATATTTAGGTCTTTTAAGACCGAGTTACTCAGAGGTGTAATGCACTTGACCAGCTTCCTCATAAGACATGCCTCCATGGACTTCTGAGAATGATGTGTGTGAACTGCTGTTTTTGGGACAACACAACATTTGTTTTGTGTAAAATGTTTAAAAGTATGCAACTTTGAACATACTGAATAAAATACGTTACTATGGCTAATTCATGCTACAAGTAAGCATAAACATGATGACGCCGAAGATGCTAAACCAACCCGGGTGACTGAAGTTGCCATGGAGACGGATGGACGTTCAGTCCTAATTACTGGTTATGTGATATCTGCAAGATTCATTGCCTTACAATTTAGCTTTAATTCACTTAACGTGAACTATTCAAAGGACACATTTGAAAACATGTGCTGCTTTCTTTTCTGTCTTACAGATTTTTTTTTTTTTTGCTGGAATACTAATGTAATATAATAATCAGAAATTATTATTATTATTATTAATATTTTTTTATTTAGTTATTTATCTATTTCATTGTTATTATTTGTACTGACTTACTTAACAGCGCAGCCATAAAATAAGCATATATAACCACATCTAAGACGATGAGACATTATAAATAATAGTCACGTGACTTTCTGAAATCCCCCCCCCCACCACAACGGATTGCTCCCTCATATAATCTCTATCAAATATTATATAAGAACATAAATTCATAGGTTTATGATTTAGAAATTACACCAAACGAATTTGATTATAAAATAAGCAATATAAAAAATACATATTGTATATGAATTTTTTTATAAATTTTTTTCATATACAACATGTATATTTTTATATTGCTTATTTTATAATAAAAATGTTTCGTGTAATTTTTAAACACGAAATAAACAATATTTATTTAGTATAAACATTTTTTGTATTACATGACAAAGCCCTGCAAAATAAATGTGTCGCAAAATAAACATTATATAAGAATTTGTATTAATGATCTCGACTGCTGTCACGTGACTAGGGTTCATTAATAATAGTAATATATTTGATAATAATAAACCTATGAATTTATGTTCTAATATAATATTTGATAGAGATTATGTAGGGGGGCAATCCGTGGCAGGGGGGCATTTTGGCGCATAACACCACCTGGCCCAAGGCGTAAGCAAACTAAGCGGCTGCTTAGGGCCCCCATGGCCACCAGGGGGCCCCCAAGAGTGACAACGATTTATTTATTTATTTATTTTGCTGATATATTATGTCAAAGGACAATGGTAATAATACAAAAACGCAATATTATTATTAGACAAAAAAATCCTGCCGTATTATGCTAATGGGCTGCAGGATGCAAGCAGTCAGACTGTGACTGTGATTATTGGAGCTGATTAAAGAGGCAGCAGCATTGCAGCCAAGCCATCATAAATGTCACATAAAATGACACATCCTTCGGGTGCAGGAAAAAAAAGAAGAAAAGCGAGGAAGAGAAAAAACGGCAAGATAAAGGTATGTTTAATTAAATGTATGTTAAATTAATGTAAGCTACAGGATGCTGTGTTGCCTATCTGTTTTAGACGAGTTCATGTTTGAATAAATATCCTTAAATACACTTAACACCTTAATATATTATAATACTCTATAACAAATTACTAAGATTGAAGTTTTTGTCTTCTGTGTAAAAATTACTTTTCTGGGTTTATATTTTTTTGTAATAAACTTGTTACTGATAACAGCTTAACATTATTTACATTAGCCTACCTTTGGGGTCTTTGCTATTATATTCCAATATCATTATGCCTCAATTAGCCATTTAAAGATTAAGAGTTATTGTTTTATGTGTACAGATGGCTTGCTGCTGTTTTTAATATGTTGTTAGCATTCTGTTCCATCAACTATACTATTATAAAACTTTCCTAGTAGCACTGGGTTTTTTTTGTATAATTTATTATTCTTTTCCTTTCCTCCTGGAAAACGACTGTAAGCAACTGTAGCCAAGTATAAGCAATTTCCCTCTGGGATTAATAAAGTTCTTTGAACTTAGATTTATACTGTGCCAGTAATC
>JAOVVB010000026.1:20892976-20920597 GCA_028570985.1 Heterobranchus longifilis
GAACATGCAAACTCCATGCACACAGAGACGGGAATCGAACCTGGACCCTGGAGGTGCAAGGCAACAGTGCTAACCACCACACCACCGTGCCGCCTTATTATATACAGTATATCAATATATACGTGATAACACGATAACATTATTAATATTATATTAATGCCTGATTTCATTATAGTGAGAATGATTGCTACAGTGTATAGCAATAAATTTAGTATTAAAATATTTATACAAGTTTTTCTTTTTCTGAAGTGTGTATACATTTTTGGCTGTATATTTAATGCCATTATTTGCTTATAGCCTAGATAAATAAGTTTGAATATTAAATGGTACATTTAATAGTTCCATACTGCACTTTAAATCACAATTGTGTCAGAATAAATGCAGTGTAACTTAATGAATTCTTCGTACCTGTCAGTCCTGTCCCTATCAGACTAAAGTGATTGAGGGATCCTACTATCGGATTAATTGTGATTACTTCCCAACCTCTACATTCAGAATTACTCTGCTGCTAATGGATAATGATGATAAATGATAAATGGCATGTACACATTTTTTTAAGTTACCTGTCAGTCTACATGGAACATACAGCAAATATAACCCCTGTATATGTGTGTTTTATTTATAGTGTGGCTGCAGTGGCTGCTGGGAGTGTGTGCCGTGGTGTCTCTGTTGAAGTCGGGCATCAGCGGCCTCCACCTCATCACCGCCTCCCGTAACATGGCTGCCATCGACCTGGCCGAGCGTGAAAGCGAGAGGAGTAAGGACAAATGATTGAGGCAAAAGGGAAGAGAATGAGGGTTGTGGCTTTATGTGGGGGAGAGAGTAAGTGACCAAGAAGTTGGTGAAATAAGGGAATAAGGGAGATGTGAAAGTGGATGTGGGCCAGCGTTCATAGAAATGAAATGCAGGACCATTTGCACACTGAGGGTTTATTTATTTATTCTTAGACTGCTTGAAATAATGTAATTCATGTAGCAGCAAAATGCTGGTGTTTAAACCTAAATATTAAATGAAATATTGTTTGCGGCTGACCCCTTACCTCGTTCCCTCAGTAAAGGTTTGGATGTGTGTGTAAATCATGTACTTTGAATTGTGGGAAAGTAGAACATCTTGCCATACCCCCAACCCTGCCCCTTCTCTCTCTCTCTCACACACACACACACACACACACAATATATACACTATATATACACACAGTATATGCCGAAATATACAGTGCTGAAATGAAAAGACTGAATGAGTTTATTTCTCCTGAAAGAAACTAACACACACTACTGTATTAACGTATTGATTTACCACCATATGCAAAATGCAAGTGTTCGAGGTGTGTGTGTGTGTGTGCACCGCCTCGCTGTAGACAGTGTACATATCGTTCACGCAGATTCTCAACCAGGATTAAAACCCGGAACAAAGGACGCTGCAGACTCTTGCAAAAGGAGACGATTTACTGGCATAATGCCGGCACAGTTCTTCACGGTTCAACAGTCGAACACACTCTTCCTTAACATTCCCCACAAGTAGGCATCAGATGGTATGAGAGTGGGGGAATGGGATGGCTATGGGAAGGAATGTGTCCTGCCATCTTTTTTAAACTCGGTATGTCCATTCACAACTGCTTCTGTAAGAGTGGAAATATTACTCAACTATAAATACTCTTTCCTCCGCCGAAAGACCCATTTCTAACAACTACTGCACAACACAACTTCCTTTTCACTGCTGTGAACACGTGTGTATGGAGCTTTGCCCCATCAACAAACGCAAATGCGTCTCCGAGATGTGTACGATTCGGTACTGTATATTTTGGCACAAACCGTGTGTATGTGTATAAAAACTGAAAAGCGCTTTTTGTTTTATTTGGGTTATTTCCTGATATTTTATTCCTATGGTTGTTAGTTTATTATTGCTGTTTCTATACTTCTACCAATCATGATGTAGACCTTTTGCAGACACGACTACAATGACGTCAGTCTCAACAGCAGATCGCAGAAGTACTGTTAAACCGACATTAGGCTGTTGTGTATTATCATTGATGATTACATTCAAGGTGTCAGATAATGTCATAGTGGACTTCAACTTATTCAAAAGGGAATTCGTTTGATTTGTTATCATAAAGTGATTACCTCAGACAGTTTACAGATATGGGAATCCTTGATTTGGTGGCATTTGTTAGTGATGGCGTTAGTGTTTGCTCATTCAGTGCTGCTGTCGCAAATGAGATAATGCTATGGAATAAATATACTGTGCTTTATGCTTCTTAAAATAATGTGCAGGTAATGTTAATACTGACAGTTCAAGATTTTTAATTAATAGCTAACTAACTGTTCTGGGGTTCAATCCCAACTAGTGTAAAAAATAGGCATCTAGTGCACTCTGGACATTGTACAATCCCTTGTTACACACACAGACACACACCAAGGATTAGGTGTTTGGGATTCAGCTTTGAGCTAGAAGCTAGCTAGCTTTGTAGCTCAAGTGCGAAACACAACATGAACGGTCCAGAGGCAGTTCAGAACAACTTGGAGTAAGTCGAGTCATGTAGGTTTTTATTGTCATTCCAACCATATACAGTTCAGTACACAGTGAACCGAAACAACTTTCCACCGGGGCCAAGAAGAAGTTACTAAGGACACAAAGTGTTGTTTAAGTGCTCCTGTGATGGGTTTCGAATGTGGGTTTTGGCACCGGCATCCAGTAAGTCGCGTCCCGTTGGGGGCCCATGGCAGGCAGGCGTCATGATGTCAGGTGCAAAAGGTCTATATCATAGTGTGAATTGCTGATACCACACAAATTTCTGTATTCATGACCACGCAACCCCAAAGGATCAATATTCCTCGTCAACTGTATCCTAAGGAATGTCTTAGTGAGTCATGGTAAGAGTATTTTTGTCTCTGATCGTACTCTTTGTACTGTACTAGCTGGTATGGTAATAAAGATATCTTTTCACAACTGGACTTGTTTCACAGCATATCTGTGCCCCCCCTTATTGTGGACTAAACTAGACGAAAGAACAAGTACAGCAACGTTGGTCGTTCCTTTGATGGTCAACAGCAGTGACATGCATTCTTTACAGCACACCTTTATCTGCTCCTTCTTTTGCTCAAATCTCGTCAGGTGATCAACCACAGAACAATTCTCTCTGATAGAGTGCTTTTTTATCCTGGGACTCATTCATTCATTTTCAGTAACACAATATCCTGGTCAGAGTTGTTGTGGATCTGTTATGGATCCTAGGAACAACAGGTATGTGATGGGAATATTGAAGGGCAACATACAATTCAATTTTCCAAAGGTGCACCAGGCACACTAAAAATAGGGTTCTGTCATCAGCTAATGTTAGATGAACATGATGTTTTAAGCTTCCACAGCTCAAGCCCAAATTTTTTAAAAATTTACTTGATTAAAGTTTGCTAGTGAGAAACTATTTGAGAAAAAAAGTAGAGAGGCAGCAGACATTACTCATAATCATATAGTTATGGCATGATTTTATTTATTTATTCAATCTAGAACTAATTTAACTGAAAATTGCATTACACATGTTTTAATGAAATCTGGTTATTCTTACGTGTTTACGTTGCTGATTAAGTTCGCCATGTTTTAAAACACTCATCCTTAACTCTGGGTGGCACGGTGGTGGTGTGGTTATAGCTGTGGCCTTGCACTTCAAGGGTCATGGGTTTGATTCCCAGTCGGTGCTCTGAGAGTTTGCATGTTCTTTCTGTGCTTGGTGGGTTTCCTATAGGCACTTCAGTTTCCTCCGACAGTCCAAAGACAAGCAGTGTTCTCCAATTGGCCCATAGCGTGCATGGGTGTGTGTGTGTGCACCCTGAGATAGATTGGCATCCTGTCCTGGGTGTACCCCGCCTTGTACCTGAAGTCTCCTGGCCTCCTCGCGACCCTGTATACAGGATGAGCAGTACTGTATATAGAAGACGAATAAATCTGTGACCCCATCGTTGGATGTAGTTGAGCGACATTTCCGCTAGGGGCGCTAAACTGCAAATTGTCCTCAGTACTATATACAGTAGAATGTTTTCGTAGTATATACAGTATATGCTTAGATTTTACAACCTCCTTTTATTTAAACTAATATGTTCCTGCATGATTGCAAAAAGTGAGACATTGTTTCTGACAAGTGTACGAACACTTAAATATCCCTAACCGCAATGAACATCTTTGGGATGAACTGGACTTCACTCCAGACCTCCTCACACAACATCAGCACCTGATCTCAGTGATGCACTGTCATGCATCACACACACAGCCAGGTTACACAGGTTATCTAGGTTATTATAACAGCAGCAAGTGCTTTAAACCGGGGATGGGATGGTATAGCTTTGGCCTTAATATAGTGTGTTTAATCTAAAAACAATATATTTAGTAATAAAAAAAAGACATAATCGGGTTTAAGAGGTTATATTTTCACTTGACTGCGACTACACTACACAGTACAAAAAAATTTATATACGTGTGTGTGTGTATATATATATATATATATATATATACACACACACACACACACTATCTTCACATACTATTTAGTGCGGTTTTAGGACATCACTAATACTGCGTCTGCGTGCGTCGTTACCTTTAAGGACCTGCGACATTTTTTTTCCCCCCACGCACTTTTTTTTCTTTGCACAGCTGATTGTCCCGAGGATCCGTCCTGTGCGTGGTGACACGGGTTTTGCTGTTACTACACATCAGCAAGCTTAGGTTTTATATTTAGCCATCGAGATTTCATTTCGGATTTTGTGTCGGCTAAATAATACTTGTCTGTTCGGAGAAGGGGAGGGCGCGTGCGAGTGAGAGAAAGAGAGGGAGAGGGAAAGAGGACGACGGAGCACAGCTCGGGAGGAGAAAAAAAATACACACTCACACACCGGGCCGGAGGAGGGGACGAGGACAGAGAGAGGGGGGAGTTCACTCCAAATGCTATCCCTTTAAAACAAGGGGGACACGGCGGTGGGGGAAGAGAGCGATAACGGCGCGGAGAAGACGGGATAAAAAAAGAAAAGGGAAGAAAGAGCGAGGGCGGGAGGGAGCGCGTTACAAGGGAGTGTGTGTGAGAGAGAGAGAGAGAAAAAAAGAAAGATGTCATCCTCCCGATTGAAATGCCGAGGCGGAGCCATGGACCGCGACCGACGAAGCGACTCAGCAGGCAGGGATGAGATTTAACGCGACGCCGAGGCTCGCTCACAGACAGGCCCAGAGGGCGAAACCTTACCTACAATAAAATAGGCTGATTTTTTTTTCTCCCATCCCAAGCGACTGCTGAGTACAAAGCCAACCTCAAACTCATGATTATTTTATTTTTCTTAACGTTGTTTTTTTTGCATGAATTGTTTGCACATGACTGTCTCACTATTCCAGCTGCAACAAAAAAAAAGCATTACATGTAATGTATTATATAAAGCATGAAAATATGCCTGTTTTAAATTTTTAATCTGCGAAATGTTCGTTTTAAAAGTTTTTGGGGCAACTGTTAATATCAGCTAGATCGATATGTTATTTTAAAATCCAGTCACGTAGTGTAAATTATATATATTGTTTAAAAAAAAATCAATATCATAATCAAAATCATATCTGTGAAAGGATTTTAAAGCGACTTCCGTCTCATAAAGCACAAATCAGGAGGAAACCTTTTTTCCTTTTAAGAGAATTCACTTCAAAGGGGACCTAAAGGTACCTCCGACGTAACTGTTTCGGTTATCGTCACATCCACGTCATTTCCGTCATCGATTTCTTCAAGATGGACGCTGCTTGGAGCAATTTCCTCTTTCAGGTAAAATGAAAAAAGCAAGACGTGACTCTAGACATAAACGCATGTGTCAGAATCAGCAGCAAGGATAGGGTCAGTTAGACAGAAAAAAAAGAGGGAGAGGAAGATTAAAGTGTCTTGTTTTGCGTCTGCTAACTCCAGACCCCGCCTCCACAGTCACAAACTGAGAGCACCCTCCAATCAGACCTTCTGCCTGAGCTAACGGACGCGCCCCCGGACCCGCCCACCGAGCACATAGCCCCGCCCCCATCCACAGTGGACACGGCGGTGCTGAATGAGGAGCCGGAGCCTGAGCCAGGTGAGGGAGGGGCTAGGGCCAGGTCATGGCCTCCCCCTGTGCACCAGAATAAAAGCAGTGGTTATTTAGGTTTTTAATTAAGAATGGAAAATATCTTTAATTAAGAATGGAAAATATCTATATATCAATCTCTCCATCCCATCCCTTTATCTATTTCAGTGCTTGTATCTTTTATTTACAGTTTGTGGGCACTCATATCATCCGTATGTGCTTGTTTAAAATCCCAGTTCTGATTTAGTCTTTGCTGTCTAAATATCTCTCTCTCTCTCTCTCTCTCTCCCTCTCTCTCTCTCCCTCTCTCTCTGGAGAAGGCTTTACCCCTAGATTTTGCACTACACTTGTTAGGATTTACTCATTCAGCCTCAAGACCATTAATGAGGCCAGGAACACTTGGAACAGGTTTGGCGCTCCTTGGCTGATCAGGTGTCCACAAACATTTGCCCATATAATGTATAATTACTTTTACTGTTCTCACGAAAAGATGGGATTCAGCACTCTAATAGGTGTACTTAATGTCAAGTGTAGTTAATGTCAGGTCATTTATTTACAGTTTATTTACTTTTATTTATCATCCATCTGTGCCTGTTTATCACAGTCCTGATTTAGTCTTACTTTTATCGCTTTAATGTTGAAAGTTTAAACACCTCAAATGAGCCGTTTCCTGATTAAGGACGTGCAGAAGTTTTTTTTTAAATATTTTTTTTAATGCTGAATTTTGTGTCATAAGGTAATAATACCGCCTCTTTCTCTCTCTCTGTCTCTTTCTTTTAGTTAAGCCTGTGTCTCGGCCTGCCCGGCCCGCTCATATCTGCTCCATATGTAACAAGCAGTTTAAAAACAGCTATAACTTGCGTCGCCATCAGTCAGTCCACACTGGAGTGAAAATGAAAGACAGAGCAGCTCGGGAGAAGGTGGATGCTGGGAAGGCGGGTCAGAGAGTGGAGAGACAAACCATTCCTCTCTCCCTCCTTCAGCTGTCCATCCCTGCCCCGATCACAGTGGCTACAGATCCCATGATCCACCCATCCCCCATCAGCAACCAACAGGTGGAGACGGTCGCTGTATCTATCGCTCCAGCCACGGTTGCCATGACAACAGCCCAGCCTCTCCCTGCTGCTGTAGTGGTTACTGGGACAATGGTGCAGGTTGGCTTGGTTTGTGTCTTCTTTTTCATATTTTTACCCATATATGCTGCTGCTCCGCCTTCTAGTCCTCTGTTTGAGTATCGTTACTTCGCTTTGTCCCCTTTTTTTCTCGCTTTGTTTTCCCCATCTCATCTTCAGAGCAGAATAACATCTGTCAAAACAAGGTTGTATCAAAAGCCCCATAAATCCCCCAGTATTAGTAATATGCATTACTGACCCATTGCCTCATTCTATAGATTGGATATTCACAGCCCATGATGTCCGATGATGTGTGTTTGAAGTCAAAAGAAGATTATTTTCATGTATGAGAGACTTTTTTTTTTCTTCTCAAAATTCACACACTCATAAACTCTGAAAGGCTATAAATCTGTTTTTTATTCCTATCTAGGCTGCGCCGACCAACAGCACCGGAGAGAATCCCGGCCTTACCAGCCCAATTCAGATCTCAATCCCGATCGCAAACCCACACCCTATTCCTGCTCCAAATCCCAACCCGAACCCCAGCCCAAGCCCAAACCCCAACCCAGTGAGGAAAAACCACGCTTGTGAGGCATGTGGGAAGGCTTTCCGGGACGTGTACCATCTGAATCGGCACCGGTTGTCCCACTCGGACGAGAAGCCCTACTCCTGTCCCATCTGCCAGCAGCGTTTTAAGAGGAAGGATCGGATGAGTTACCACGTCAGATCTCACCAGGGAGGTGTGGAAAAACCATACGTGTGCCCTCATTGTGCCAAGGGTTTCTCACGGTGAGGGTTATATGTAAACATGTAACTGTTCCACGCGGTTGATTTTACATGTGCTTATATACAGTAGATCCTGATAGTCTCTGGAACTCGGTATTCCCTCAGCTGGTGTTTTGTTGATGTCAGTGAGAAGAGCATTACTACATCAGTCCAAAATCTCCTCAGCAGATCCTAAATGAGCCCTTGTGCCCTCTGGAAGCGAGTGGAATGACGCACCCCTCTAAGCAAAAACCTTGGTGGCAAAATTCTTCGAAATTGTAACACATCCATCAGTATTTCATTTAATTTGTCACTTCTAAGTCTAAGCCTAAGGCACTCTGGACTTGCAGAGTTTGTGTGAATAATCATTTTTTTCACCATTGCTCCTTTTTTTGACTACAGCATCTATAGTAGATGGATATTTATAATTATTGTACAGTTTAAAAACTGTGTACCAGTGCCATACACACTATTATATCAGAGTCACTCCTTTGTTCAGAGTGATCAGTGCCCAGATTATATCTGTTTAAAGTTGGAGCATAACAGGTGGGCTTCGGTCGGTAAACGATGACATCATCTATTATATGACCTGTATGGTGTTTCTAATGCACATATATGCACACACAAAGGTAGTAGTAGTGTTTCACTGTGTGTTCCCTTCTATCAGAGGGTACTGTAATGTTCACTGTCGCATAGTGCAGGAGACTAAAATACTGCTGCTTTACTGAAAGACAGCAAGATATGCCCTGATTACTAATTTAAGCCAGAAAATGGGTCAGTGCGATGAGAAAAATGACCTTCAAGCTGCATATATCCTCATCTATAACTCGCATTTCGGAACACCACAAAGAAATACGTTCACACTGTTTACTTACACTAACATGGAGATCAACACAACCACGTTTACATGCAGACCTCTTTACTCCTTGTGTATTGTGGTGGATTATGTGCTAAAGCCCTCTCTGTCCTCTCCAGGCCTGATCATCTTAACAGTCACGTGCGGCAGGTGCACTCCACAGAGAGACCCTTCAAGTGTCCGGTAATGTCAGCACCTCCACTCTGCCCTTACGTTTCACTGCGTCTTTCTCTCTTTAGGCTCTGTAAACATTTTTCATTTTTTTAACATTTTTTTTAATATGCTGTCAAACCTGCTTTAACAAACACGCTTCCTGTCCTGTTTTTATTACCTGCCTGATTTTCCTGATATTCTTTATTAGGGGTGCTCAGATCGATCGTCCTCCGATAATCACTTAATTTATACTGATCGGTTCTCTCTCAACTGGCTAATCAGGTAAACTGATACTATTGTGATAAAACAAAATAAAAGAATATCTTACGACAGAATAAGTCTGGGAATAAGTCTCTTTAAAAGGCGTCAATGTTGCAATATGCAAAGTTTTTTCCAAAGCAAAACAACTTGGGGGAGTGCCTGCCAAAATCTTTAACATGACAAACCTTACTCACCACTTAACAAGTTAACAGCAAAGGCGACAGCTAAATCTTGTAAGTCGCCCCTCACTCAACCCCCTGTAGCAGAAGCCCTCAAAAAGATAGAGCCTTACTCTGAAGAGAGTAAAAAGGCTAAAACTGTTATTTTAAAAATAATAATGAATAGAGAAATAAAGAGCAGTTCCCAGCTCTGTCCGTGGCGGCCCGGGATTACCGTACCGCTCCATGCATGCAGGCTGACTGAGCAACTATTCAGCACGGAGGCACACATTCTGGATGATCAGCCAATGATTATCTCGCCAAATACGAAGTGACTGATGTGTGTGTGTGTGTACATTTCAAATTGTTCGGTGCAGAGTTTCGGTTTGTTACTCATTGACGCAGATTTGTTCCATGTGCTGCATGTTATAACAAGGACAGTCGTATTTTAGATATCCATTTCGAGTTTTTTTTTTTTTTTTTGAGAGAGAGAGAGAGCCCCAGTCAAGGAATGGAAAATGTTTGCTTTTTAGTCAAGCGTAGGCTATTCTATTGGTTTCAGTTTCTTTATGAACATGAAATAATATGAGAATGG
The DNA here is from genome assembly GCA_028570985.1 of Heterobranchus longifilis. Taxonomy (NCBI): domain Eukaryota; kingdom Metazoa; phylum Chordata; class Actinopteri; order Siluriformes; family Clariidae; genus Heterobranchus; species Heterobranchus longifilis. The sequence goes on from JAOVVB010000026.1 coordinate 20,902,945, forward strand.
AATATGTTGCCTTTCGTTAAATAAAAGTTTAAAATGTATGATACATTCCCAGATCTTAATTATAAGTGTGCACTGCTGAATAATTTTTTTGCCTCTATAAATAGTAAATAAATAAACATTACTACACAACAACACTTTAAATGTCGTCGGCCACAAGAACCCTAATCGGAGCACCCCTATTTTTTAGAAAAACTTTATTTACTAAATCCCCAGGCTGTAACATGGTAATAGTGGAGTTATACTGTATGTAAACGACATATTCAAGCATATTAAAGATACAGTATGATGAACCCTCAGTGATGGCAGTTTGGACGTGTTAACCCCCTCATCACTTTCTGCAGACATGCGAGTCTGCGTTCGCCACGAAGGACCGACTGCGCGCTCATATGATCAGACACGAGGACAAAGTTCCCTGCCATATCTGCGGCAAACTGCTCTCTCCTGCCTATATCACGGATCACATGAGGGTCCACAACCAGTCCCAACATCACGTGTGCCATTTGTGCAACCGCAGTAAGTTTTAGCCTTGAATCTCTTTAGCTCCAACGACCTGGAAAATTATTTATGAAAATATTTAATATGCAATTCACAACTTCCACATTTTTCCACGCACCAGGCTTCACCACACTGACGTACCTGCGCGTCCATGCTCAGAAACACCACGGGCAGGAGTGGAAAGACAGCAGCATGGGTCGTGGCACAGGGCCCGGAGGGGTGCTGTTGTGCCAGCTGTGTGGGGTCCACTGCAAAACTCCAACCCAGCTCCAGGGCCACATGGCCACACATGCCAACCAGGCAGACCCCACGGTACCCGATCCCATCAGCAGCAGCACTTTAGCAGGCACGGTTTCCACGGCCACTCCTGTCTCCAGCCCTGGGGCCACCGTCGGCCTGCTGGTGACTGACTGCTCTAGCATCGTTCCCCAGAGCCACAGCTAACCCCAGGCTGCAGGGGCAGACATGGGGAAGGTCAGGGGGTGGTTAAAGCACAGCTGTGAATAGGAACAGGTGATGTCTCCATGTCATATGTATGTTTTATACTGTAAGAGGGGCAGTCATAACATTTGTATTATCACATGAATAAAAACGGAAACATTCGCCCTAATTATGTCTCCGGAAATTAAGACATTCATAATCATTTCTTTTTGTTTAAAAAACCTACGGTATAGTTCAACACAATGACAAAAATTAAAGTGTGTGCTGTTATTTATTTCTTGCATTTTAAAATGAAACAATACGGAGGATTTCACTACGAATGTGTACGATGACAATGCGCCAGCATCGTATAACACAGTTGTAAAATGTAAACTGACTTCTTCCTTCTCTATCGGTTGACGAAACCACTTTAAGGTGATTACCGAGGTAGAACTTTTCCTCAAGAGCAAAAAGAAAGCTTTTTCAAAGACAATCTCCACCAGCTCATCCATTGTTTGTAGAAGTATGTCCCCTTAGGTGGAGGATATGTAGAGAATAACTAAGCTCACGACCAGTATTCGTTTTCATTGCATTTTCTTTTCCTTAGCAATAATAACAATGTTATGACCACCCCTCGTGTGCACATATACACGTTTGCTTGTGTTCGAAATATAACCATTTTTAAATCTCTCCTATAGGCTGTTACTTGGAATGAAAAAAGGAAGATTTGGAAACTTTGTTCCTTCCTCCATCTATGCTGCCTCAAAGCCTACAAGCAGTCAGCATTGACCTGACTGACTTTTTAACAGCAAGTCGAAAAACTTGAGAAATCAATCACTCAAATCAAGCGCCCACAGACTCCCAGCCAGTCCTCTTGGATCTGCTTGAATTGCTCTACTTTTGTAACTGTTCTACGAAGACAGACAGTTGGATTAAGTGGTGCAACATCTCCGAGTTAGGTCACTAGTTGCCCAAGGGAGAGGATGTATTAAAATGAAGGCTTTCAAGTGTTGTCCCACTTTATTTATAACCCGTCTCTAGTGATCAGGAATCTAGAATGTTGAGAATATGATTTTAACTATCCAGTTTATTCCCAGTATGAATTATGTTCAGTATTTTTATCAACAAAACAGCCAAAAATAGGATCAGGTAGCTTGCTCGTTTTCTAGCACATTTAAGCTGCACCTTTATAGCAGATCTGAAGCTGCGAGAGAGGGGCTTAAAATGACGGCTTAATCATTTCCTGCCATAAATTCCTGATGCCTGTAAACCTTTCATTTAGAATTAAATGTACAGCATAGGGAGTCACTTGTATTGTTTATTATGTGTGGATATAATGAACTGTTGTTAAATATCTTTTCTTTCCCCAAGAAATCTCATTGATGTTAATTTATCTTTAAACTTTTGACTAAGGATGTGAACGTTTGATGTTGCTTGAGAAGCCGCAAAATGCTCTATCCTTTGACCATGTTTGTGTTTTAAAGCTTTGTTGAACGCCAAATCTTTGTTGCTGTCGCTGTGAAGTTATCTAAAATTAATCAGTGTACAAATGACAAACGTGTAACTAATTATACTTACTTTAACTAAACTGGGTGATGCTCTTCAATTATTTTGACTGGAGGAAGCATGAGGGCAGTGTGTTTGGGGTCTGCTTTTCTCCCAAGGGTGATTTATATAACTCAGGTGTTTGCTTAAAGGTGGAGTGGGTGATTTAATTTTGTACTCTTTTGTCAAATGAGCTATAGGATATGCTGCCTTGCCAAAAAAAAAAAAGATGCACACTTAGAATTAATTAAACACCTTTAGATTTGATTACAGATCACAATGTGATGTGTGAAAATTATTCCTCATGTTATTTAAGTCCTAGAATATGATTGTGTCATCAGGGAAGAAAAACTTTATATATGTGATAACCTGGTCATTCAGTACATTCAGGTCGTCAGCTGACTTCATTTTATTGCCTCATAATGTTGCTGAGTCTAAACCTGACCAACTGAAGCAACCCCAGATCATAACACTGCCTCCAGAGGCCTGTACAGTGGCCACTATGCATGATTGGTACATCGCTTCATGCGCTTCCTTTCTTAACCCTCATGCACCCATCGCTCTGAAATAGGATCAGTCTGTAATCATCAGAACACATGACCTTTTTCCATTGCTCCAAAGTCCAGTCTTTATGCTCCCTAACAAAGTTAATAATTTTTTTTTTTTTTAAATGGTTTAGTCACAATCATGTGAACTCTCAACACTTTGTATGTGTATGAAAATGCTACTTTCACTATTAAACATAGATACTGTATGTTTTTTACAGTCGATTTTTTTTTTTTTTCGAAGTGTTTAAGCGATTTGCATTCATGACCACATTTCTTCCACACAGTTGATGGTTTTGCACTACCCCTCCAGGTTTTGATAATGTGTTAAAGGGTTTTTAACCCAGTCCCATTAATTTCAAGTCTCCTTAGTTGTTGTCTTTGCTTGATGCAGCCCAATAATTTGACCTTTCTGAAATGGTGATGCTTTTTTTTGGCCAGGCAGTGTAATGTAGAACTTGATAAACAATAAACAAGCCATGGTCTTAGCAAATGTATCTTGGGAGGTGTAAGAAAATGTTATTTAACATGCTGGGGTTAGTGAGTGGGGGTGTGGACTCATGGAGTAAGGATAATGATTGAAATGTCAAACGCATCTTGTATGGAGTGCCAGTCGATCTCAGGGCACACAAGCATGCACATGATGGGGAATCTGAAAACACCAATTACCCTAATCTGCATGTCTTTGGACAAGCACAGGGAGAACAGACATGCATACTCATGCATGTACATGTCATGGAGAAGATGAGCTTTAAGACAAGGTTCAGAAATGATATGGCCTTTTGCAGCAGTTTTCAAAACTATCACTGACCCTATAATGATGGGAAATAGTTACAGTTTGAATTATTTAATGCTTGCAATTAAAAAAAAAGTTTTTTAAACCTTTAATTATTTTACATATATTTCATACAAATGGTCAAGCAACTGTTAGTCTACCCGGCAAATACTTCCAGAATGGTTACTACATAGTGTTTATTCTATTGGTTTACTAGAGGTTACCTGCAGCTCTGCCTGCATGCAGATTCTGATGAGTTTCGTAGTCCCGATGCAGTCTCATCGCAGTCTGATTTGGGGTTTATTTAGTTATAAGCTCGGCCTAACCTACTCATTTTCCCCATAGACTACGCGTACTACGTGGGCACATGACGCTACTGAAAATGACGAACGTTCCCACTCCCATGCCTACTGTTACACTTGGCAGAGAATGCCTGTGACATGCTCACTGTATGACAAAAGTTGATGATGACACTGCCTACTGTTACATTCGGTGGGGAACATCAAGCTGCCTATCTTTACATTTGGTTAAGAACATGATGCTGTGGATACATTTGGTGGGGAACACGACATTGCCTCCTGTTACATTTGGTGGGGGAACACGACATTGCCTCCTGTTACATTTGGTGGGGGAACACGACGTTGCCTCGTGTTACATTTGGTGGGGAACACGACGTTGCCTCGTGTTACATTTGGTGGGGAACACGACGTTGCCTCGTGTTACATTTGGTGGGGAACATGACGTCTCCTGTTACATTTGGTGGGGAACACGACGTTGTCTCCTGTTACATTTGGCGGGGAACGTGGCAGTGTCTACCATTACATCCTGTGGGGAGCACAACGTTGCCTCACACACGCTAACGGTATGACATAAAAGTTGAGAATGCCACTGCCTACTATTACATTTGGCAAGGTACACCTGTCACACGTCTGTGACGGAACTACCTGTGCAAACACCACCTGGAGAGCAAGCAATTTATATTTCTAAACAGAAGATAGTATAATGTCATACTGTCAGTAAGGAGGTATGCATGAGCCTACGTGTTAAAATCACTTCGATCCTTGCAAAAACTATTCTAGCCATTCTATTAAAGTTGTAACCCACATTCAAACTAATGCAATGCTAAATTTAGGTAGTGAAACGGTTAAAGCGTGGCCTCGTGCGTTGTTTACACCGGTAGTGCTCCCCTCCCCCATGTTTAACTACGTCTCCATCCCCCAACTCCTCCTTCCTCATCCTGCCACTGTTTCCAACAGCTGATTGCAGATAAAGAGAAAGCCACAGAACGCCTGGAATCCACGGGAAAATGAGTTGAGGGGGTAAACACCGCGGCGATGGAGTACGACGGCATTCAAGCGTCCAAAATAACGCGTGTTGTTCCGATTCTTTAACGTGGGACGCCGCGGCACGAGCCGGCTTGGATATTAGTAGCGGGTTTGCTAAAAGGCTAACTTTGCAAACAGCAGTAGATAAGAAGCGCTTGCGTTCTCTTCATTCCCACAGAGACGTTTTTTTTTTAAATTATTATTTAAAGATTTTTTTCTACGTATTTATCGACGAGATAAACACTCTTGGTGTGTTTTAACGTAACAGTTTTTAATTCGCCGGTTAAACAAGCAGCGCTAACGTTAGCTAGCAAACAAAGATGATTAGCTAGAATCGCCTTGACGACTAGGAGAGCAGGCGTAACGTCATAGTTCGTTCCCCAAACGCGGTTTGGTCTAAATAAAGTCTAAATGAGTATTTCTATGTGAAAGATTATTGCGCAATGTTAAATTCAGGCTAGTTTGTTGTCCTGTCGCAGAGTTTATGAAGATTATTGGCTGACTAGCTTAGCTAACCAGACTACCGTGTATGGTCTGGGCGGACAGACAGACAGCCGTGGCTCAGTGATCATTTTGTCCCCTTGCTGTAGGGGCTGTGCCACATGCGCCCTCTGTAGTGTCTTATCTAGCTTAAAGTAACCCTAACTAACCGTAGCTACCTCAGCAAGCCTTAACTAGCCCTAGCTCAGATAACCAAGTTGTGCGAACTCCAGCAGTGTTCAGCTGCAGTGACGTTTTAACACCCCGTGTCTATTTAAATTCTCCGCTAGTTTAATGTAAGTATTTTAATGGGATTGATAAGCGTGGCTCGACGTAGCCAATCCTCCTGGACCGCCGGCTCGCTCTAACAGAAATGGCCTTCCATGGCTCCGCTCGGCCCGCCGTGTGTGGAAACCTGTTCCCTGCCTCGGACCTGGGCCACAAATATTTCTGTGTGAACACTTCGGGAAGTAACGCAGCCTGCAGCGGGTTAAACGGCTCCCAGAACCCAGCCGGGCCCAGTCAGCCAGTCGAGACCCCGCGACACCCGGCGACTCTCGGAGGGAGTACAGGCGGAGGAGCAGCGGTGCCTCAGCCTCACAGCAGCCCGGCCAGCGAGGTGCCGTGTCCGCCTGAGATGGAGCCCGACAGGCCGATCGGCTACGGAGCCTTCGGTGTCGTGTGGTGAGTGCAGGCTTCCTCCAAGGCTTTAACTACATAACTAAGGTCAGTGCTGACCTAGTGCTCGCTTCCAGGTTTTAATATTTGACTCATTTTGGGGAAATCTGTGTCGTGGAGGCACAACTACGGAGCCCCTCTGGTGACCTTAAGGGGTGCATTGGGGGTGGATTCTTTGCCCACGACTTACTTACTAAGGCGTGGAAACATAAAAATTTAATCTTTTCATCAATTTGATCTCTTGGATCAGACTACACTGGCCCACCTTCGCTGGCTGGCCAGTGTAACCAAGTTGTTCTGAAACGGCCATCACAATTTGGTTCTTGTTAAAGTCATTCAAATCCTTACGCTTGCCCATTTTATGTTCTGCTTCGAACACATCAACGCTAGGAAAAAAGGTTTAACTGATGCCTAATATAGTCCACGCACGTCCAGCCTTCATTGTAACAATACATGACAAATCGTAAAGGCTAGACAACTAGGGCAGAGCAACTTCAAAACTGCAGCACTTATGAGATGTTCCCAGGCTGCAGTGGTCAGGACATAACAAAAGTAATCCAAAGAAGGAAAACCAGTGAACTGGCGACAGGGTCATGGGAGGTTAAGGCTCACTGATGCACGTGGGGAGCAAAGTCTGGCTGAATAGAAGAGCTAATGTAGCTCGAACTGAGGAAAAGGTTAACGCTGGTTTCAATAGAAAGGTGGAAACATGGACCTACTCGATAATAGGCGGGTAATCATAATGTTATGGATGATAAGTATATGTTGTGACCACTACTTACTAAGGTGTGGGAACAAAATATTATAATGCACAACCACGAGATACTATGTTGAGGCCATGACTTAATAACGTGCACCAGTGAGATCATTCATGTCCCAATTGTGACGGTATGATTGTCGTTTTGGAGTTATGCTGTGTCAGTGAGCAAACAAAGATAATCATCCATTTATACTAACAGTTATAAATGAAATCAATTTAAATTTATCTTCAGTGTACAAGATGGTAAATGCTATGAGGTTAAGTTGTGGCCACACATTATACTATCTTGTTTCCATGCATTAGTAAGTCATGGCCATGGAATATGCCCCCCCCCCCCATATCACCACCAGAGGGGCTCCGTACACAACAGTGTGTGTAATGTTTGTCTTTACCCCCTCAGGTCCGTGACGGACCCCCGGGATGGACGGAAAGTTGCCCTCAAGAAAATGCCGAATGTCTTCCAGAACCTGGTCTCCTGTAAGCGTGTCTTCAGGGAGCTCCGCATGTTGTGCTTCTTCAAACATGACAACGTGAGGCTTCTTTTTACTTTGAGAAAAAGCTTGATGGTTCCATGTTACACTGCCTACACATTACTATACTGTAATAACTACAGCCGTCGTTCCTTATTCCCAAGGCTTCAGTTCTAACCCAATTCCAAAATACATTAATTTCTGATTATAGTACAGCAGCGTAGTGGTTAGCACTGTGACCTTGCACTTCCAAGGTCGAGGGTTCGATCTCCATCTCGAGTCTGTGCACGCGGAGTTTGCATGTTCTCTCCGGGCTTGGCGGGTTCCCAAATTGCACGTTGTGTGGTGCCCTAAGACACCTGAGATAGGCACCAGGCCCCTGGTACACTGTGCACAGGATAACCCGTATGGAAGATGAAGTAATGATTTGATTCATTTTCTGATTAGTGTCAGAAGCATTTGATTTGTTAAAATCAGTATTGGATTTGTGTTGCATCTAAAGGTTGTGGGAATTTGACTGGCTAGACAGAGGGGTAGAGATTTGTGTATTCTTAAGCAGTTTTTATACTCCAGACAGTCGTTTTAGAGCCCAGACACCCAAAGACAATCAGTGACAAAATCTCAGCTGTCGATTTATTTATTTTTTTTATATTGAAGGAGGATTTGGCGATAGAAGAAAAGCGAAGCAAATGCATCCTTTTTTTTAATCCTCATTCAGAAACCCTGCTTCTAAATTCATTGATGCGCAATGCCAAGCCTGTGACACTAACAGATGGTCTAGGTGACCAATGTTATTATAAATCCTCATCAAGTATGAGGACCACCAGTTGCAGGCTGTTTGTTTGTTGTTGTTGTTGTTCTTAAGCCTACACACAGAACAGACATCTAGCAAACGGTTAGGAGCCCTACCCTGAATTTGATCAAATATTTTTTGTAATAAAATTGTTAACTCCTCCTTTAAACTTGGAGTTTGTCTGCTCCTCGGGTGACATGAAACTGAAGTGGAAGTTACAAATACCGTAGCGGTAATAGCAAAAAAGTTTTAAAAGTATACTCACGTTTGTGAGCCAATATTCTACAAAAGGCCAAGATGGTATTGATCATTTAATCACAGGTCTGTTGTTACAGTTAAAGTAGACAAAGTACTCTGTCACACTATTTGGTTCTGGATGGTTCCCTTTTGAGTCTGGTTTATATCTCATATCGTCTTTTTAATGTTTTTTTTTTTTGTTTGTGTGTGTGCTATTTTTAAATAAGAGGACATTTATCGAGTAATATTCCACGTAGACCACGTTATCGGATGGTCTGTTCAAATTCTGTGCAGAACGTCTAATTATGTGTTTGTGCAGGGATAATATTCAAGCCTGCTGTAATGGTACGGTCTAAACACCTGGATGGTATTTCTGCATTCTTAAAGGGAAAAAGCTTGACTGTAGATTTTTATAGAATTATTGTGCGAATAAAGATTTTATAAGTTTATTGGTTGAAACGGATTTGATGTTTGACTTGAAGGTGATTTATGTTTTCAGGTGTTGTCTGCTCTGGATATTCTGCAGCCTCCACAGATCGACTGCTTTGAAGAGATGTATCCTTTGCTCTTTCCGGCATCTGTGCCTCACTAGTGACAGATGTTCCCTCATATATGCTTTATTCCATTCTGTAAAACTGTCATTAGATCAATGGAACAGATGTTTTTTATTATTATTATTATTATTATTATTGAAAGATGTTCCTTGACTGTAGTTGTGCCATAGATATGTGATCACGGAGCTGATGCAGAGTGACCTCCACAAAGTCATAGTGTCTCCTCAGCCTCTCACAACTGACCACATAAAAGTGTTCCTTTACCAGATACTCAGGGGTGAGTTGTTATAGGAAACCTCAGTGGGGATGAGTACATGCCATTTCGTCTAAAAGCTCACAGAGGGCTGGTAAAAATAGTCCAGAGTATTATTGTAAAGTCGCTGACGTGTCTGAAGGTAACCTAGCTATCAGTGGTTTTCATGGATTTCACCCAGGTTTTCTTGTCACAAGTTTCAGACTGTCAAAGGTTAAAGAGGATTCATTACTTTGCTTTGCTGTTTAGCTGCAAAGCAAACTTTTTAACAGTTTCTATAATGTGTAGACCACTGTTCACCACAATATAAGGAGGGGAAAAAAGTTGTCTTAAACCTAGTTGTGGAATGTTTGCTAAATTATGTTTTTTGAGATGTTTAAATGTTAGCAAACCTAATATCAGGAAAATGTCACCCACCCATATTTCCACATTATGTTCATTCCTTAAGGCTTAGATGTATTTAATTTATGTGGCAATTATGCCCAGTCTTTTGGATCCGGATACTTAACGACCGTACAGAACACCAGTGTGTAAACTGAGCTTTACTGAGGTATGATTTTGTTTTTCTCCCCTCAGGCCTGAAATACCTGCATTCTGCTGGAATTCTGCACAGAGACATTAAACCAGGGAACCTGCTAGTCAACAGTAACTGTCTCCTCAAGGTACTTGATCACTCTTTAAACTGGACGTGGCTGTTCAAAATACACTAATGTTAAAAGTATGTGGATGCCTGACCATCACACCCAAGCATAGTTTCTGAACATCCCATTTGAGATTTAGTCCCCCTTTTGTTGAAATTGGATTTCCATCAGAGTTTGCAGTTCAGCTATGGGGGATTGTGCATTTGAAGAGGCCTGGGGAAAACCTCCCTAAGGTGTTTAATGGGGTTAAGGTCAGGGCTCTGTTCTGAGCACTCAAGTTCTTCCTCTTCCCTCTTGATGAACACTCTTCTTGGAGACTGTTTTGTTTCTTGCTGAAACAGCTTTGGATCCAGTGAAGGGGAAATTGTAATTATATAGCATACAATGATTCTAAACAAATTATTATTTTTTTTAATCTTATTTATTTATTTTTTTTATTTTATTTTTTGTCCAAGTTTATGGCAGCAGTTTTGGGATGAAACCACTTATAGTTGTGATGGACAGGTGATGACATACTTTTTGCTATATAACATACAAATGGAATACCTAGCTTCATTAAGTTATGTGAATTGTATAAACATTGGTGCCATGACTGTATTTATTTATTTATTTATTCTGTGGTTACATGATCACAGTTATGTATATGTATCGTTTTACCAGATTTGTGATTTTGGGCTGGCTCGAGTTGAAGAGCCTGACTCCTCACGTCACATGACGCAGGAAGTTGTGACGCAGTACTACAGGGCCCCTGAGGTTCTGATGGGCTCACGGCATTACGGGTCAGCCATCGACATCTGGTCTGTGGGCTGCATCTTCGCTGAGTTACTTGGCCGCCGAATTCTCTTTCAGGCTCAGAGCCCCATCCAGCAGGTACTGACTCAAAACTGTAGAACCTACACACTTGCTTTTTAACTTGCTAAATGCCCATAGTAAAATGTGCATAGTCTAAATGGGTCCTAGTTAGAACGTGCTTTCAATTGTACAGGTTGGGGCGTCTAATGAAATTCTTGTAAATGACGGAGTAAAACCAATTGACATTAACAGAAGATTCAAGCAGAGCACGGTGAAGAGACTCTTAGCTGAAGTAAAATGTTTGATCTGTTTGAATGATGTAAACTCTTTTTAAATAAAGCTGTACATCCTTGAATAACCATCCCGGCCAAGTCGCTTCGGTGAACATTCAGGAAGTGGAACACCTGATTCTTAAAAATCCAGGGATAACTTGTCACTTACTTGAGGAAGATGCGCATCTGTCTGTGGGAACTGTGCACACAATCATTCAAGAACACCACTTGCACATTACAGGGACTTGGCTGGGAGTTATTGCCGCATCTGTATCCGTGCAGTCCTGACCTCGCTCTAAGCCATTTCCACATCTTGGGGGCATTCAATGAGTTCCTGGGAGGCTAGCTTCTCAGGCAGGTGATCATGGCTCCGGCATACTGAGAACTTTCTACCTTGATGGTATCCAAACACTAGTGGAAACGTTGGCACCCCATCGGTCTGCCTGAAACGCTGGCCTCCCAAGTACTCATTTAATGCCGATTCGTATTATATAATAAAATACTGATGCACAAGCATGATTTTAGGTACTGATTTTCATGTATATAATAGTCAATAATATTCCTCACTGGGAAAGTTGCAAAGCAAATGGTATTGACCATCATGTGATTTCATGACCTGTTTGTTCTATAAAGATGTAATATCATGACTGGTCACTAGGCACACTTATGCACTTTGCGCATCATCCTCACGTGGTGGTGTGACAAAATAACCAGACACTTTAATTTGTAAGTAAAACAAAGTCCGTGTTTTGAATACAGTGCTGGGCAGATGTAGTAAGTTTGTTAACTTTACAAAGTTAACTTTAAATAGTAAAATATGGTAAAACAAATTGTAGGAAAAAACTCAAATGAGTCTTGTGTGGTGCAGCCTTCACACTGTTGCTGAGAGATTGAATCCCATGATGCCTCAGGCGTCTGCGGCCACAAGCCAAAGGAATGGGAGGGAGGGATGTCCAGTATGTACACTCACACTGACAGTGTTGCTAGCCGTTCAGCCATCTGTGAGGTCACAAATGTGGAACAGGGTTGGTGACGATTTGCTCAGAGCAGATTATGTTGGTTTGTGACACTGCATATACAGTAGGTTTAAAAAGTTGTGGTAAATGAATCTCACAGAGGAAGCACATCATAGTCTTCACCCTCCCCACAGGGATTGGACCAAACAAGGAACAAACTGAGGGGGAAATTGAAAAACACAAAAAAATATTGGATGTCTTATCTAATGCTCTTTCTCTTTGTATAGTTGGATCTGATAACCGATTTACTGGGAACTCCTCCACTGTCTGCCATGGTATCTGCGTGTGAGGGCGCTCGAGCACACATCCTAAGAGGACCTCACAAACCGGTAATATGCCATGTCTTTCAGAAATGTAACTATTTGTTGAAGTTTGGCTAATTTTCTAGATTTTGTCTATTTTATTATTATTTTTTTTTTCTAATAATTAAAACTAGGGTTGAGAAATAGCTTGTCACAGTGATTAAAAATAAAAGTGACTGCATCATCATTGCTGTGCAAAGACGATGTACTTTCTTAAACTGAATAGCCACTTTTAAAAAAAAAAAAATGAAGTAAAACATTAAAGGACAAAAGGCTAAGTGTTTTTAATTTCACTAACAATAAGTGGAAATAAGCCTCCCTGTCCCAATTTGTAATTTCCCATTTTTTTGCCTGATATAAACACACTGAAAATGAAGTGTGCTCTGAAGTGGCACGCAGTATTATGGTAATTTTCTTTAAACATTAGTTCAGTATTTGTTATATCAGGCTTAATTATTTGTGCAGGACAATCAACAAGCAGCAGACTAAAATCCATACAAGTCTGCTTTTTTTTTTTTTGGTGTTTGTTTGTGTGTGTGTGGGTGGGTGCTGGTGTGTATGTTGCATGGTACTGCACCCCACATCACTCAACAATAAACAGCCCAACTATACTGCTATTAGATCCTCATTGAGACATAGCAAAAACACAACTGAAACATCTGATCCAGTGTCAGCAGTAAAAGCAGTTTGGTTTTCTATTATGAAAGAAAAATGGCGTTTCTGCAGCACGTTCACATTGCAAAACTTCATGACTAAGCTTTCCCGAACTAATCGGCTCAATAACTTGACGTGTATTACTCACTGACTCTTTGTTTGCTGACATTCAATTACTCTTTCTCTCATTATCCCGGTGTCTGTTGTTCTCTCTGCAAGCCGTCACTGTCTGTTCTGTACATGCTGTCAGACGGAGCCACCCACGAGGCTGTTCATCTTCTGTGCCGCATGTTAGTCTTTGATCCAGTGAGTACATGCATACACATACGTTTTTTTTTTGTTGTTGTTGTTTTTTTATAATCACCAATTTAAGCCATTCTTCATCTTGAATTACAAGCTAAATGTTCATTGTATTATCAGTATAAAAACGTAATTTTGTTGTAGTGTTCTGTAATGTGCATCATAGATTTTGTGACCATAAGCAGCATATCTTCTATGCGCATCTAAGACGTGTGTTTGTGTGTAGGCTAAGCGGATCTCTGGCAACGACGCGCTCTCTCACCCATATCTCGACGAGGGACGTTTGCGTTACCACACGTGCATGTGCAAGTGCTGCTACTCTGTACCGAGCGGCAGGGTGTACACTCGAGACTTTGAACCTGCTGCAGAGAGGCCCTTTAGCCACAGCTACGAGGAAAGCATGCTTTCTGTCTGGCAGGGCAAAGGTGAATATCCTGTCATGTGATTTCTCATTCTTCCACAATCCACATTATATACTTAGCTTTTTGTGTTTGTGTGTGTGTGCTATCAGTTTTTGGATATTTTGTATAATAATGTAAAGTCATTGATTTAAACACAAAAAAAATTAAGAGTTCGGGGTTCCAGATCATTCCAAAGGTAATCTGTGGGGATGGTGTCTGTGCAGCACCCTTGAGTTCTTCCATTTAGATCTTTGCCAAAAAATTTCTTCATGAAGCTTGGTTTTTGTACATGAACCGTTCTAGTGAAGGGGAAATCTTAAAGCTACGGTATGCACTGTGCGGCCCAACAAAGATCACACACAATATTTCATTTGCCGTAGCTTCGTTTGCAGTAAGTTTATAAAATGTCTAAACATTAATTTTCATCCAAGATTTTGTATTGATGATGGGAGACTTGGTGCGCTATGTAAAGTTTTCTCCAACATATCCCAAAGATTCTTCATGAAGTTGAGGTTAAACATTATTTTTCCCGACCACATTTCTTTATTAAAGAAGATGGTTCACTACCGTTTTCCCTGGTTGTACCTCTTAAAACCCAGCAGATTTTAGCTGTTTGTATTTTTTTTTCTTTCTTTTTCAATAAGCATATATAGGGATCAGAATTGTACAGTATAAAGTGACATATTCTTATTTTTGTTTTTTTTTTCCCAGCGCAACCTAGGCAATATGATGAACTGATTTTTAGTTAATTTTCCACCGACTATACAAAACATGACAGGGCAAAAAAAAAAAGAAAAAAATAGGACACATAGGCAAAGAAATACTGCAGATACACACGATCACCTGTTATTATTGTTGTTTCCATGAACAAAAAAGATGCTTTTTTTCCATAATTTTTATTTAATCGTCATTGATCAGGTGCTTTTGTATGTGTATACCTCAGTGTTGCCGGCACAGATCTGTACCACTTAAGCTTTTAAGGTATTAATAATGTGTTTGACCCAATTTTAGTAATTTCTTAGTTTTTTTTTTTTTTTTTTTTTGATGGAGGCTAATAATTTGACCCGTCTGAAACATAACATCTTTGTTTTTCGTTTTTTTTTTTTAAATGACAAGCTACTCCCTGCATCAGTTAAATAACAAGTTAAATAACATCGGTTAAATAACTTGTTGCCAGCTGAAAGATAGTAATCACTGCAGGTACAGTGTAATTGGGGTTAAATTCCACAACCCTCATTCCATACAAAAATGCATTCCAAAGTTCAGCTGAGACTTATTTGAAGCTTCTGCAGTCCCACAGAACTAAATTCAGTTGCTATCTTTCAGAGTTAAGCTGTGTTTAGTACAAAGGTAACTCTTTTACTTTCACAGGAACTAGGACGGTTCTGGTTAACCATATGCCTAGTTCCAGGGAAAGGGGGGGGGAGCGGTTGTGATAAGTTAATGAAGGTAGTATTTTCTTTCTACCAGGCATTTTGTTGTGAAATAACACAAATCTCTTGTAATAATAATAACAGTAACAAACAAACAACAGTTATTGTTATTATTATTATTATTATTGTTTTGTTTTTTAAGTGAAAACTTCTAATTTACATACTTCCGAGACATTATGAAATTGCTTCATCAATCTTACTTAAATTAATTTTAAATAAATTATAAAATAATCAAATGTGTTAGACTGATACTGACCGTTAATCATGACAGCATTAGCTAAACTCCACCAGAAATAATCCTGTGAAAATCGAATCAGACATATGTGAGAACAAACCCTTATTTTAAATGGAGTACTTCTAAAAACAACCAAATTTTATATATTAAATTATAATATATAATATAAATTATATATAAAAAATATAAATGTTTTTAGAAGTACTCCATTTTCAGTAGTTTTAGAAATCTTTTATTTTTTTTGATGCAGGCTAATAATTTGACCCGTCTGAAACATTACATCTTTGTTAAAAATAAATAAATAAATTAATTAATTAAAAAAAATTAAAAATATATATATATATATTATAAAATATATAATTTTTTTTATTAAATTTTTTTTTGTCTAGCAATGACTCTTCTTAAAATAACACAAACATACTCATCCATTTACTCATTATAGGTCAAGTTTTGCACAGTTTAGTTTTTTTTTTGTCTTCTTTCCCCCCACATCCATTTAGGAGCTCCAAAGTTTTTTTTTTTTGTTTTTTTTTACATGAAAAACTAATCAGGACAATAAACAAGGTGCTATAGAATGTAGGTTGTCTTACATAACAAATATAACATAATTATGTGACCATCACCTTGTTTCCAACTCGGGACATTTTATTTATGCCTGGTTTCACGCTACTGTTCCTTCTCTCAAAAACACATTTTTTACCTTTTCTATCAGAGCTCATACATCGTTTCATCACTGAGCACCAGCAGGGCAAAAGAGTGCCTTTGTGCATCAATCCCCAGAGTGCCGCTTTCAAGAGCTTCATCAGGTACGGAAGAGCACTTTTGAACTTGAAAAAAAATTGTCATTCCTTCACTCTGCACATCTCTCTAATCCCTGTCTTTTTTTTTTCTTTTTTTTTTTTTTGCTTTCTCAGGTCCACTGCTTGGCATTCCTCAAAAGTATCGAGAAAAGAAGAGAGATGAGATGAGGCGTTTGTTAAAACAGGAGTCATGGGAGATGTAGTCGACTATAGGAGCATGCTTGTACTTGAGATGAATGACTGTTTACATTTGGTTCTTGTCAGATTATATAGGTCTGAACGCCTAGGCTTGGTGCTAAGTTTGGCACAGGATGAACATCCTAACATTGTCCAAAAAAAAAAAAAATCTACAGTACGTAATTCTGTAGACCCCTTTTTTTTTCTCCCAATAGTGACAGTCCAATTATGCTGCTGCAAACATTTTATACTGACTAAGCTTGAGGATTATGGATACTGAATTTCAGAAGAAACTCCTTTTCATGGATTGAAGACCGAAAAGCGTTGTGCTCATGATGATAATGATGGCACGTATGCGTGTTCAAATCCCTCAGTGTTGTGCAATACCAATATATTGGGGGGGGGAGGTTTCAGTATTCGTGGGCTTCAACTGCCATTCAGACTTGTTTGTTAAATGTTTTTTTTTTCCCCCTGTCAAAATTCTTTGCTGTGCTGCTTAACTGTTCTCACAAGATCATTTGTTTCCTGTATCTCAATTTTAACCCCCATTTCCAGTATTGCATAGTGATATACGAATTTGGGTTTCTCTCTTTTTTTTTTTTTTTTTTTTTTTCAGTTTGTTACTCTATACTGAAAGTGATTTTTAGCCTTAGAATGCCACCATTTTTTTTCTTGTGTGACATTTGTCACTGAGTCGTAGATTGAGATGCTGTGGGGATGATTATTATGCCCACGTAGATGTTTAGGTGCTTTTGTATGTGTATACCTCTCCTAAGCATTATGTGCAAGGATTTAACTTTTTATTTACTTATTTTTTAACCAGGACAACTTTTTAAAGGTGAGGAGGGAGTGGTGTTGAACTGACTTTGTGTAATTGATGCTAGAACATGTATACTTAAGTGTGTGTGTGTGTTCGAGCAAGTGTGTTTGCGTTGTCCAGGAGTGTGGGGAGTGTTTAGGGGATGTGCAGTGTTTGTGCTCTTTTTACATTCATTACCTCACATAAACCCACTGTGCACTGGCTGAGTGCGCTCAGACTAAACCCTACGACTAACCACGTACTGTACAGTGATCTGTGCTAATCACAGAACCACTATCCCTAATCCCCTTTTTCTCTCTCTCCCTTTTCTTTGCTCTGGCTGATGCACATGTCTCAGATTGCTTTCAGAGGAAAATGCTGCTGTTCATTTGATTGACGTTTTTCACTTCAGTCATAACTAGTGTCAAGCTCAGGTTTCATATCGCAGACTCTGCTGTAAACACACAGGGACGCGTGTCCGGCGCCTCCGCAGCTCGTTCC
>JAOVVB010000026.1:20925258-20942947 GCA_028570985.1 Heterobranchus longifilis
AAAGCCTTGTATGTAAGTAATACTATTTTGTAATTAATTCTAAACTGAACAGGTAGCCAGTGCAGGGATGATAATATCGGGGTTATATGATCATATTTTCTTGATTTAGTGAGAACCCTGGCGGTTCCACCTCTCTTCTAAACAAGATGCACCCATCAGACTGGAACAGGATAAATCAGGACTAATCTGACCGCATGACCTTTTTCCAATGTTCCAAAGTCCATTCTTTATGCTTACTAGCAAATTGAAGCCTTCTGATTAGCCTCACTGATAAGTAGCTTTCTTAAGAGGCTACACCGCTGTCTAGTCTCTAGTCGCTGTCCCTTGAGTTCTCACATTGTGAGAACATACAGTACATACTTTATTAAACATACAGTAGGCACGGGTTCTATTTTTTAATGATTTGATTTCACCAAATGTTTACGTGATCTCTGATCACAGTCTTTTTTTTTTCTGACCACTATCCTTCCATGTTTTAATAATGCGTTTTCAGATCTTACTCCAATTTTAGTAGTTTCAGCAATCTCCTTAGTTGTTTTTGTTGCTGATGCAGGGAAATCATTTGACCCTTCTGAAACACAGTAACATATTTGCCATGATCACAGGATATCTTCTTTGACATGTTTGTTTAAGTAATGAGTTGCATAACGTATTAATCACCGCAGTTATTATGCAATGGAAGGATCTTGTCTAATTGATTAGTTAAATCCAGAATTTGCTATTGTCCAGCCCCTGGGGACGAATTCTCAATTATGAACATGCACTTGGTTGAGATACGGACCTGCCTCTGCTGTTTCGGTTATGGAGATGATGGGCTCTTCCACTGTGAAGACAGTTGCTTCGTTTCTGTGTTGTACCCATACACCCAAGATTATCACCGGTAATGATCCTCGACATGAAGGACAGGTCATCCATGGCACGCTGATGGAGTGTTGTGGATTGTTCTCCGAAAATCATCATGCACAGGTTGCCAAATGGTTTCGACATTTTCAAGGGTTGAGCTTGTTGAAGGTCTTCTTGATCTGTCGTCATCTTCCAGTGATGTTGTTCCACTCTTGAAGCACACGTGCCACTCCAAACACTCTCGAATGACTCATTGCAGCATTGTGGTATCTGAAGATTTTCCTGTACCATACAGAATATCACGTTTATTCTTTGTTCCAACTTGCTGTCCATGATAAAATAGCAGACGTGGTCAGAATAGCACCAGTTGCACAGCTCTCGACAGGATGATGTCTTTTGGCACACTGCCTTATGAAAGTTGCCGCTCACTGTGACTGTGTGTGTGTGTGTGTGTATGCGTGTGTGTGCAGCCTTGTGCTGCCATCTGTTGGCGTGTTACAAAACTAGTCCTGGTGGTATCAAAAAGTTTTGATGTTATTTATAATGTATTATTATTATTATTATTATTATAATTATTATTATTTTATTCATCTTTTTTTATATGAATAGGATTACAATGTGTCTACAAAATATTTTATAAATAGTGAAGAGATGGTAAAAAAAAATTTACTTCTTTAAATTAAAATGTTATAACATTTAAAAAAAAAGATCTTTATGGCTCTTACAATGAATGCAAACACTTGTACCATCAGGTCACTTTATTTTGTCTTGCTATTGGCTTGGAATCCTGTTAATCAAATGAATCCTCCAGTGGAGTAGCTGCACACCAAGAGCTTGTGTTTTTCTCAGCCAATCACTGCGCTCCTACCGGCTCCTGCGGCGGAGATTTAAAAGTGAAATGAAGCTCAGAGAGACATTTGGTGGAGAGAAGTGGAGAGCTGCTGGAGGACACGGAGTGGTGTGAGACACAGGTAAGATAAAAAATTTTTAATTCATTATTCTGTATATTTTACTGTCATGTATAAATAACCAGATGACTAGATACAAAAAAAAGGTAAATGAATAAACATAGCTGATGAGAAGAGAGATACAGAGACAGATAATTATATAACGGAATTGATCTAAGATAGATAGATAGATAGATAGATAGATAGATAGATAGATAGATAGATAGATATGATTCTCCAACTCTGAGCTATTATTTATAATAGCCTAAATGTTTATTATAGCAGTATATTTTATAGCATACATTAAATTAATCACTGCTACCATGGTTTTACTCTGAGGCTTATACTAATAAAATGTTAGTTTATTATTATTATTATTATTATTATTATTATTATTATTATTATTATTATTATATAATAAACATAGTTCCTTTATAAACATACCCTTTTACCATTGCATATTACACCTATTCTGACTGTAAATTGCTGAACATAACATTACCACAGCTGGTAAATTGTGTAATTAAACCTGTCACATCAAATTTCCATCACATGCCTCGCCCTAACTCTTTCATTACTAACATTAAAATCTATATGGTATGTAATACAATGGATTTTGCATAGCCAGCATTAAGCTCGTCTCTCTACTATCCTTTTCTCGTAAGGTGTCCGAGCAGAATGTAACCTATTTGACTGTGTATTTAACAGTCAAATGTAGCTCAGTGCTCTTTACTCTGCTCACATCTGGATCTCTGGATTCTGGTGTATGTGTAAACAGAGAAGAGTGAAAAGTACTGCTTTTTAGTAGTAGATGCCAACAAGTGAATACATGAATCAGACATTTTTAACTGCCTACCAAAGAGCAGTGATGCTTCTTCTCCTGTTGTATATCTCTTTACTGCGTGGGTGATAGATAGATAGATAGATAGATAGATAGATAGATAGATAGATAGATAGATAGATAGATAGATAGATAGATAGATAGGTGTTATTATAATGTATTCAAATTATGTTTTAATAATTGCCTCAGTGGTTAGCATTGTTGCCCCACATCTTCAGATCTTTCAGTCTCACCTTTGATCCTGTGTACATAGAGTTTGCATATTCTCTTTTTGCTTGGTGGGTTTCCTTCCACAGTCCAAAGACATCCAGTCGACAAGGTTGACTGGTATTTTCAAATTACTACACACATTGTAGTGTTAGTGTGCATGTGTGTGTTTAAGTGCTGTGACAGGTCAGGGTCCCGTCCAGGATGTACCCTGCCTTCTATCCTGAGATAGGCTCCAGTCCCCATGCAAACCTAGACAGGAAAGGCAGTATAGATAATGGATGGATGGATGTTTAGTTAATTGGCTCAGTGGTTAGCACTATTTCCTCCACATATACAGGGTTGCGTGTTTACATCTTGTATGCAAACTGTCTATGTGTATGCAGTTTGCATGCTTTGGTGCTTGGTGGGTTTTCTCCTGGTACTCCTGTTTCCCCCCACAGTCCAAAGACATGCCTGATTAGTGTGTACAAATTGCCTGTAGTGAGAGACTGTGTGCGTGTGTGTGTGTGTGTGTGCTTGTGTGAATTGATGTTTAACAATCATTCATGTATAGAATAGAAGTTAGTTATTGCAGGTGCTCATTATTATTGCCTTTTTTTCCCAGGTTTTTTTATTTTTATTTTAGATACACAAGTTAACACAAGTAGGCAGCACGGTGGCTTAGTGGTTAGCACTGTCGCTTCGCACCTCCGCCTTAGAGGGTTCGGGTTCGATTCCCTTACTACTTTGGGTCTGTATGCATGGAGTTTTCATGTTCTCCCACCTTTTGGGGGCTTTCCTCCAGGTGCTCATGTTTCCGCCTACAGTCCAAAGACATGCATTTAGGCTAATTGTCGTTCCCAAATTGCCTGTAGTGTGTGAATGCGTGTGAATGTTGACCGGAGGTCCTACCACGGTCGTAAAATGGGAATAAATACAATGGTAATCAACGCTGGCCTCCATGCTCCCTAGTTGGGACTACAGAGGTTTCTAGATGGATGGATGGATGGATGGAAGTCAAGATGCTGGTCAAAACAGGAAATGCTTACATTTTGTGCTCTGAATTTCCTGGGATAGGCTCCAAAGTTAGTGGGTTAACCAGCTTGTTAACCTTCATGTTTAGTGATGTAAGTGATTGTGCTGTACCAAGTTTGCCTCAGGACCAATCTGCTGAGCTGTGTGTCCTCCTGACTCGATACTGTAGCTATAATAACGCTGATCATTATCCAATCCAGCACGACTGACCTCATCGAGGTGATGGAACAGGATGTGTGATATTGTGTGCGGTTAGTTTCTGCCAGGATTATTAGTGTTTAATTCCGACTGTGGGCGAATGACAGTGCTGTTTATTGCCATGTAGCAGGACTGAGACCTATAGGACGAGGCGTTGTTATGGAGGATAAGCGTGAGGAGGCGGATGCTTGTGAAAGCCGCCTATGCTGGATGTGATGCGGCCGCGTCCTAAACGCGTGTGTGAGTGTGTGTGTGTGTGTGTGAGAGAGAGAGAGAGAGAGAGTGTGTCTGTGTGTGTGTGTGTGTGTGTGTGTGTCTGCGTGCTCCCTGCGCAGGTTCACTACACCACGGTTAAAGCTTGTATCAGCGCAGTAGTGCACTCCGGTGTGTGTTATTGGGTGAGGTTTGGGAGGCGGTTATGGCGCGTCACGTTGTCTCAGCTCAGTCCTAGCTTTTGTAATTTCAGCCTTTTGATTTAAAACGAGGAGATCTGGACGTGGATAGAAATCACGTGGACGTCAATCAGGTTTGTGCACGAGCGCGCCGGCTCAGATTGAAATGCCTCGCTTCGGCTTTGACATATTACAGTGTGTCTTCTCACTATAGCAAAAAAAAAAAAAAAAGCGGGGGAAAACGACCCTGCTTAGGACTGATTTAAATTTGATATATATTCGGTTTTCGTGTTAGCTGGTGGTGTTTAAACCTCGTGACCGTTCGCAGTCTCGAGGACGCGCGCGCGGCCTCGTTTCATCATGTCAGAATGAGGACGGTTATGTCTAAAAGACGGGAATGAAACGATTTATGGCGTAAAAAACCAACATGTCTGAGGTGAAATGTGAGCGCGTTTGTGGTTAGCAGTGTGCTAAAACCCTGCCTTTGCGCTGCCGCACGCGCCGCCGAACTGGTGGTTGTGGTGGTGGTGATGATGATGATGATGGAGATGCAGTGCCATGGAAACAATGGGAAGCATTGCGCTGCTCTGTTAGCTAATAACTACTAAACATGCTAGCTGTGTGACACTCATAAACCAGTCCTAGATGTAAATGCAGGGTTTTATGGGTATGTTTTCTCAGAATTTACATCCGAGAAATATCACCAGAACCCGCTTATAATATTTATCTATCTTTTTTTTTTATTTTTTAGTCCTTCTTCATTTTTTTCCCTTTTCATTTTTGTCATGGTGCCAGTGGTCCAATAAGTGATGAGTAATGTAATCTGCATGCTTAGGCTCCTCAGTCAGGGATAATGATTTAAATTTGTAAAAATGTTAGTATTCTATAAGGATATAAAGCCTTTAAAAAAAATCAACCTATCATTGTTTTGGTGATACAATGGCCTGTTTGGTGTGTGTGTGTGTGTGAATCAGGAATGAAGGAAGCTGTCCCAACTGCAGCTGCAATGCAGAAACAAACACCATGGTTCATGTGCTCCGTCCACGCTTCACATTACTGCTGATCCCTTCAAGACGTTTCTGCCAACTTTAGTGCGTAACGTTCCTTAATATTTTGTTATATTTTGTACGTTCAGATTGTTTTGCTTGTACGTGCTGCTGTTATGCTACAGTGTGTTTTCCTGCAGTGTGTGTGTGTAGGCTTCTGTTTGTGTGTGGTGCTGCTGTATAGGAAGGGAACAATCCACTCCCTTATCTCCATCCACCCCTTCAGGGTACCACTCAGTGCCGTCCTCTCTTCCCCTTCCACTTTTAGCCCATCTTTCTGTCTTTTTTTCCGTTCTTTCTTTCTTTCTTTCTGCATTTGACTTAACTCACAAGTGGGAAGACTGAACCCCCGAATTACGTCATTCCTGAGCTCTGTGTGTTTGGAATACAAAGTGGGGAGAAAATGGATGCGTTTATGAAAGCAAACTGATTGTATGCTTACGATGTATTTACTTGAAACAATGAGCTGTATGATGAGTTTTCTACAGTATAATTAATTTCTAACCAAATAGGCTTTATCTTTTTTTTTTTTTTAGGTAAAGCATTTATAATTGTACAAACAAAACTTCTAACAAAACAAAAATTGACAAATCTAATAGAAACCAAAAGAGAAAATAATATGATACTATGACCTTTTCATATATAAATGCCATACCAAAATATCATATACACAGAAGTAAACAGACATATAAAGAAATAAAAAGCTAAATTTAAACAAACACTAAAAAAACAACAAAAAATGGAATTAAGAAAAAAAAAACCTTGTCAAAAATAAAGAAAAGAAAAACATATGGGTTTTAAGGGTTACTCGGGGTAGACACTGCAAAGAGTTCAAGTACATGAGAAAAGGCAGCTGTCTACTGGTAAATTTTCCATGATTACCTCTAATAGAGTATCTTGTTTTTTTTTCTTCTCATTTTTAAAATGGACATGGTGTCTGTAGGCCACTGAGATACTGTATAGGTCTGGAGGATTTCCAAAGAATCAACAGACGGCGCCTGGCAATCAAGGATGTGGAGTCCAAAATATCTTATTGCTTTGTACTGTACCGAGATAAATCCAACGGCATCCCAAAAATTGTTACACCAGGGTAGACATGTTAATCATAAGAATTGCAGACAAATAGCACTGTAACAGTGCTCATTGTCACAAAACAAGTGTACAGAATAAAAAAACAAACATGGAAATGAGTTTGAAAAGTATGAGCAAATATCTCATAATATAAATAAATATATCATAAATATCACATTCTCCCTGATGATCAAGCCGAGAGCGATGGTGGTAAGGAAAAACTCCCTGAGATGACAATAGGAAGAAAATTGAGAAGAAACTTAACAGGAAACCTGTCCTCAGTTGGGTGATATCAGATAGCAAAGTGAATGATAATGAACCAATTAATCATTTAAATATTTAATTCTTTCTTTCTTTCTTTCTTTAATTTCCTTTTTTTAGTTTCTTACGTACTTCATCTCTCTCTCTCTCTATGTACATCTGACACCCCCTCCCTCATTCCATCTAGTAATCTTACAAAATCTCCAGCAGGCTAATCCTTTCTGAGTCTATTTTGGTAGCCCCCCTTCCGAACGTGGATTAAACCAGGGTTTCCCAGCTCAGCCGTTTATGTTCAGAGGCCACTATACGATTCTGAGGTTTTTTTTTGTTTTGTGTTTTTTTTTAACCCCGATCAATGTCTGATAAAGTGCCCCTGATATTCTGGACTCTGGACTTATGTGACATTACATAACTAAAAAGAATTAAAAGCACCATTAATCATTGGTCAGTGAATGGCACTTCCACACTGAGCTTGTTTGAGTAAGTTCATCAAGTCAGGTTAAATGTATTGTGGCACAGCCTTATTTACCGTTTTAAATTGAATTATTTTGCCTCATGTTATTGTGGAAATAAATAGTAGATAAATTGGTGTATTTCCAATTTATAAAACGTGCATATTTTGTTCATAGCTTTTTTTTTACCCACATGTATTTCGGATCCATTCAAATTATAGTTTTTCCTTGCACAGTTTGCAAACCATAATTAGGACATTTCAGTGGAGGTTTATGAGGCGTTCCAAAGTCTAGACCTAATTAAGTAAAAATCATTAAGAAACCAACCAAGTAAACAGTGAAGCAAATATTTTGTATATGTTTATTATAGTAAACATTTATTCAGTAATTAATTGCTAATTATTAATTAGGCTAGAAATAAGGCGTAGATAATAATAATTTGGAATAAGGATGTTTGAGAATATTCTAGTATTATAATAGTACACAGTTCGAATCATGTTGCCTTATCCCATAATATTTATTTCCAGATACAGAAACATTTCCAAAATTTATATATAAATCAACTTCGGTTGTCAATTAAATTTTCCTAATGTTAGCGATGTGTTGTGATGCCTGTCATTCCACTTCTTAGAGATAGACCACGAGGCAGAACAGTATTGCCAAGGACCATGCTCAGCATCCTAGCAGCCGGCTCAATATTCTTCCCAGGCCTTTTCCTACTGTCTAAACGATGTCTGAAACGAGCGCCAGGGCTGAAGTGGAGCGAGGCAGACGCCGTCATCGTCTCCGCGAGGTATATCTCAGTTTAGTCTTACACCCATGAGATGAACAATCGTTTTTTTTCTGTGATATAAGCTGGCATGCTGTGATGGTGCTGTAAACAGATGGAGAAGATGGATGTATTCATTAAGAGTATAAAAAACACAGCGCATGTGATATTTTATTCAATATAAAGTATTTTAAATTAAAACTAACCTTTGAAATCTCATTAGTTCCTGGTTTTGTTACTTGAAACTGTAATACATTTTTATTGTTATTTTTACCACCTTCCATCAAACTTCCTTTTGAATTTTGAACTATGTTATTGTGCACAAGTTTTAGATTTGTTTCTTTTTACAATCTAATTAAATTCAAGTGGATTAAACAAAGGTTTTGCTCTTCAGCATTTCCCTAAAGAATATTCTGCTTTACTGAGTCATGTCATGAAAGAAAAACATTATTATGCTCCATTGTGATAAATTAGAGAGGATGGTAGATGCTGTTATGTTTTTATAACTACAGTAGTAGTTATAAAAGCATAACAAGATTTCATAGACAGTCTAGAACACTAAATGTAACTAAACATGATAAAAAATACCTTGTCATATTTAAATTAATTTTTAAAAAATGGCTGGATTTTTTTTTTTTTATAACACATGTGAATAGCACATCACCATCACCATTACACCACCTAGTCACTGACTATTCCTTACATTTTAATCATATTTTCTGTTTCTTTTAACAAGAAAATGCAGAATTGTTTGATTTTCTTATTGCATTTTTTTTACAGGCTAGTTTCTTCCATTCAAGCTGTCCTGGCTTCTTCAGCTGGGTTTATCATTGCATCATCTTGTGAAGACATCATTGAGGACCAGTACGTTTCTTTTGTTTAGATATTTATTCAGAATTTCTGCACATCTGTATCACTTGTATTACGGTACCGTATATCAAAGCACTGTTGTACGTAACGTGATTATGTAATCACTGAAGGCTGGAGTATGTAGTATTCTGGTAGCTAACTCCTTGTAGTTATTTCTTTTCAACAGTACAGATATCTACAGGGCTGCTTTATGCATGTCAGTGTAAAGTTGTGTAAAACGAGCTTTTCTAAGAATGTGCCTTCAGCTCACCTTGTGTCCCTCTAATCAAAATAGGCTCTCAACCTAATTAGTTTTCCTCTGTAAATCCACTGTGGCGTTCTTCTGGCCACGGCAATGTGATGAAGCAGAGCTGTCTGAGACTCTTACTTCCGCTGCAGTGAATTTCTCTTTGTCACGTTTTCAGTCCGGCCCTCGATTTATTACTCAGCTGCAATATGTGCATATGCATGGGTGGATTAGTCCAGAAAGGGAACGTGGACAGGAAATAGAGGCTGGGAGAGCAGAGCATACTGGTTGTTGATTTTGATAGTCAAAGTTAAGGAAAATTGGGAGCAGTGGTTAGTTTGAATAGTGCCCCAGCCCCTCCTCCACTGCGCCGCATTATTCTGGCCATGTTTAGACAGGTGCGCAGTCCTAAAGGAGAATCCACACATCAGCTCTTAGTGGCATTTAATGTCGAGCATTGGAAGAATAGGTAGGCAGTGGTTATTCAAACCTCAACAATGCATTGTTGGGCTGTGTGACAGACATGGCTAATGATCTTCTCCCCCACTCAGTCCTTCTCCTCTTCTCGTATTTGCATTTATTGTCTGCAGGCACTGGCTCACTAGCACCTACATCCTGTTTGCGGTCCCTTACTTTATCTATGACATCTACGCCATGTTCCTGTGCTACTGGTACAAGATGCAAGTCAAAGGTCACGAGGAGGCTGCGCCAAAAACGAGCACAGCCATTCGCAGCTACCTGTGGCGAGAGTTTCTCATGGTGCTTCATCATGTTGTCATGGTTACTGTCTGCTTCCCTGTGTCTGTGGTGAGTTGGAAAGAGGATCGCACATATTGCAGCTTATATTTCTATGCTGGTCAGTTTCAAGTAAACTGGCTTATTCTAAATATAACTAAATATACTTAAAAAATATATATAATAATACAAGTATATATGTATTTTTTTCCTATTGCCTAATTGTCTATTTAATTATTTCTATCCAAAAGTACCTATTCAGAGTTCGATTAAAACAAGCCATTCATCACTTAGCCTCAGTAAACATTTTTTTATGGCAGTTTTCCTATCAAGTTTCCATACATGCCTGTTGTTCCTGCCATCTTACTTTCAGGTGTTAGGTATATTTACATAGTCTCTAATATTCCACTAATAATGTGAGCACAATCTGAATAAAAGTGCATCATGTAAACACCTCACTCTTAACTGTCTGACCTGATCCTGTCCAATCTGAATGCATTTTTAGTCAGAATGAGATGATGGTGTAAACCTTTCATAATCTGTTCAATAGGAAAATATTAGCCATGTAAACACTTGATCCTATTGTTTCTTTCTTGCCGGTATAAATATATTCTTTATCTGCATGGGAGTAGATAAGTTATATTTTTATTAAATGCTTTGATCAGCATCCATGTGAACAGTTAAGTTGGAATCTCTAATAGGAATGACTTCAGGAAAAAACTTTAATGTGATGAACCCTACACAGAGCAATATGAAGTGTATATAAAGGGTATAAACATAGTTTAGAACGAAAGAAACTAGATATTTTGCAGGTGTCTTCAGGTATTTCATAAGAAAACATACAATATACTTTTTGCTCCAAATAGTCCTACTGTTGCTTTTATGCTGAATAATAAAATGCCTGAAGAAACAAATGAGCCTCTCCTATAAATGTAGGTCAAGCTCAAGTAATAAATCCTGTGTTATTGTTATATAGGTCTGTGAAGTGAATTTATTATTTTTATCAATACATAGACACCCTGTCCAGGGTGTAACCTGCCTCGTGCTCTAAGTCTCCTGTGATAGGCTCTAGGCCCCCTGGAACCCTGTATACAGGATAAAGCGGTATAGATGATAAGTCGATATTGTTGTTTGTTGTTATTATTATTAAGGCTTTCTGTAAATGTACAAGTTTTTTGTAAAGTAATGTAAAGATATTTTTGTTGCTCAATTTTATTTTTAGAATTTATTTATATTTAAAGTGGAATGGTAAATAATATATTTGGAGTAATAATATTTGAAACTGATTTTTTTTCCTCTTTCAGTTCTGGCGACAGGGAAAGGGGGATTTTTTCCAAGGTGTCATGTTCCTAGCTGAACTCAGCACTCCATCTGTTTGTCTGGGGAAAATACTCATTCAGGTATTCCCAAAAAATTTGTACCCAATACCACTTTGTCCTTCACCCATTCATCACCATTTTATCCATCACTCATTCATCAAATGCCATTTTCTCTCACACATTTATCTACCCAACATCACTTGCTCCTTCACCTATCGTTTCCTGCTTACTGATTGGCTTAGTTTTATTGCTTCCATAAACCAGCACAATTAAAGCTTACTTTGCTTAAATGCATTATTTTTGTGCATGTGTATCTTTGCCTGTTTCTTGTGAGCACTGCTTTCTCTCCTTCACACTTAAAAAGATACAGCAATGTACGTACCTCATACTGTTGGGTTTCATGTTGATATTCTCCTTTCAAAAGCTTTCTGTTTACTCACAGACTCCCTGTATCTTCCTTTGTCCTGCCCTCTCTGTCTTTCTTTCCATGCTTCAGTACAAGCAGCAGCACACTCTTCTTCATAAAGTTAATGGAGCACTCATGCTGATCACTTTCTTCGTCTGTCGAGTTCTTCTCTTCCCCTACCTTTACTACGCCTATGGCAGGTATGTTCTTTCTCAAGCATTAATCAGGTTTTGAGACAGGGGCTCATGGTCGAAATACAAATTTAAGTGTCACAGATTTCGTCTCATCTATTTACTATCCATGCTATTGGACGCTTGCAGTTTCATTCGGGATCAATAAACTTATCTGTCTACCTATCTATCTATCCAGGTACGCGAATATCCCCGTCTACATGGTGCCGCTGTCCATCCCGTGGAAGTATAACATGGGTGCTGCTCTGCTCATGGCTCCGCAGGTCTACTGGTTCTGTCTGATCTGCAGGGGAGCGTTTCGCCTCTTCACCCGGGCCTCTCGCCATCATCGTCCCTCAGTCAGTAGGGACTTCGAGCCTAAAACCCCCATCATGCCCCCAGCCAACGGTTACAGTCCCTGTGACACAGAAAGAGAGCCTAACACACACTGAGAGACACAGAGGGGCTGATGCGAAAGATGGTGCAGAGGTTTAGAGTTTTTAGGCCTCAGATATAATGGAGGTAAAATACGAATATATTACAAATAGTACACATGTCCTGCTGTTCCATTAGGTTGGGAAGATAGAAGACAAGGGCAGAGGAAGCAGGAAGGAGAACGAGACGGACGGGCTGACGACGATCATCTCCATTCTTTGTTTCCTCTCTGAGGAATTGCAAGAGCATGCTAATAAAGCCTGTTTCATACTCCTGATGTAAAACCTCCTGATGCCGACAGACTTTCGGATTGTATTCTTCATCCCAGTTATATCCTGTGACTGAATTTCAAACCTTTAGGGAAAGGGGTATGTAATATAATGTACTCAAGCACTTATCATTTGTACATGACCATCATCATCATACTAGTTGCAGAAACAACAGGTGAAAGCAATGGGCATGTTACCATTCCAAACCGCTGAACCGCTATTTATGAAGAGTGAGCGATGAAGAGACGAGTCCATGTCTTCGGTTTCTCCTTCCTAAACCACTCTTTGTGTCTCTTCAGTTAAATATTTCATAGAAAGAAAAGGGAACAGCTTTTCAGTCAGGGTGTACATAGTAAATGTTTGATGTCCATTTTACCTTTACAGTTTGACCTGTTTATTTTCAACAAATTGTTTTATTTACGTTGAATGTTTTTAATTTAATTTGAATTATTACCCACCTAATTTATTTGCTGTTATTATTTATTATAGCTAAATAACATTTAAACAGAGAGATTGATTTGCTACTGTATTTCAGGAATCTCTCCACAATCAGACTTTTTCTCTCTGAAACCTTCCTCTAAAGCACCCAGTGGAACTCTGGGGGTTTTCTAAAAACGCCTGCCCCACTGCACCTGTCTTTTCATGAAGCTCTTGTTACCCCTTTTTTCCGTGATCACGACCTACATATTGAGCTTAAAATAACCCAACAGGGCTGTGGGGTGTTGAAGTTTGGAGGACTGTTGACACACTGCCCTTAAACTTCTGCTTTGGTTTTCGCTTTGCTTATCTCGCCATATTATTAATCTGACCTCGAGTAATATATGGGAGACAGGCGGCATGCACTGTCACATTATTTGTATGCTTCAGGAACAGAATTTAACTTGTGATGGGGTGGTGGGCAGGTCTCTGCATCACTGAGCTGCTAGCAGGAAATACACTGCATCGCAAAAGAGAAGACTTTGCACATTTACTGGATCAAAGTTCCTCAAAGGAGTACTTGTGTTTTTTTTTTTTTTCAACCTAGTCACCGTTCACAGGATCTGTAGCTTGTGTGATTTCTGTGCACGAGAAGTTCCTTTGTACGGAAAAAAGAATCGAAAAATGTGTTGACGCTAATACAACAAAATTCATGCAAAATATATTCAATAGGGTAATTGGGGCACTTAATTTTTAACCGAAACATTATATAATGTATGTGTTAATTTAAATAATTCAGCGACTATAGAAATTATTGTCTGTGGTAAACTCACATGCTACAGCTGTGATTATGGAGATTAAATTGAAAAAAAAAAAAAAACCCAGGGTATTCCTTTAAGTCTTAACAATTGTTGAGTTTTATGATTATTCTATGATTTCAGTTATTTATTTCCTGTGCTGAATGCCATCCATGTAGCTAAAATGGGTTCATTTTAAAAACATAAACAGGTGATAAATTAAAGGCAAACTTCTACACAAACTTCTACACACCTAGTAAGGTGTTTGAACCACTAACACAGATTCAGCACATTTGGGCATTGATCCTACGTGTCTCTATGGAACTGTACTGGAAGGATGAACACTACTCTTCCAAAATGTATTCCAGTGAGTGTTTTGAAGAAGAAGAAGATGATGATGATGATGATGATGATGGAGAGCACGAACATGCTGGTCTAAAATCGAAGGTCACAAAATATAATTTACATCATTTTGAGTCCCGTCAGACCAGTAAGATGTCATGCCCTGTGGACTGGGGCGAGGTCAGTTTGAAATAGGATAAAAATGTTTAATCATGGTATGAAGCTGTCAGAACAATTTTGCATTGATTTCCATTATAATGAATCACATTTCATTAGAACCATGCATAACCGAGCCACTGGTTTTTCCTTTAATTTGTCACCTATTATCATGTACTATGACTGGGTAGTTCTGTCCATTTGAAACATGAACAGCATTGCTCTGTTTTAAAAATCCTACATAGATCCCTTTAATAGAACAGGTTTACCATTGTAGAGCTTCCATAGTGAGCTCTGTTACACTGAGAACTGTCTGCAAAATGACAGGGGGATAGAAAGGGTGTCTCTTGTGAATTGGGAGATGGTTATATACAAATAAGTTGCATTTATTGATTTATGGTTTATTTATTTGAGTAATTTATTTAATGTTATTTATTTGTAAGACTGAATGTACATACGAAATACATGTAAATGTTTTGGTGAGTGGACATCTCCGGCTGCCTGGCTGAAGGCTCTCCTGTACCCGTCCTCTCAGCTACAATATACTCTACTGTCTTCTTCTGTACTCGAGCACTGTGTGAGACCTCTTCTTATTGGCACTCAGTCATTGTGTATGTGTGTATGATACTGTACTGTATGCACTGGTATGAACAACAGAATGCCGGTCATTTTCTTTGTATGAAGAGTTTTCTTCTGGAAAATCGACAAGTGGGCCACTGTTCTGTGCAATTGCACCGTAAAGGAAACGGAAATTTGTGTTGATTGGACTGAAATGAGATTAAATTAAGCTGTGTCATGCCTCATTGTAATCTCATTAAAGACTTAGATGATGAGTTCCATGCTTATGCGCTGACACCTTCCTCTGCTCTGTTGGAGAACAGCCATTATTCTGAATTTTCTCATTCTTCTTCAGCATTCCTCTGTATGCCATTAAAGTTAAAGCCTGGGCAAACGAAATGCATTTATATACACTCTCGGGTGTTAGTTTCCAAATGAGCTACGACATTGAAGCGACTCAACTCTGATGATGTGGAATAGATTTGATAGGAGTGCCGACTTAAAAAGCAACAAACTGTGAAAGCAAAATTCTGTGAAATGCTGCTCCCTGGGGGTTAAAGGTTATAATACACATATGCACACATGTTTCAACCCTCATCAGCTCACTCTTAAAGTTATGTCTTAATTTTACATACACGTTACAGCACAGTGAAACTGTTGACTTTGCATATGCCAGCTTGTTACAAGGATGCCCAACAGCTTTGACCCTCAACCTCATGATGATTAAGAGTCTGAATATAGAATTAGCTGAACCTACATGATTCAAGTTCTGTAAATTAGAAATAAATCCAAATATGAAATGTATAATACACTATGCAATAAAATACACACCAGGTACTTTAATAGGAAACACCTATACATGTGTTCATCAATGCAGTCCCAATAAGGCAGCAGCGCACTACATAAACTCATGGAGATAAAAGTCAAGGACTTTCCCCCTTATTTACATGTTTTATGTATGTCACTGCTGCCATGTGATTGGCTGTTGGAATAAATACATGAATATGCAGAAGTGTTACTGTTAAACTGAAGTTTTATGGCATTTTATGTTTTTTGCATAGGATTTTGTTTCTTTCTCATATTCGTATATGAGTATAGATTTATGTAAGTCGCCTCTGCATAGGGTCATTTGCCAAAGGCTATAAATGTAAATGAATGGAATACAGGCTTCATTTTAAGTTTAAAATTAATTAAAGGAAGAATTATTGCTTGATGCGTCTGCACCCCAAATCGAGAGAGAGGGACAGACACATGCATGCACGATGTGTTTGAAGTGCTCTTTTTATCAGCAAAAAACTGCATATTTAAGCTTTTTGGCGAGTGCCCTTTGTCATGTACACTAAAAGAACAAAAGTCATTAACATGTAAGTCAAAGAGAGACCCGGAGACAGATAGACGATAGGAAATGCATGAGCACTTTCCAGTTAGACAAAAGGGTTCCAGGAGAGACAAGCTATTTGCATGTATATTCGTCTGGACATGGGCTATAGGAAGTATTACCATATAAGGAATCAGGAAATCCAGTGAGAACGTTGTTTTATGGACACAGAGGCATGGGAGAGTTCACACAATATAAGAAAATCTTTCTTCCTGAAGGACTTTTTTGCCTCTCATGTTTGACAAGTTATGGCTCTTTTTCAGCCCAGTCCCTGTATCTGAGCAATTTCAGAGGAATGTTTTTTTTGTTTGTTAAGCCACACAGTGACCCACGTGCATCATTCATGCATAAAGAACCATCAAGTGCATTTGCAAAATCCGTCAAGCACCATAATGAAACTGGCTCTCATGAAGGCCATCCCAGGAGGGCGAGACCAAAACCTACCTCTGCCGCAGACGAGAAGTTCATTCAGAGTTATCAGTTTGAAAAATGACCAATTAACAGCACCTTAGATTAGAGGCGTTATAAAGTCTTTACAGAGCATAAGTAGCAGACACATCTCACAATTAACTGTTTAAAGGAATTTAATGCATTTTTTGGACGCCTTCAGCATTCCTTTACAATGTAGAAAGAAATAAAAATCAGGAACGATCATAGAGTTAGAAAGTGACCCCAAATTTTTGAACGGTAGTGTACATGAACTTCAAATGAAAGGCTGGAATCTGTAATTACTCAAGGTCTTTCACTGTTGCACTTAATGGAACAGAAAGGCCATTTAAATTTACAGTGTGATCAAAAAGCTTGCTTCTAGCTGCATGTGGTCCTGTAACAGAACTTCTGTCTTTTCAGGATTAAGCAGAAGAAAGTTAATTAACATCCAGTCTCTTATGTCCTGCACACATAGCTCATCTTTATTAAGCTGGCTTTTCTCATTTGACATAGCTGAGACATGAAACTGTGTGTCATCAGCATAACAGGAAAAACTAGCACCATGCTTATGAATTATGTTGCCCAGAGGAAGCGCGTAAAGAGAAAAAAAAGCAATGGGACTAAACTTAACTTGAGAACATGCATAACAATCACCATTTAAATCTACAAAAATATCTAGAAAATATTCTAGGTTCTGATGTGGTGTGGTTCAGCATCTGCATCAATTAAATTGTCTGATTTCAAGGCCTGAATTTTTTTTGCCTTATGTTTATGATTTTGTTATTGAAAAAGTTCATGAAGTCGTCACTACTGTATGTTGTAGCTTATAGCTTTTCTATACTTCAGGATGCTCTCCTTCCATGCTATTTCGCACTAAGGATGTCCTGTGGGTTTGGAACACTGGCTGGGAATCAAACTTTAGGTGTTTAGGTCTGAATTTCCTACTTGTACACTGCGTATGTCGTATATTTGTGGTAAGGGAGCTGCAAGAGGAAGTAGATGTACGATCATTTTACTGATGCTCAGTAAAAATTTATTTCAGCTTTGAATGGCCAGTGCTGCAGGTGGTGTGTGTGTGTGTGTGTGTGTGTGTGTGTGTTTGTGTGTGTGTGTGTGTGTGTGTGTGTGTGTGTGTGTG
>JAOVVB010000026.1:20949678-20961450 GCA_028570985.1 Heterobranchus longifilis
TATATATAAAAAAGATTTTGTTCTTGATCTTTTCCTTCATTTGTGAGGGAGAACCTGGGGTCAGGGTTTGAAACGTGAGGTAACATGGTGTTTAAAGTGAGCCACTTGTTTTCTGGAGAAAGGGACAAGGGCATTACACTCCTGTGACTTGTTTCCTGCTCTAAGCATCTCATGGGTCCCTTTAAAAAATTTTTGAAACACAGTTTGTGCTTTCTAGGAAATATTTATTATAAAACAAATTCCAGTCTCACTTTAAAGAACTCAATTTATGTGTAAAGATTAATTACTCTCTTATAGTCTCTGACACTTTCTGAATTCCCTAACATTGACCGTTCATCAATTATAGATTTTCCTAACTCATTTCCTTTGTGAACCCTCAGAATATACATGCATTTGCCATTTACCTAACACATTCAATAGACATTTAACTTTGTTAAATACTTAAAGGGAAAACCAAACACTTTATGTGTAACTGATTACAGTACAGTATTAACGGAATTCATATTTATAGGTCCTGATCAGGTGTGGTCTTGGCGTGTAATGACAAAGATTTGGAGGGAAGTTTTTAAAATGCTGATTTTAGGTCGGCTGTTGAGCTTCAAGAATGGAGGCACCCCAAAAAGTCAGCTGATCCTGCAAGTATTGGGGAAGAAAGACATGTAGAGAGACAAGGACAGGGAGGGCAGAGGGGAAAAAGAAAAAGTATTATAAATATCAACCCAGGAAATAGATATGGGAAGAAGGGTGGTGAAGGATGGTGAGACAATAGCAGCAGAAAAGGAGGATGTCTAGCCTGGGAATCATCACTTTGATGCTATTGGAACAAATATGTTGAGGGACACTTTCAAAGTGCATTAAACATCCATAAATCACCTTCAAAAAACGACACAGCACGGCTTTCCCTTGGCATGCCGCCATGGTGGGCGAGAGCTGAGAAACAAAAGCCGTTTGTTGCGGCTGTACATTTGTTTGTCAGTGTCAAATCGTACCAAGAGCATCTTGCTGCCATTCACCAATTAGCATGTGAGGCGTGAGTACTTTCTTCAAGCTCACTTCTCTTCAGAAAGACAAAGGTTTAGCCTTACACTTTGCCCACACCAGGTTGGAGCCCTACATTTTTACAACTCCATCAGATACACATACATAGAAGTTAATATGGGAATTACGAACTTGAAAATCCTAGCCATCACTGTAGATGAATCGGACATTTCCATCAACTTTTTTCAAAGTGCTCCTGGAGTGGTTGGTCGTCAAGTCTGTCTACAGAAGCTGCAAGCTCTCATTCCAGTCAAGTAGGAGATTCCAATGGTTTACAAACAACCATTAAGTGGAATCAGAAAATTGCAGCGACTTTTTACATAAAGGTGACAAATGTTCTACTCTTTGAACTTCTATAGGCATCCCTCTGCCAGGTTACCAGTGAAATACTTTATATCGTACATTATATCCATCCATATCCACCCTCCTTGACTAACTGGATTTATACAGTAAGAAATGTAAACTGTCTCATTAAATACCAAGCTATTTGATCATTACTGCAGAAGCAATCAAAAGAGCACTTAAATTCACAAATCTTCAAACAGTATATGGAAATGCTGTATATCAGGTGGTCTAAAACCTTAATGGTTTACATTAATCAGAATATTTCCATGAAAGAGATATATAACATGTAACAATGGAACCCACTTTATCAGGTATCTTGACTCACTAACCTGCATCTTTGACTTAATCCAAAGCAGTTACTGGAACAGAAGAAACCTTGGTGTCAAGTTCAATCCCACAGTTTTTGGATGTCGAAAAAACAAAACAAAACAATACTTGATGCCCAAAATAACCCCCTCGGAATTCCGTCGTGACAATGCTTTGGCTTTGATATTTTCTGTATTTGATAACACTGTAGAAAACTCCCCTCCACCTTCCTGGCACCCCACACTCTCCCCAAACACACCTGCGACCAGACAATTTGCCCCCGATCGCTGTTAAAGAGTCTTCCTTTTGGGCAGGAATGCCTTTCGGAAGGACGTGGTCTTGGTGCCTCTGCTGTAGGACGCACTCCCCAGAGAGATCTTGGTCTTGCCACTAGTAATGGTTGAGGAGCCCAGAGATGTGGTGCTCTTCCCACGAGAAATCGAGGTGTTGCCCATCAAAATCTTGCTCTTCTCCCGCTTGATGGACGTGCTTCCCAGGTTGAGGGCTGTCCTCCCCTCTGTGAAGCTGGTGTTACCCATGGTGGAGGAGAATCGATTCGTGGTGGAGGAGGAGTAGCAGGGGATCTCCTCCCGCAGCAGCCAGCCTGGGAGATGTTGAGCAGGTTGGGGTTAAATCTTGTCTCTTCTCCTTGGGGAAGTCAGTTTTTTTTGTTTTGTTTTGCTTCTTTGGTTTCACAGAACAAATATGTAATGGCTCATCACATGCCCTTGTAGCAGCACACTCGCACAGACAATGCCTGGCAGGGTGTGACGGATCCACGCAGCAAGTGCTGGGATGGGACCAGAATGCTAAGTGCATTCGGTACAACCCCCATGTAGCAGCAAAAAGCCGTTGTTGAGAAGGACGACGTGGGCTCCAGAAGGCCACATACCTCCTCTGTATGAAGTGAATGGATAGAAACTGCTGTAGGAGGCCGCAGCCCTATCTGGGGGCCGGTGGGACAGTGGATTCCATTGTACCGCTGGCAATGCGGGGCCGTGGACCAAACTGAAGGACACATTGTTGAAAGATACAATCGCTGGTGACATCACTAAGTTCCTTGGCATTGTTTTTCTGGTAGAACTGTTCTCTAATGTTATCTCTGGTGATACTGTACATGGGTACTGAAAGTGCGGTTACAGATATGGAAATGGAATAATGTGAAAAAGTTTAGGGTTAGCCTGTTTGATTTACACAACCAGCAAAGTACAATGTTCAGATTCGATCAATGTAAATAAATGAAATAGATTAAAATACAGCCAAAATCAAATCAAATGTTGGTGTCATCAAGCCTGCAGTCTTTGTTCATTTTCCAAAATAAGCTCAACAGGAGATACGCTCATCATGTAAGCTCAACGTAAAGAACTGTACTACTTTGTTACTCGTATTTTATATTAGTATTTCTCTACTGAGAAAAAAAAAAAAAGAAACAAAGTTTTCAGCTATATCAAAATACAGTTTATTAATGTTTGAGTTTTCCATTAGTTTGTTGAGATTAATATAGCAGATGATACGATCAGCATAAAGCATCATATACTTTCTGTACTGGTTATCTCATATAAGTCATTCGTGATGTTACATGGTACATGATACATGATAAGACGGCCTCTTTAAACAGAATCTTGCATTATTGGTCCTCTTCAGACACATGACTTCTTTCGTATACACTCATTACACCATGCCAGCTGTTTCCTACTGGAATCCCGCCAGCACACCAAGCATACAAACACTTGCTTCAAACAAACTCATACACTCAAGACCTTAGAATCAACTTTTGTTTTTTTAGCTGATCTCCCATCATTCCCCATCATTACATAAATGTATATTTTCTTTAAATCAGCTCAGACTTTTCAACCATATTCCAACTCGGGAACAAAAATTTCATACAAGACTTCAATCTGATTTAAGGTACAATAAACCGCACCGAATCTACATCATTGGATCAGACAGGCGATACACTTGCGTCTAACATATCGACTCACTTGCGCGAACGTTCTTTATTCTGAAGTCTGTTTCTTTAATGCATTTCAGTCAAAGATGCAAATCCCAGTAGACGTTCCATTGAGTTTCTTTGCCTCTTTTGAGGAACGTTTTTACTACAGTTACAGACTTCTTTCCTCGACTTAAAGTGGCCTTGCTTAAGGAACTAGTGGTCTCCCCGTGTGTAACTGTGGTTGTACCCACCGTAAATGCCGTCTCTCCCCTCCTCAGTTTGGTCTTGCTCCTTGAGACAGCGGTTTGTCCCCATGAGATGGCGTTCTTGCTTCTCAGCAGTTTCATCTTCCCTTTTGTGAAGGAAGTCTTTCTTAACAAAATGGATCCCTTGCCTCCTAATTTGTTTCCAGTAGTTTTTTCCTGTACGTCTGTTGCATCACCGTCTTCGACTGTCCTCCTTGCTTTTGACAACTTGCTTTTCAGTCCAGTAGTTGTGGTGTTTTTTGCCATTTAAGTGGTTCGACGTTTGGACATCAGAGCCTTTCCAAAAGAGGTTGTGGTTTTGCCTCTGCTGAAGCTCGCTCTGCCCAGGGAGATGGTAGTCTTGCCTCGTGTGATGGTGGAGTCACCCATGGAGGTTGTGGTCACACCGCGGGTGATGGTAGACTTGCCCATGGTGATGGAGGTCTTGCCACGAGCTATAGAGGAACCACCCAAAGACAGGGCCGTCTTGCCTTCAGTGATGCTGGTGTTCCCCATGAAGGCATGAATGGTGCTGGCTCCAGAGCCCTGTTTCAGTCTCTCTCTCTTTCTTCTGCACTTTGGTTGCGTAGGAGTGGGTCAGTGCAGTTTCTGCATGCCAAAACCCTACAGGTTTTCCTGTGCTATAAAACCTTGTGAGACTGAGGATATCCACAGTAGCTGGGCTACTGCTGAAAGCAGCACTAAATAGATCAGGCCATCGCTTTTTCAGTGAGTGGGTGGAGAGATGTAGAGTGTGTGGGTGTTTGTTTAGGGTATTCTGTCATTTTCTGACTGTGAAGCTGATCTTATAAAGAAGGGGGGAAAAAAAACAGAATGGAAGCCAGGCAAAGGGACAAAGGTCCTCATGCCAACAATAGCACTGCACGATCGGATAAGGCGACAAGGACTCTGATTGTGATCGTTGCACTGCTAGTAGAAGCAGGGCATTTGAAGTGCTGCATTGTTTAGTACACAGGACAATCAGGGGTGACCTCAGTTGCCTGTCATGGCACCATTCCCAAAAGCTCCCAGTCCTGTAGCTGGAGTGAAGAACTGAAGCCTGTGTCTGTGCATGTGCACGTGGACACAATTTACAGCATTCTATGTAGATAATGTGCAGTTATTTATACTTCTTTCTTAATTCTTTGCTAATAACCTTTATTTCTTCCTCTTTCTGTTTGTGTTTAATCCAGGTTTTCGGTAAAAACTCTACTGGAGAAGTACACAGCTGAGCCCATTGATGACACCTCAGAAGAGTTTATTAACTTTGCTGCGATCTTGGAGCACATACTCAGTCACCGCTTCAAAGGTGAACATCTGTCATCTTCTGTGTGCACAAGTAAGTTCTTTTTAAAATCATACGTCCTATGATAAGACTTTGATGTTTTTCATTCGTTGCTTGACCAGGTCCGGGCGGTTGGTTCAGCTCAGACGGACAGAGGAGTTTCTGGGATTACGTTCGCCTGGCCTGCTGTAAGGTTCACAACAACTGCATCAGCAGCATCGAGAACATTGAAAACATCAGCACGTCCCGAGCGAAGGCAAGAGACTTACATATTATAAAACCCATTGTCACATGATGCTCAGCTCTTCTAAAGCTTCTAAATGATAAGAACGAATTCCCGTTTGGTAAATCAATACGCAGTGTGGCATACATACAGATATTATGGCTTTAGTAAATTTCAATGTTTTATCATATGATATCATGTGATGACCATGGTGCTCTAGTGGTAAGTGGTTTATTTTTACTTTTTGATTTGATTTTTTTCCTTTTTTCATCTTTAATGATTCTTTTAATCGCTCCTGCAGGGCCGGGCATGGATTCGTATGGCCCTCATGGAGAAACGTTTGTCTGAATATGTTGCCACAGCCTTAAGAGACACTCGGACCACAAGGTTAGAACTTTCAGCAAATTATAGTTTAAAAACCTTGGCAAGGGTGGCACTGTGGATTAGTGGGCACCTTGCACCTCTAGGGTTTGGGTTCAATTCCCGCCTGGGGGTCTGTGTGCATGGAGTTTGCATGTTCTCCCCGTGCGTGGTGGGTTTCCTCCAGGGAACTCTGGTTTCCTCCCAAAGTCCAAAGACATGCAGATTAGGCTAATTGGTGTTCCCAAATTTCCCATAGTGTGTGAATGAGCGTATTAGTGTGTGCCCTGCGATAGATTGGCACCCCATCTGAGGTGTACCCTGCCTTGTGCCCTAAGTCTCCAGGGCCCTCGTGTCCACGTATACAGGATAAAGTGGTATAGACAAGGTGTGAGTGAGTGAAACTTGGCAAGGTGACTTTTAACACAAAACTATTTGGACAGCATTCCATAAATTTAATTCATAGAGAATTTTGTAAGGATTATGTTTTTAAGTACAATACAGAATGTCATTTAAATATATAAAGACCAAGACACCTTATTTTTGCGCCAAACGTGGGATACATTATAATGTATGTGTGTGTGTGCAGGAAGTTTTATGATGATGGCGCCATCATGCTGAGAGAAGAAGCGACAGTCCTGACCGGGATGCTGATTGGACTTAGTGCCATTGACTTCAGGTGAAAATAATTAGTCTACAAGAAGCCATGTACAGTAAGTCTCCAACATATGAACGAGTTCCGTTCGTAAGTCCAATTTGTTCGTAAGTCCAGCAAAGATTGCCTAGATACTAGGATACTTACACAATTGGCTATACACAGTTGAACAATTTATGTTAAAATGTTCGTATGTAGGGGACTTATTCCCCTGTATTTCCTCTTTGATCTCTGGAAGAGACATTCCAGGATGCCTTTCCACCTGCACTATATATTTCCTATGAAACCATTTTAGAGTATGGAGTAATTTAAATGTATGTCTCGTTTCATTCATGTCCAACGTGTCACTTTCTCTCAGTTTCTGTTTGAAGGGAGAGGTCTTGGATGGGAAAACACCTGCTGTGATTGATTACACACCATATCTCAAATTCACCCAGAGGTGAGGGAAATTAACTCTAACACATCATGTTTATCCTTCATGCACTTTTTTTGACTGATTTCACTTTTTTTTTTTTTTTTACCCTAATCAAGCCTATGTGCAAGATTACAGGTGCTGACATTCTCACTGTTGTTTGGAATTGCTAAATCCAAGAACAGTTTTCATGGCAACAAACCTATTAGTTTGGCTTATAAACACTACCACAATAAAAAGTCACCCATGGGCCATGTGCAGAACCTAGACTCGTTTTTCTCTGCCAAACAAGCTAATGTGATGTGAACCAACAAGACATAATTAGG
Organism: Heterobranchus longifilis; assembly: GCA_028570985.1. Classification (NCBI taxonomy): domain Eukaryota; kingdom Metazoa; phylum Chordata; class Actinopteri; order Siluriformes; family Clariidae; genus Heterobranchus; species Heterobranchus longifilis. Next base: position 20,956,807 of record JAOVVB010000026.1, read on the forward strand.
GGAAGTACCTTCCAGCACTTGTTATTTCAGTTTAATGGTTGAAAACACAGGACTTAAGGATCTACTGAGCTTACAGTAAACAGAATGTACCTCTGTGTGCATGAGTGGTCGCATATTCACCATTGCAAATTTCAGTTTGCAGTATTATGGTTAAATAATGTAGGCTAGGCTCATACACCACAAAACATGAGACGATGGTCAATGAAATGACTCGAAATACCTGACTAGACCATGCACATAGACCCGACGCTTACATCGAACCCATAACCTGGAGTTGCAAGGCGACAGTGCTAAGCCACTGTGCCTTCCTAAAGAAATAAATACATTTAAAAAATCAAGCAGTTTGTTTATGCCATGAACGCACCAACACATCCTGGGAGAAAACATGTTACTTAATAAAGTGCTGAGACACAAATTTTAAATAGACTTAAATCATGAGGAGTGCCCTATGAAAATACATCCTTCTGAATTAATTAATACTTTGAAAATTATTTCAGAATATATTATACTCATGGACAAAAGAAAAAGAAATAGTAAAGAAAATAATATCTGGCAATTACATAAGAAAGTTTGATTTAATACAAAACTCAGTGTGTCCATCAACACCGGAAATTAAAAATTCAGACAGCATCAGCAATGACGTTGAGTCAACATCGTCCCACGATACGGCCTCCTTGCACGTCCAGCAAGTCCAGCAGTAGTGGCAGCGGTTTCTCTATGATGTCTCAAATTATGCCATTAAATGCACTCGCGTTTGTCACTCTTGGCCTTACAGATCTAGGGCAACCAGCTGTGGGACCAGGTGTTATGACTCTGTTCCATAGCCTAGAAATGGAATTCCTGCCAACTCCAGGAATTTCTGCTTGCGTTGCACCAAACTGATGCATTCCAATGGCTCTGTCTCTGCTTGAGTTGTCTAAACAAAAAAGGTTTTTATACCAAGACGTGTCAGCGGGACATAATCAGATGGCAAATCAGATGGCGCTCCTCAAGAGGATGTGTTACAGTAGGTTATCCTTGATAAAATAATGTGTATATGATGGTGTGGCACCTTGGCGGCATGGGGGTTAGTGGTTAGCACTGTTGCTTTGCAACATTCCTTGATTCCTGCCTCAGGGTCTGTGTGCATGGAGTTTGCATGCCAAAGACATGTAGATTCGGCTAATTGGTATCCCCAAACTGCTGGAAGGTTGACCGGAGGTCCTACCATGGTTGTAAAAATGGGAATAAATACAGTGGTCACCATTGGCCTTCACTGCCCCGAGTTGGACTACAGAGGTTCCTAGATGGGTGGATGAATGGAATTTTTGTATTAAAATCCTCGCCATCCATTTTGTATCTACGGGAATGCGGTTGCCATGGTTGCGCTGTCGCTCCGATTGTCATAGTGATGATGTTGCTCTCTGTAGTTACGACTACCTGAGTGACGAGGAGGACCGGCGCAGTGTGGACAGCAGTGCGAGTGAAGACAGCGTGGCTGAGCACCCCTACATCCCCCTGGTCACTGATGAGGAGAGCTGGAGTACCAGATGTCGTAAGATGGAGCAGAGGTTCAAGATAGTCTACGCCCAGAAGGTGGACACACCAAACCACACACACTACACAAAGAGCTTAATGCACCAGACTGATATCCCTGCCTGTACTGTATAATTTTTAAGAAAAGCCCATATTAGATTTGTCATGAGCCTCATGTATTGCTATGGCTAATTAGAAAGTGTGTTTTTGCCGTCACTTCCCAGGGTTATTTGGAAGAACTGGTGCGACTGCGGGAGTCACAGTTGAAGAACGTAGAGACGGAGAACAAGAGACTGAATGCGAAATTGGAGGATCTGCAAATGCAGAGCCAACAGGAGAAGAAAGAGCTCGAGGCCATTATTCTGGAGCTGCAAGCACAACTGTACATAGAGACACATACGATATACTCACAGTTGTGTGCAAAAGTTTGCACCCCCATGGTTTTTTGGTTTAATAAAAAGAAAAAAAAAAGCATTAACCTCAAGGCAACAGTGTAAAACTTGAGGCACAATCATCATGGCTCTGATTTGTGTAAGAGCTTAACATCTGGCAGAAAAAAATAAGAGACAGATACTGCAAGTGAGAACATCCAACAGCTGCTCAGAGTAAAGATGAAGTTCTAAAGGCAAAGCAGATACATACTATATGAAACCTAACAAGCACTGGTGTGAAGTACACTTCTTTGTTTGCCTCAAGTTGTCCCATGGGGGTGCGTACATTTGTACCCGGCTGTACGACACACACACACACGCACACACACACACACACACACACACATATACGCACATCTTATACAGAAATGCATCCAATGGCATCACTTAAAAAAAAACAAATGCACCATTGCTTTCTGAGGAATGGAATCTTGCTCATACCAACTCCAACCCCCACGATCATATGATCCTCTTCTCTTTTCTTGTCTCTATTTTTTTTCTCTTTGAAGGACTGGTGTTATTCCATGCGAACCGGCCCATTTGTCAAAAAACCTGTCAGTCTCCTTGGTTAACCAGTGGCCACCCGCACGTGCTGCAAACAACCAAGCGGACGTCAAGCTGTTCCGCCGGTGAGTGGATTATAAGTGCGTATCAGGTTAGCGTTAAGGTTTTTTTTTAATGTATTTATTATATAAATACGTGTTGTGCTTTCTGTCATCAATTTGCTGTTGTTTAGAAGAAGTTTCCACAGTTTGAGCCTGTCTGGTGATGCCAGTCTGAACTCTAAAGAGTCTCTGAAGACAGATGGGAAACAGAACGGAGACACCGACTGGTGCTCAGGAGGTAAACACAGAGTCATATTTATACGATGATCAAAACATACGAGTTGTAAAGTTTCTGTGGACCCGGGAGTGGGTGACAGACTGTGGGAGAAGAATCCTGCATGTGATTATGCTTATGCTTTTCTCTCCTCCCAGTGAAAGACACAACTCCGTCTATGCTGGGCCTGTGTGGGTCTCTGGCATCTTCGCCAAGCTGCAAGTCTCTGGCCAGTCTTAAATCCAGTGAATATTTGGTGAACATCAGCACCGAGCCCAGCCCCGCCCTGTCCCCCAGCTAGGGCTCATCTCATCTTAGTGATAAAAAAAAATAAATCAAACCCCATTCTCTTTTTCTCTGACTAGAGATTCATCGTTTCTGTCTTCCATCCTCATTTATCCATATTTTCAAATCAACTCATAACAAAGTAATAGTCTAAGTGTTCTGGAGAGGCATGTCTTTCTCAGTTTGTAGCTTCCTTACTGAGAAATTGTTGAATGAACTGGCATGGACCACCATTCCCCCCCCCCCCCCCCCTCCATGTCATATAATCACAGATCACTATAATCCTAAGAAACACCGCTCGGCTTCATGACACGATGAGAGAATGACTTTGCGCTCGTCTGCATGAGATCAGACCTCCATCCTGAACGTCTGTTCATGTATTCACTGATGTGCTTGTGCCACTTACAGTTATGCCTGATATCGTGCGTTTGTGGAGATTCGCAGCAAACTTCGCACACCTCGTGTGGTTATTTTATTTTTATATAGCTTTAAATTGCCGTGAGGGATTGTTCCGCTTTCTTTATACATATGATATATTTTGTTACGTACTGTAGTAACAGTAACGCTTTTTTGTCTGTCAGTAAACCGGCCCTCATTTTCATCCTATCTCGACCGAGAACCCCCCCCCCCTCTCCCCCGGCACATTTTTAGCGTTTAGTTTTCTGCCTTTTTGCTGTTACTGAGGGGTTTAGGAAGTCAGGAATTTCCAGGAGTCTGTTTTTCTTTTTCAGGAATAAAGCGCAGACTTTGGCTTTGTGAACAAGAAGTGTTCATGATGTATTTTCAACAATAAAAGTTATAGATCTATGTAAAAACTGTCTGGATTGTCTCAGTATATTTCTAGATTTAAAAACAAGCAGAAAACAAAACCGAATTAAATTACACAAGTGTAACATGATGAACAGTAAGCGCTGTCGCCTTGCACCTTCAGGGTCGAGGGTTCAATTCCCACCTTGGTTCAAGTCAAGTCAAGTAGGTTTTTATTGGGTCTGTGTGCGTGGAGGTTGCATGTTCTCCCAGTGGTTGGTGGATTTCCTCTGGGTACTCTGGTTTCCTCACACAGTCCAAAGACATGCAGGTTAAGGCTAACTGGCGTTTCCAAATCGCCTGTAGTGTGTGACTGACAATCGGGCATTGAGCTGGCAACCCGACCCCTTAAGTAACTGCCACAGAAATGACGGATGTATCTCCTGGGTCGGGAGTATCTGTCACCCGATGTGCCGGATGGCATGTGGACGGACGAAAATACCAAAAAATTAAACAAGAAAAATGCAAATCAAGGTCGGTATTGCAAAATCATGATCATGTCCACTTTGATCTGTTGACTCGAGGTGACCTCTAGTGGACAAAATATGTTAGTTCATGCAACCTATGCATATTACTCACTCTTACTCACTCATCATCTATACTGCATATATCCTATCCTGTATACAGGGTCGTGGGGGGCCTGGACCCTATCCCAGGAAACTTAGGGCATGAGGCATGGTACACTCTAGACAGGGTGCCAATCCATTCCAGGGCACACACTCATTCACACACTACGGGCAATTTGGGAACGCCAGTCTCTGAATGTCATTACACTGTGGGAGGAAAC
>JAOVVB010000026.1:21024672-21035674 GCA_028570985.1 Heterobranchus longifilis
TAGTTGCTACTTTTGCTACCCTGTATACTGCAACAAGTGAATGCAAATAAAAATTCGTCAAACACCCAGAATTTGATAAGGTTAAATGATGTGGCAAAACATTGTAATTACTGTATACTCTTGTTAATTAAATTGTTGTTAAAAGCATTGTTACTGTGTTCCGACACAAACCAAATGTTATTAAAAACATTGTTATTGTATGCCAACACAAACCACATGTGTAAGAGTTCAAAACAAGTTCATCCCTTCATGTCAGAAGAATCCTCTTCTCAGGGATCAAATGGGTGGGATTCATTGCCCCAGTAAGCATTGATGACTTTGATGTGGTAACCAATCTGAGCTTTTTATAATGATCTCCAAGTCCAGGGTGTCCCCCTCTTTGTGCCTAAGTCTCCTGGGATAGACTCCAGCTTTGGCATTTCTGTGTTGGCTTCATTTTGCAGAAACGGAGTTTGCCCCTTCATCACTCTCATTCACTCTCATTGTCTATACCACGTTATCCTGTATAAAGGGTAGCAGAGCCTGCAGCCTATCCCAGGAGACTTAGGGCATAATTTAGTGTACATGATGGATAGGGTGCCAATCCATTATGGGTAAGGGCACACTCATTTGCACGCTATGCCAATTTGGAAATGCCAGTTAGCCTAATCCCCATGTCTTTGGACTGTGGGAGGAAAACAGAGCAAAAGGAGAAAATCCAACAAATATGCAAACTCCATGCACACCGACCCCGAGGCGGAAATTTATCCTTATTATAACACATATGACTTTGAAAGCAACTGCCATTACTTACTGTAATATAGTTAAGTTCAATGCATACAATGAATTTCTTATGCATTCTGAGCACTAGTCCGAAAACATTTTTATGTCACATAGTCCATGCTGTGTCTTTACAGTTCAAATCATCACACATCTAGACCTATGTGTTATCTGTGCCAAGGCTGTGCGCACTAGATGTTTGTTCAATAAGATTTAACTCACCAGCTCTCCATGATGCATACTTTCATCTTGTTCTGTTTTTTTTCTTTCTTTGGTTATCTGTGTGAAGGAAAAGGAACAGTCTTTTTTCCCTATAAGCTGCCTCCCCCTAATGTTAATAAGCGAGACTACATTTAAGTCTCATTTTTATTATATATTACTATATTTGCAAAACTTTGTGTCTGGAACACAAGTAATATTTAAAATACACAAAATGATTTTTAGTTTTTTTTATATACAGTGGAACATTACATACATTACATTGTATACAGTACATTTATTCAATTTCCGTCCAGCTTTTCTGCAGTGAAAAAAGCTCCTCTGTGCTGCCCATAGAGCTCCAGTGAAGCTGGGCTTCAGGAGAGTTTAACGCGCTGTGCTGCACGGAAATGTATGACAGGAAAATCGCGTCAAACAATCTACAATAAATACCTGATTCTGAACGAGCTAGTCATGAAGTTGAACGTGTTATAGCGCACTTTTATTAAAAGCAATATAAATACGACAGAGCATATATGAGCATTTATTTTCTGACATAGTAGGGGAAGCGGAGCTTCCCTTGTAGTCTTAGAGCAGCGCCACTGATACATACAGTACATAATACATAATTAATAACATGCTCTGATTAACTGATTAACAGTGGGAGTTTTTTGTTGGGGTAAAAAAAAAGTCAGGTTTTTACTTTCCTGCGGGAATATTTGCTGTCAGCTATGAAGCTTTTGGGAGAAACAAGGATGAAACGATGAATTTACAGCATCCTTAGTAACCGCCTGGTTAGGGTTGTGTTGGTTTAATTTGGAATGTGAGTTTGTTTATATTTTATGAAAATATTTAATGAAAACATCACACATATAACAACTGCATTAGTGTAATTATAGAGCAAAGTTGAGGAAGAGCTCGAATGAATAGTGCTGCTGCTTCCCCCCAAGTGTCTCCAGGAACATAGTGGCTGAGGCTTGGTACAGTATTTAGTTTAAAAACCTCTTCTGGTTTAGACCACACTGACTTCAGTTTTAAATCTGAACAATGCTTATACATGACATGGTGGATCGCAGGCGGTCCCATTCCTATTCTATAGCATGCATTGTTTCCTTCAGTAATCAAATCCAGTTCAAACACTGACCACCTGGGGACACTGATGTTTGTACTTGTCTGAGTTTGTCAGCGGGCATTAACCTGCGCCGCTGTGGAGAGTCTGGACAAGTAGGCTGAGCTTGACCCGCGTATTCCCTCGACAGGAGATTACTTTCCTGGGCATAACCCTCATTTCTGGGCATGCAAAGGGAACAGTGTTGGGGGAGAGGGGGGAGGGAGGATAGATCAGAATCTACGGACACCATCTGTCATTGCTTAGACGCCAGGGAAGTGAGGTTGCCAGTCAGGTGGGCAGTGTGGGACAGGAGCTCCCACCTCCGCCAGCTGCCGTTATTCTAACATCTGTGCCGATACAGTGAGCAAAGTGTCGTCGTCTTCTTCTTCTTTAACTTAGGGCTGTGAAACTTTTCAGTTCTCCGGAATGTTTATAAGACAGTGAAACATCTTTAGTATTCATTTATTCATTAATTAATTCGTCTTCTATACCAATTATCCTGTATTTAGGGTCGCAGAGAATTAGGGCACAGGGGACAGGGTGCCAATCCATCGCAGGGCACACACACATACTGTATACACACACGCACGCACTCATTCACACACTATAAGCAATTTGGGAACATTAATAAGCCTTATATGCATGTCTTTGGGAGGAAACCTACCAAGCACAGAGTGAAAATGCGAACTCCACCCAATCAAACTCTCAACCCTGGAGGTTCGAGGCCCTGATACTAACCACTACGCCACCATGCTGGCCCTCTTTACTATTATACTACATCTTATTCTTTTTTCTCTTCCTGTTCTCAGGTATGTTAAACTATTTAAAATTTCTCTTTCTACATTTAACAAGTGGCGGCAAAGTGGTGTTGTAGGCAACATTGGCACCTCCCGCTCCAGGGTCGCTTCATCTGGATCGTCCAGTATCCTCTCACCTCACCAGTACAGGAAATGGGTTCTTCTAAATTCCCCTTATGTTGATTGAAATTGTGCATGGTACGCAGTTTCCCATTCGAGTTGTATTTAAGCCTAAAACAGAGTGTTTCCCTATTAGACATCCTTCGCAGTAGAACATGAACTATAAATGTATTCTGTAAAAAATAAAAGGGGGGGGGGGGGCGTTGGATGGATACGAACTCTTTTTTCCAGGGTTCTACGCAGAACATTTAAGGGGTCACTTTAAAAAGGATAAACTCTATAAGAACCAGAGGGTAAAAAAAAATGTTATGTTGCAAAACCCGTAGAGGGCGCTAACAGATTATCACACAGCCAGCAAGTCCAGGGACCCCACATTCTGATGTTGAGACGGGAGGTGCGTGACTGCTTGGCGTCTCTGATTAGTATTCTCCACTGCTCCAGACGGGAATTGAATGGTGAGGTCTTTACACACCAGCCACCTCCATCAACCACCAAGCTGGAACCAAACCAAAGCTATGACTAGTGACTATTTATGTGCAAGTGTGTGTGTGTGTGTGTGTGTGAGAGAGAGCAAGAACAAGCATTATCGATTCCAGAGGGTGAACTGTTTCCATTTAGTTGCAAATTGATACAAAGACTAGATGGGAATTTAAAGAACAAGCATCCATGCGTGCCTGATTAGTCATCGTACAGCCAATTATCAATTACACTCGTGCTTTATGTTGCGTACGTTCTGTATAAACATGATCACGCTGCTCTTTTTTTTTTTTTTTTTTTAAATAGAAATTTAATGGAATTGTGCCGGCTGCATTAGAGAGCATATAATGAGGAAGCCTTGGGGTAATTCGTTCAGTCCTGAAACTCTAGAAGTGCAATCGGCCATAATGAGTCTACACACTGTTCGTGCTTGTGTTCAAAAGACACAATTAAGTGAAAGCTTATCACAAGAGTCGACAACTCATTAGGCCGCAGTCCTGAGGCAGTAATAATAGCAAGTGTTTTTAAGCCTCCCTCGGCTATCATGTGTCTCCACACGCGAAAAAACACTGTTCTATTCGAGAGCGTTTCATGTTTAGTGACAAAGACGAGAGCAATAGCAGCCGGTATCATATTCGTGCCTGGCCGCTGTGAGTAACTGGAAGGTAGAAACCGGACTCTTGCTTGGAGTTTTACAGAGAACTCTTACTTGGGTTTTCATTTCAGTCATCCTAAGAGAGGTGATTTGTCTTGTGACATGTCACTCATTTGGACCAGAACATGGGGATAGAAACCCCTAGGGGTCGTCCTCATGGGAAAGGGTGAAGGATTCAGGACATAACAGTTGCGACCGGGATTGACCTCTCAATCTTTCAATCAATAGCTCAGGAGACTAACGGCAGATTTACAGCTTCGTTTCTTACTCAGGACGCAGGTGTTCCTACAGTAGGTTTTAAATTTGCATAGCTGTTTTTTTTTCCCGTTCTGAAATAGTCTCAGGTACGGGTAAACACTTGCAGTAGGTAGATGAAACCTTTGAGGATTCTCCTAGAGGAAGGTGTTCGACGAGAATGTCGAACGAGAGTTCCCGCTTTAATTCTTAACCGTTCCTGATTAGTACACGGCTATAAATAAGATGATGTGATGATGTTGGGTTTTATATTGCCCCAAAGCTAAACATTACCCCCTCTGATTAGCAGCATGGACCCTGAACAGATGGCACATTTGTTTTGAACTTGAAACTAATGATAACGGTATGTTTATCTGTCCAATCATCTTTAAACTTCCTTTTTTTTTTTCACTGTGTCACTTAGTTTATCAGACCCGAGAAATGAAATGAAAATCTATGAATGTTTGTCAAACTCTTGTCTTAGATCATTAACAATACACTCCTGGATGCGCTCCTTGCCGCACTGCGCTCAAAAATGTATCTTGATACCTTGATTCTCTGGATAACAGATAAATCTCCCAGCTTTATTCAAAACGTATGAAGCATTGTTCCGTTTAAAGCTTCCTCTTTTGTTCTTCCAGACAAGCCGTGTCTGTGTAATAAAATTAGGAACTTTTTTTTTTTGGATTACCTGGGCAAAGACAAAGTCCAAAGATTGATCTTAGGGCTAAAAGACCTTGCTTGGAATAAAGGCAGCTGAATTATAGGAAATATATGAATGTACTGCTAGATTTTAGCTTCTTTGATAAAACTAAAAATAGTTTGTCTTAAAAAACTTTATTAACCAAGCTTCCTCCTCACCTTCGTTCATTTATTCTTATTCTTATTATGATTATTATTATGATTATTATTATTTTATTTATTTATATATATTTAAAAAAAAATATTATAGTTTTTAATTTTTTTTTTGCTATTGAAAGGGGGGCTTGACGTCCATTGGACTATTTGTGTATCTGTGGACTTTTACATTGAATTTGGTTTCTGGACTTTCTGGAGTTCCAAGCAGGCCACAGTCACATCATCTCATTTGCAGTCACTTGAATCTAGTTTACCTTGGCTAGTTTGTCTATATACACAATGTCTGGCCAAAAAACTCACTGATTCAAAAGGGTCAAATTATTTGACAGGTTTAAGCGAAGAAAACAAGTAAGGGTATTCAACATTACTGGAACTGGGTTAAGAACCCTTTAACACATTATGAAAACCTGGAATGATAGTGCTGAACTCAGCTTTGAGTAAGAAATGCGGTCGGAAAAATGTCATAAATGGAGATCACTTAAACACTTTATGGTTGAGTGTTTAAGTGATCTCCATTGGACACCATTGGACTATGGACCCGAAGGTCTCAGGTTCAAATCCCATGTAAGTGGCTCTGGATAAGGACGTCTGCCAAATGCCTAAATGTAAGTTGCAGGGTACAAAAATCAACAGTAAAAATCAGACGTACGTCTAATGAAAAGAAAGTAAGAACATTTCCATACACATGTTGTGAGGTGACATGATTGGGACTAAACAGCTGTATGGCCACTTGTTAGTGAGACAAATCAGAAAAAAAAGGTTTAAATTTGCTAGGGAGCAAAAAGATTAGACTTTGAAATAAGCGATGGGTGTGTCAGGGTAAGTGTCCACTCTACAAGCCTGTGGAGGCGGTGCTATAATCTCAGTTGGTCAGGTCTAGACTCAGCGATGTTATGTGGCAATAAAATAAAGTTAGCTGACGAACTGAATGTACTGAATGACCAGGTTATCACATCTATGGTGTTTTTCTTCGAACTGACCACCATATTGTAATCGATATGATTGAATGAAATCTTAGAGTGGGCAACTTGGGTTTTAGCCCGGCAGTGTTTGGTTTCAGTTTTGTCCTTGTCTTGCATCTGTTTACATACTGGTTGATGTTTGTTTCATCATGGTCTGTTTTGATCATCTTTCATTCTCATTATAGTCTTAACAACTGCACTTACGTCATGCCTGCGCATCGTTGAAATATCATGACACGTTTGCATTCGATGAGTGGACTAGTCTATTTCTGTTTTTGCTATTCCTAACACTGTCTGCCAAAAAATGCTCAATACAAATTACTATTAAAAAGCAAAACACTCCCGTTTCTTAATGAGCTGCGGTGAGTTAAATATTGTAGAGAAATACATGTTGATTGGATAAGATGTAACACAGGATATACACATGGTTTATGGTTTAAAAGGTTCATGGTTAAATGAACATACAGTAATTTTGAGTGCTCAGTTTGATTCACTAAAATACTTTGCCGCACCGGTTTAATGAGCTCTGCCCACTAGGGACAAGAAAAAGAATGCTTTAGGGCTGTAGAATTAACCACTCAAGTTTTAATAGTTGCCTAATCCCATTCCTTTGAAACTAACCCAAGGGATTCCACTTGAGGGATGGAAATACAAGGACGTTCACCCTCGTCTACTAGTCATTTACCATCAAGTCATTTTTACATCTCATCTAAACAGTTTAAAATACAGTGCAGTGGAGTGACAACAGAAGTACATGTGGACTTTTCTTAAGAATTTCATTTTAACCTATCCAAGTGGGTTGCTTGCTGTAACAGCCTCCGTTTGTTCGAGAAGGCTTTCCACTAGATATATAGAATTGTGGCTCTTTCAACCACAAGTACTGATGTTGGCTGAGGAGGCCTGTGGTGGAAGCAGGATTTCAGTTCATCTCAGATATGTTTGGTAAGGTGAAACACCAACCTTGCCAAACCATATCTTCAGAGAGCTAGAGCTTTGGGTCTCTTTGTTCTGGGAAAAGGAAATGAATTGTACTCACTCATCTTCTTTATTCCTTTATCCTGTATACAGGCTCGCGGGGGGCCTGGAGCCTATCTCAGAAGATGGATCGGACAAGGTGCCGATCCATCACAGGGCACACTCACACTACAGGCAATAGGAACGCCAGTTAGCCTAATCTGCAATGTTTTTGGACAGTGGGAGGAAACCGGAGCATCCAGAGGAAACCCACCATACATGGGGAGAACATCCAAACTCCATGAGCACAGAAGCAGGAATCGAACCTGGACCCTGGAGGTGCAAGGTGACAGTGATAACCACTGAGCCACCGTGCCACCTGAAATGAATTGTAAAGTAAAAGAATACAATTTGTGAGCTTCTACACAAACACAAACCAATTTTTCAATCACAATTTTCTCCTAAATTCAGTTAAACATTATTACAGTATAGATATCATCGCCATGGACCCAATGCTTTTTTGCTGGTGGGAACTTCGGAAAAAAATGACCGCAATGGAGCAGCTAAAATATTATGTAAGTATTTCAATATCTGGAATATCTTTGGGCGTGATCTGTGAAAGCGGTTTTAATTATACTTTAGTAAAAGGGTAGATCTCCAGGAGGTGGTTTGGTAACTAGTATTCTCTGTAAACATTCTCCTGTTGTATGCACTGTTTAAGTTGAAAAACCCAATGCAAAAAACAACAAAACAAAAAAAGATTGTCATGGTTGTCAGGGAGCTTTAAATCTTGTGTTTATATGATACAGGAAAGCTTGCACATCTGTACGATGCCGGGAGCATCTGGCACAAACGCTCTAAATCTTCTATATCCGCGTTTTATGCGAAGTCTAATTCCATTTCAAGATATTGCTTTCATTTGTCTCCCATATCATCATTACTTTAGCAGCGATTGGTCTTCTCACGAGATAGCTTACCTTTTGGCGGGCTCGCTTCCCCCCTTTTGCTTCCGCACTCGCCACATCACATCGCTTGTTCTCTCGGACACTTGTGGTCTCTTCAGGAATCGTTATGCCTATCTTCTGATCATTCGTTATCTCTGACTGAACATATTGGGTTATTGATTTTACCAAGCGCTAGTTTTGAAAAGAAAAAAGGAACGAGGTACGGAAATGACAGCCAGAGCGTGTGGGAGAGAGAGGGGGCATATATCACACTGTTATCAATCCATTTTTTTTTTTATTCTTGTTGTAACCATTTTTTAGCCTCTCATCCTCGCCCACATAAAGCCTATGGTACAATTTAGTTCAGTACAATTTGATTTTGGATGTAGTCAGTGTCAGTATTTCTTTCTCTGTTTTTTTTTTTTCCTTCTCCTTTGTCCTGGACCATGGGTAAAGAGAAGGGTGCTGTTTCCTTCGTGCTGACTCAAATGAGATACAGTTAAAATTTTCATTTTAAATGACACCGCAGGAAAAATAAGTGCGAAAAGAAAAAGCTTGGTGGCCTTTTCACTGTACATAATTGACTGCGATAGGGCAAGAGTTCCTAGATGAGAAAAGACAAGTGGCGGCACACATGAGCGGGTTGGCCGGCGCTAAAATGAACCGGTACCGACTGAGAATTGAACTTAACGGGAATTCATTTATATATGAATTAATGTTGGCCAATTTTGCCAGTGGAATAAATTAAAAAGAAAACAACAACAAAAAGAACCCAGCATGGTAGATGTGAATCGTGCCATTATTTTGACAAATAATGCAATTGCAAGATAAACATGCTACAGTATACTGACAGCAAATAATTGGAGAAATGATCTCATTAAGCACATTTGCCAATATTTAATTATCAACTATATAAAAATAAACAAGTGCTTAAATTATTGACAAACTCTACATAAACTCTAGACTATTAAATTAAATAATTGCATATATATATCATATGGGAAGGGGTGCTGTTGTGATGAATATCAGCCCGGCTGTTAGTTAGTTAAGACTTTATTTGTCACATATACATTACAGCACAGTGAAATTCCTTCTTCGCATATCCCAGCGTAACTGGGGTCAGAGCTCAGGGTCAGCCATGATACAGCGCCCCTGGACCAGACAGGGTTAGGGGCCTTGCTCAAGGGCCCAACAGTGGCAACCTGGTGGAGCTGGGGCTCAAATCGCCGATCTTCCGATCATTAACTCACTGTCTATACCCTCTGAGCTACCACTGCCCCTGTGATGCTGATGAAGGTGTGCTGATAATCATCGTAACAGCACAACCTCGATTGTGATCCCGCTTTTATACAACAGTTCCACAAACACCATTCTTTTCAACAGATTCTGATTTGTTTATTTATTTAACCAGCTATTTTGCTCCACTAATACATCCTACTGCAACTGGCAGAACTAACAAACCGCGACTGACAGAGCTGGTGACCGTCAGTTAGCGTAATTAATGGGGTTCAAACAAGGTTTAAATTCTTACCGGTACGACAGTATGTAGCCAAAAGCATAGGAGAATAAAACATGGAGGTGGGATGGGCAGTGCTGTAAATCGTGTAAGTTTTTTTTTTTTTTTCCACTTATTGCACTTTAAAATATCAGCTCGGTTAACTTCCCTTTTCCAGGGTTGAATCCCAAATAGCATTAAATAGTGCACTGAATCCCAAATAGCATTAAATAGTGCACTACAAGTAGTGCCCTTGATCAGGGGTTGGAGAGCGATTTGGAATTCTCCTTAATTGTACTGAAAAAAATGTAGATTTATAGACTGACTGCATAAAGTAACCTATACAATATGCAGGCTTTTCCACCTTGAGAAATTCTCACAATTGCACGATTGCTGTTACGAGCCATGACAGAAACCTGCATCTGTGTTAACTCGTCAAGAAGCCATTTCAAGTAAAATTAACTTTGTTAATTTGTTTGAACTAAAAAAAAACATTGTTTCATTGGTTTTATTCAAAATAATACAAAAATATCTTCCAGCAAAGATAATACAGTACATGATATAATAAATCCTTATTTGTTGCAAGAATCTTTGTTCAGTTCTGCTATGCAATTATGCAATTATGTCGCACAGTCTGCAAATATATTACATCATCATTGTTATCTCCAGTATAAAGGGATTAACATTTACATCAAATTATTGTACAGGAATGCAAGTCACTGCTGCTGAGGATGACCACATAATGTCTGCTTAATAATACATGTGACTACCGAGGACGGTTCCACCAAGACGGCTTTGGACTCCATGTGACACAAAGTTATGCCATGAAGGCTTATGACTGCAGTCACTCAACAAAGTACACTTGATGTTAATTTGACCAAATAGCTCAGTTATAAAGGTGATTTCTTTATGATTGCACTATCCAGGGTTCTCCAAATGAGAATAAGCTCCCTTTTAAGTCTGGTTTCTATCAAGGAGTCTTCCTCATGTGCTCATATGGAGTTTTTCCTTATCATTGTCGGCTCCAGTGAATTCATAAATCTATACCTTCATATGATTATACATCCAGAACCTCTATTCCTATAAACATGATTTATGACAATGTCTATTATAAAAAAAACTTTGAGTTGAATTGACTTGAATTGAATTTAACTCCTGGGGTCCGGGTTCAATTCCTGCCGTGGGTCTGTGTGCATGGAGTGTGCAGGTTTTCCCCATCTCCCCAGTGGGTTTTCTCTTGGTGCTGTGGTTTCCTTCCACAGTCCAAAAAAGTGCCCTAGTGAAAAAAAAATACACTTTAGTGTATTACAAATATATTGAAATCCTCGATAGTACACTGCAAATATGCTACCAAAAAATTGTACCATCAGTTAATATATAAAAGTATACTAACATCACGCTTTTACCAAATTTTGGAATTAAACTTTAAATATACTTC
>JAOVVB010000026.1:21095409-21111895 GCA_028570985.1 Heterobranchus longifilis
TGTGTGTGTGTGTGTGTGTGTGTGTGTGTGTGTGTGTGTGTGTGTGTGTGTGTGTGTGTGTGTGTGTGTGCATTAGATGATATTTCAGGCGAAATGATGGGTAGATTCCTTTTCGCCTTTATCAGAGGCACAGTACGCTGCCATGCAGGTTAATTAAATGGTATAAATTATAAATCCGGTACGAGTCCACATTGGGAAAATTTGTATTTTGTTTTCTCACTTGGACACAGTATAGTCCTTAAAAATCATAGCGTCTATTAATAAGACATCTCTCTGGAGCCATTATGAATCAGACATTATCCTACTTCTAACTTGTTGCTGAACCCAAACGAATTTTTTCCCCCGTTGCTCTGAGACAGCGGCAGCAAAACAAATATAGATGTCCCGACCATCTGGTGTAAAAGCTCTGGCCGTTGCAGCACGGTGGTGATAAATTACCCTGCGCAGGCAGTTGTGCTCCTGCTACAGCTCCATCGGTTCGCCCTCAATGCAGGTATCATAATTTTCATTGGTGATTTCATTGGCGGAGGAACAGATAATAAACACTAACAGCAGAAGTAAAAATACTTTGTTACTTTCTTGTAACTTAAGTACTATTTTAAAGTTTATATATATATATATACACAAATGTAGTACTTGTACTATTTATAACCGGTCTACATTTCAATAATTCATTTTCTCTACAGTTTTATTTTAAGCTATTAAGTGCTTGTTTCAAAAGTCTTGTCTTCTCTCATCCAACCAGTGATTGTATGCTACCTAGCAAACAAAAAACAGACAAAAAAAACATGAAAGATCGCGGTCAGTGCCGTCTGTCTTCTCCAAATTTTCCAATCTAATCCTCTGACCTACATATCCACAGCTCATATAGTGGGAGGAGTAGAGCACGAGCGTTGCTCTTGATATTTTCCCCAGAAATATCAATAATAGGCATAATGGTAAAGGTAACGCTCATGTTCTCTTCTTCTCTTGTATTTTCTATAGTGATACACAAACCAATTAGGTGCATACTGCAGCCCGGTGTATAGAAGAATGTAAAAACGCAAACATGCCAGAGAACAGTGCACAAAAAAAACAAGGGGGAGTAGGGAGTAGGGTAGGGGGTAATTGTTCCTAAACATGGTACAATCGTGTCTCATGTGAAAACGCTCTAACCCCCCTTTACAACGGTGATGAGCAGAAGTGCAAGTCAAACCTTGCGACACTGTATGTAAAACAACAAGCTAAAGTTTCCGATACATGACGATAAGAAAAGCGCCCACTGTGCCCACTGTACAGTAGCTTCAGTCCCCTGACCAAAAAGTTTGTGAACCCCTGCTTTATGCATTCGCATCATGGGATTTGTTTAAGTGGCATGTTTTTTTTTTTTTTTTTTCCCCCCCAAATCAGTGTACCTTGACACTATTCAGTTTCAGTATATCCTCAAAACCAGATGATGTAATCAAACCCTGCTCTATGCATTGGCATTATAGGATACTCTGTATCCTCATATCATGGGATTGATTAAAACAAAAATCATAAATGGAGATAACTTAACTTAAATGCCTGGTTAACTTGTTAGTAAGACTAATGGGGGGGGGGGTGGGAGGGTTCACTTTGCTAAGGAGTATAATGATCAGACTTTGGAGCAACTGAAACTGAAAAGTTTATAAGGTTTAATGAGTCCAGATTTCTAGAGTAACGGGTGTGTCAGGGTGAGAAATGAAGTGTGCTGTACAAACCTGTGGAGGCAGCGTTATGATCTGTGGTTGCTTCAGTTGCTCAGGTTTAGCCTCGGCAACTGCATGTGGCAATAAAATAAAGTCAGCTGACGACCTGAGTGTACTGAATGACCAGGTGATCACATCAACGCATTTGTGTTCTGGAATATTCTAGAATTCAAATTGCATCACACAGATCATTTTTAAACGGCAGACAGTTGAAACGGCAGTTGGCCTCACTCTTTAAATGTTCATGATGTAGGTGTAACTGTTAATAACAAACATACATTCGAACCTCATTTCCACATCATTGCCCGGCATAAAGCTTTAGTTTCTTCCAATAACGCTGAAACCCTGGTTCATGCTTTTATAACCTCACACGTCTTTGGCATTTCTCATTTCTTATAAAACCCAGAAGTTAGTTCTACCGGTTATTTTTCCTCACACCTACACCTCAATTTTCCTTTGAGTTTGTAAAACAGTACACATATCTCTCCCCGTATTCTCTCCAGATGAGGTACGGTCATGTGACACACACCAAAACCTAGCGATTTACACATCGAAGACGTGCCGGAAGAAAACAACACGAGATTTATGTTTCATTTTAATAAAAAAAATTAAAAAAAAACACTCAGGCACGGTGTAGTGTTGTGAGCGCTGAGGGGAAAACAAAGCTCATGTGGTTAATTACAAACCCAGTGAAATCTCAGTGAAAGCATTCACACTTCAACCTATCTGTATTCAGTTTAAGCTTTTTTTTACTTTAATTTACAATAGTTAAAATCCACAGATCTGTCGTTCACTGATCCAGGATGATTTCACTTGAATCTTCGATTGAGTTTCCGTCACCTGTTTAAGGTCTGTTAGAAGGAAGTGAAAGTATCATCGTGTGTGAACCTGCAGGATAAAACCGGCTGTTATAACAAACTACTGCCGTTAGAAAGAATCACGTTTAAATGAACACCTTATATTAAAACAATATCACCATCGTCATTGTTGTCTGTAGATAAATGCGTCATGCAGGAAAGCGATAACTCGAAAGAAATATGAAACAAAGTGGCACGGCTCATTCGCTTTTATTTCTACTCGCTGTTCGGCGAGAGCTTCATCAACAGATGAGAAGATTTTATTAAAGACACAAACCAGAGAAACTCTCAGTGAATATTTGTACAGAAAGTTTTCATCCATTTCTATACATTTCATTTAAGTACTGTATATTTTTCCGCATACTGTACAACACATTATTATTATGATTATGATTATACATTATATATTATTATTTTCGAGTGTAAAATCCACCATCTGTTAAATGACTCCATTCGTTAAAGGGTGGAAATTATGCGGAATTGACTTATAATTTTTGGACTTTCACGTGTCTCGTGTGTGTAAACAGAAAATATGAGGGGAAAACAAGCTGCTCTTTTTGGAAGCAATGTGCATACACCCTCCTCCTGAGCTCCTTAAATACAGAGAAGTCCCATTTCCTTCTTTCTGATTGGCTAGAAAAATGGTGGCAGTATTAGGAACAGGTGCATGAAGAGACAGGGAGAGAACTCCTGGAATTTCAGGCCATGTCCACATGTAGTCGGATATTTTGAAACTGAGATTAAAAAAAAAAAAAAATTCTGTCCACACCTGCGTTTGACAAATATTTGTCTACATTAAAACGCAAAACTCTCTGTTAAGTGCTGTTAGGAGCGTGCCTAATCAACAATGGGCCAATCAGACACCTAAACAAAACCTCATTACCTGTTTCACCGCCATATAGAGGTCCGAATGGGTCTCATCCAAAACCGCCATCTCTGTCTGCGTGGCCCGTGTGTCTTTGGAGTTTCGTATGTAGCAGCAGTGAGCTTCGTAGTACATTCAGGCTCCTCTGTTCGTTAATATGATCTGTGAGTAGCTGTGTGTATGTACATGCATGTAAAAAGTCCAGTAAGCAACGTTAACACTGTCACTAGTTTACTGTACTTGTGTCCACTATTATACAAAATATCCTTATAAACAAAGCTGACGTCAAATCAACGAGGCTAGCACACAGACAGTGACATCATCGGGTGATGTTACAACAAGCCAAAATCTCTGTTTCCCCCCATCCACACAAAGCAGAGCTTTTGGAAAATCTTCACTTTGAACGGAGTTTTTGTCAAAAAAGGCTGACGAACGGCCAAAACTGCAGTTAAAAAAATCTGTTTTTAAAAATACCCGGCTACATGGGGACACGACCTCAGACTTTTTTTTTTTTTTTTCCCAGCCAAAACAAATCAGACACATTTTAGAGACTGTTACGTCTTAGGTTAAATTGATTAAAAAGGAGTATAATATGGCACCGTTAAATAGTGTGTGTATGATTTTGGACTGCTGACCCGGAATGTCACAAGTTCAAATCCCAGTCTTCCAGGCTGCCGTGAGACTTCTGAGATGAGATAAATATAATAAGTCGCTTTGGATAAGCGTGTCTGATGAACGCCATAACTGTGTAAATACAGAATAGAATTTGTATATACAAAGATGTCATGCTGAAGATATCAACACCATCCGCCGTCACTGGTTTTGTTCTTTAGGCTGTGCCATTTAAAATCCGCGTTATCTTACACAACTGTTCGCACCTTATGAACGTTCTTGCTCCAATGGCTTTACCGTCACTCTGTGCCGCGCCAGCACTCAGCCTCGCACTGAGGCCCGATCCATATGACGTGAAATAACATAACGTGGCGGGGGCGTGCATCAGGCCTAGAACTCACTTTTTTCGATGCGGTGAAAGACGCATCCTTCTGCCAAACCCCCCCCCCCCGGCGTAGTGGGTCGCTGTCTCGGGATCTTGCCGCTTCCTCGCCCGGGTGTCAATCGACAAGCTGCCTTAGCAAGCAGCGATTAGTCATGCGCGTGAAGCCAAACAGCTCTTTACCGCGCTGAAACTACAAGCGAAGTCACACGTACACATCCAGAAGAGCGCTGAAACATGACCCGTGATTAATTTCGAAATGACAAATGAGGTAAATATTGTGATTGCAGACTAGCGAGCATGAAAATGGGTCCAGTATTAATATTAATGCCTGCAGTCTAGCGCCGCATTTGTAGATTACAGTCTAGCGTTATAAGTAATGAACTGCGGTTATTGCTCCACGCTATTGATAAAGCAGTCCGCTTCTGAAAGGGAGGGTAGACTATTTACAGATAATCATTAGTTGTAGTAACTTGTTTCTCATCAATCAGACCGTTTTTTTCCTTTTTTTCTTTTTCACTTAACTTCTGAAGTCTCATAAATCACAAGTCTTCAGTCAGGCCCAAGCGGAGAGCAAAGATGATTGTATTTCCATCAATAAATTGAGATTAAAGTGTTCGATTCGATAAATGTTCATATATACAGTACTTTGCGGCACGTCTTAACAGATGAGCAGCAGACCGGCGTCCGATGCATCCTGCGTCTGTCTGTCTGTGTCTCTCCCTCCAGTCTAAAGAATTCAGCACAGCAGATGCTAATCTCCTCACGCGTCCCTGACACTGCATAATCCGCACGTCAAATCTCTGTCTTCCTCTTCTCCTTTCTTCTGTTCCTTTCTGAAGCCGGCGGTGTTTAGAGTCGACTAAATCCCTGCGGCGCAGTCGCTGTCTAAGCTCGCCGTGCAGGGACGTGATAACTGAAGCAAGTCGTTTTTTTTAAGCAATACGGCTTCTTCAGACGGGTCGACGCCGTCAGGAGCGCACACGGGATCCTGGCTTTCCCGTCACTGTAAATTGCACGAAGGGGGCCTCGGTTTTTCCGCCGCGGTAACGGTTCAGGGCACGTTCGGGATGGGATTCGTCATCACCTCGGCAGTTTTCTTTCCCAAATACTATCTTTTACTTGAAAGCGCAGACAGCTGAAGTGTTATACATTATGCATTACAATTGTGATCAAACGTAAGTGCGGATGCGGGTGCGATCCATCTCGGACCCGAATCGGATAATTGGGAGAAAGAGGGATGTCGGGGGCTCAGCGGAAAGCCGCAGCTGTCTGAAAGGAATAGACAGATACGAGGGAAATGAATAACGCTGCCTTCCATTCTCACTGAAATGAGCACAGCACAGCTGTGTAACTCTCTATCCTTTTTTTTTTTCCACTTTATGCCTTCGCACCTTTTTCGGGATCGTGTCCGTTCTATAATATAAATCGGTGCATTAAGCGAGGAATAAAACATACCAGTGTGAGGGGGGTGCGGGATGTGGCCGACGCCAAGTCATGAATTCCTTTGATTGCTGTGTTTAATAGGAGAAAGAAAAGGAGGACAGGAGTTTATTTTATTTTTTTGTGGGCTGGATTAAACAGCAGTGGCTCGTGATCACGGATCTCACTTAGACAGAAGGACATTAGTGGCAACCTAGCCTGAGACAAAATCAAATCAAGAGACCATATCATCTAGCGGCTCACTTGAGCGGTTTAACATGTAACGTGTGTTTAACTGGGTTCAACACAATTACCAATACAGCAGGTGTGTGTTGATGTTAAGAGCTCTTAACATTAAACAGGGTTGCCAAGTTTCAAATAAAAGGGTATTTCCAAAACTTATCATGCTTGGACCCCAGACTAATGCCATGAAGTTGCAAGCACACACGGATATTATGTATTATGTCCTTCCATGCTTGTATCACTGGAACTAAGAGGACCAAATCTGTTTCAGCGCCATGGTGCTCTTGTGCACAAAGGTACTTTTACTAAGAAATGGTTTGCCAAGATTGGAGCAAGAAGCTCTCAAATGTCCTGCACAGAACTGTGACCTCAACTCCACTAAACACCGACACACCCCGGGACTCTTCACCTACAGTAACATCAGTACCTGACAAATATGGAAATCTAGTGGGAAGCCTAGTGTGGTCATCAAGTGTTGACATACTTTTGGTTTATTTTACAGTAGCCGTGGTAGAAACTTTGTTTCATGTAAATCCCATAAACATATAAAGGGCTCAGAAGAGACAGATTCTTATTGTAACTTTTAATGTAGTCTTGGAGAATAGTTTTCCAGGCTTTTCTGGTAAGATCCAAGGGAGTGCACGAAGATCATTCGACAGTCCGCAACACTTGTTTAACTCTGTGACTTTAGGGGTGATTCATAAACTTTTTTTTCCCATTTTGTTTTGTTGAAGAGTTTGCAGCCTACTGTCGGCTCCTTTAAGAAAAACCCGCGAGCGCTGCCATGCGCACATTATCAAATGGAGATTTTGACCTTTTCACCAATCGATTGTCTGTAAGACTGATGAAAAAGCATGAGTGTTATTGTATCACTTGCGTGTGTGTGTATGAGAGCGACTCATCAGTAGAGATAATACATCACTGAGAAAAGAAGAATGCGCAAAACGAGCTATTGATGTGCTTTGTGTCGCCGCCATTTCTGAGCAGAGGCTTGTGCTAATTGTGTTGCTTGGTGCTAATAAAAAGATCTTTTGAAGCCCACTGGAGATAATTGATGCTGGAAATGTGTTAACCTGGCAAAGTCAAGCTGAATGTTATTATCCCCTCAAAATCTCCACATGACACTTTTTTTTTTATTATTTTTTTTTATTTTGTTATTGGTCTAGCTGTGTCTGTATTTTAGCGCAGTGGTGTTTGTGCTGAAGCCAGCGTTTGCATTTGAAGCTGAGCAGCAAATTAGTGAAGCACCTGAGGGGGAGCCCTGGGATGCCCTGTGTGTATGCCGGCGCGAAAGGACACCGAAACCTCTCTTCACGTAAAGGTGCTTTAGAACCTGCTCGCATGATGGCCGAGCGGCTGGTACTGGATAAAAAAGTGAAAAGATTCAGATTTAGTTCAGACGGCTTCAGAGGTAGGAGGTTAGAAGTTAGTTGTCTGGATTCGGTACGCCTGTGTTAATGTTGAAGGTTTGTCCTTTACGTAAACAGTAATGCTTTTTTTTTTTCATTGTGATTTGGTTTTAATTTGGATTAGTTTTTTTAAATTACTCCTTGGACACACACAGACACGTTTAATTCAATGTTTTTTCAATCATAATAGTGAGAGGAAAGCAACTATTAACACTTTCTAAACTGTACCATGTTTTATCTTTAAAATGATTCCTGAGGGTGCTGGGAATGTTTTATGGCCTTGCCTTTCTGATGGATTTTCCTTTTTCCTTTAAAAAACATCCTCTGTTAGAGTGCTACTGGAATTTCCTCCAGGATCAATAAAGTATCTACAGTATCTGTCTACCTACCTTTCCTCCTACCTACCTACCAAGACCCTTTAAGGGTTCCTCCCAGAGGCTCCTGACAAACTTTTTCCTCAACTTTTTTAGCTCGTAAAACATGTCACAAGCTAAACTTGATTCTCTTGAATCTTATAGTCGCAAGGTATATTCTTTTCTAGGTCAGACATTTTGGCTCATTTATATAGTTGTTTGACAAAAAATTCTCCCATTCACAATAATGTTTGTTTAATTTTTTATTAGTGCGATACATAATTACAGTTGATGTCCACATACCTTTTACCAGTGTGGCCAGATTTGTGATTATTATTATTGCTAGGGGTGTTAATGAGTTAATCGTTAATTGTCATTAGGAATTTAACTAATTTAAAATGTACTAATCAATGGTAATGTTTGTTTTGCATAATATTTCTCAGATGCCTATTAAGTTGTACACCACAAGGGGGTACACTTGCAGTGTATTGTATTTTTTCCCCCTATCATTCAAGACTTTCTGAGGGATTCTTCTATTTCCTTTAAAGAACATTCTCTGTTAAAGAGTGCTACTGGAATTTCCTCAAGGATCAATAAAGTATCTATCTGTCTACCTACCTACATACCTTCCTTCCTTCCTTCCTACCTACCAACCAAGACCCTTCAAGGGTTCCTCCCAGAGGCTCCTGACAAACTTTTTCCCCAACTTTTTTAGCTCCCACTTTTTTCCAAAAATTTGTCACAAGCTGAAGTTGATTCTCCTGAATCTTGTAGTCGTAAGGTATATTAAGGTATATAAAGTCTTTTTGGCTCACTTATTGTTGGCTGACTAAAGATTCTCCCATTCACATTAATGTTTGTATAGTTTTTTTTATCAGTGCAATACATAGTTCCACATATCTTTAACCAGTGTCATCAGATTTGTGATTGTTATTATTGCTAGGGGTGTTAATGATTAATCGTTAATTGTCATTAGGAATTTAGTCAATTTAAAATGTACTAATCGATGATAATGTTTGTTTTGCGTAATGTTTCTCAGATGCCTATTAAGTTGTACACCACAAGAGGGTACTCTTGCAGTTCAGGTGGTGCGCAGTGTATTGGATTCATTAGAAGGTTAGAAGTTGGTTATGTGGATTCTGTACATCTATATTAGCATTCAAGCTTTTGTCCTTTACTTGTAGTAGTAGTAATGCTCCAAAGTTTTTTTTTAAATGAGGACACACAGCCTTGCTTATTAAAATGTTTTCCTATTATTCGGCTTTTTCCTTTAAAGATTGTTCTCTGTTATAGAGTGCTACTGGAAATTCCTCCAGGATCAATGAAGTATTTATTTATTTACCTACCTACCTCTACCTACCTCCCAAGACCCTTTAAGGGTTCCTCCCAGAGGCTTCTGACAAACTTTTTCCTCAACATTTTTTGTGGTTTGTTTATTGTTTCATTCTGTTTGTTTAATACGATTATAAGGATCAGATTAGATTAATCTTTTTCCAATTTTCCCACACAAATCCAAAGTCTAATATCGTCACAAGTATTTTTATTAGAGCTACTATATCAGGCCCTTTTAGTACAGCGGGAGACTGGGGGTTAGATTCCTCAACAGGAATCCCAGTCAAATCCCAAACTTGGATAAGCAGGTAGGGTTGCGTTAGAAAGGACATAAAATCCTACGTGGCTCTGTGGCTTATCATGTAATATCGGATCACCGCCACCTCCGGTTGTCTCTTATGTGTGAAGCGATTGCACCGATCGCCCCCCGAGGCTACGAGATGTAATATCCCTCACTCGTCCATGACCTGATCAATCACTAATGTTGCATCTGAAGACGTTTTAACCCCCCAAGCAAGAGTGCGACTTTAAAGTGAACACAGTCACGGTTGTGTCACCGTGTGTGTGTGCGCGCGCGTGTGTGTGTGTGCACACTGAAAAGTGGATTAGAGGCATGTAAAAGGTCTGTGTAGTATTACCGTCCCGGCTTTTACCGAATCCTCGTGGGAGTGGAGGAGGATGTTGTGGACGTGGTGGAGAAAGCGAGAGGGAGGAAGCAGAGGTGAAATTTGATCATGTATAATAGACTGGCAGCACAGCGCATTTACATTTTAATTATAAATCGAGTAATTACAGGCAGCTGGTTAACCGCTTCACCTGTCACACCTCCTCGCTTTCATTCTGCCCCTACCTCTGATCCTGGCTCCGCTTTCTTTCTTCTTCTTCATTTGTAATGGAGCAAACAGATTGTTGACGTTATGACAGTCATAACTGTGAGACTCGATTGATTGATTGATTGGAAAACTTTATGTATTAGTTGTTAATTATGATATTTGGAACATTTTCACTCCATTTTTTCTGACGCAAGATCTCAGTGTAGCTCCTACAGCCGCTGTCTCACCACACGAAGGATCAAGTGATCGCATGTGACATCGAAGCTGCAACAGTGATTTATGATGTGCGAGTGTTTTCATATGCAAGTGTGAGCTGTCTAATTGATCACACTGGAGTAGAATGCAAGGGCAAACTGTTCACACACACCACACACACCACACACACCACACACACACCACACACACACCACACACACACCACACACACACCACACACACACCACACACACCACACACACACCACACACACACCACACACACACCACACACACACACCACACCACATATGCACACAGGATCCAGCATCCTAATGAGAGAACACCCAGGGAAAGGGGGGGAGGTCTGACAGAGAGGCTGAAAAAGCGACAGAGTTCAAATTAGTTCATGGCTCTTATCAGCTGAAACGTTTATTTTTTTTCTCCCCCTCAGCAGTGGAAATGTACAGAATCTGGAGATCCTGACCTTCTAGGTACAACCTGAAAAATGAAGGCTGAACCGGGAATATGAATGAATAAAATGTTGGAGGGAAATGTAGGTGAACAGAACGGCTTATGGATGCATGATTTAAGGATCAGAAAGAATGTAGATGAATGTAGGAACGAATGGAGAAAGGAAATGTGATTGAGTTGTTGAAAGATGGAAGGAAATGTTGGTGAATTACATAAGATGTAATATCGATGAGTGAGAAAAAAGGAGAGTTAGTTGTATGAAAGTCAAAAAGAAATAGAAACATGGATAAATAAGTGAGGGAAAGAAGGAAATGGGGTAAATGAAGAAAGGAAGACTAATGAAGCCATTCAAAATGTTGAATAAATGAAAAAATCATTGAAATGTTCATAAATGTAAAAGTGTGGATGAATGAATGTATAAAGAAAGAAGTGTGGATGGATGAATGAATTAAGAAGAAATGTGAATGAATGAATGAAGGAGGAAGTATGAAATGAATGAATGAAGGAGGAAGTATGAATAAAGAAGGAAGTGTGGATGAATGAATGAAGAAGGATGTGTGGGTGGATGAATGAATGAAGAATGAAGGAGGAAGTATGAATGAATGAAGGAGGAAGTATGAATGAATGAAGGAGGAAGTGCGGATGGATGGATGAATGAAGGAGGAAGTGCGGATGAATGGATGAATGAAGGAGGAAGTGCGGATGAATGGATGATTGAAGAAGGAGGTGCGGATGAATGGGTGAATGAAGAAGGAAGGGCGGATGAATGGATGAAGGAGGAATGGATGGATGAGTTGGAGGTAGGAGGTAGGAGGCGGGGGCTGGTGGTGGAGGCCTTGAATGAGAAATTCCTCCGTGCAGACCGCAGCGCAGACTCAGTGTGAGATTGGGCCCTGAAGCCATCATGGTTAATCCATATCCCGCAGGACCTCGGACTCAATTCCCTGCTTCATTAATTGAAAACGATGGCCTTTTTTTTTTTTTGGTGTGAGTGAATAAAACAAGGAGCCATTTATGAAAAAAAAGCATTTTGTCTGGTTTTGTTCCTGAAGTAGCTGCAATCTCATTATGCCTCTGTGCTGCATTTCAAAATGTGCTATCATCTTTGTCTTGATTGTCTCCCAGCGTCGGAAGAGATAAATACACACGCTGCTTTGCTGTGCTGATGCCAGGACTGTTTTTCAGTGAATCATTTGAAGTGTTATCAGCCTTTATGGAAATAAAGCCTTTGCCTAATAAACTGTTCCACAGGCTTTGGGAAGAGTAGCACATAAACACCTTTTTTCTCCCGACAACGCCATCATTAGCGCATCTTGTTCAATGCTTTACACATAATTGGAATCAACATCTATTGTTCGTGTTCTTGACCTTCCACTTGTTTTCCAGCAGACACTCAGAAACATTGTATTACTGCTGAGAGGGAATCTTAACTAGGAGAACACATGCTAAGTGCCTTTGCTTTGTTTTATCAGGGGCACATTGCTTCACTTTGAATATAACTTGAAAACCCATACCTTTCTGATTTAATGATAAAAATCCCTATTGTGTATTCTAACATACAATTTAAATTAATCACATTGTCTATTTTCTATCACATGCGCTTGACATCTGTCTATGCAGGACAATACTATGGAGAACATAGTGCAGTCCATTACTGATATTCAGAACTCCTAAACTTCAACTATAGTATAAATAGACTCTATTTCAAGTAGAAATCCTGCATCCCCAGTCACTAGAATAAAATGTTGCCATTGTACGTTTCTGCAAACCATGGATATGTTACATTTGTACGTTTCATACGTATCACAAAGTGACGTATACTTCAGATCACATATGAGCTGAGTTTCTCATCAGGACATGGAGGGGATGGTGGAGGACGGGAAACCTATTGAGACCACTGTTCCAGACCAACAACACTGGGTATTTTATATCGAGAGGTCGAGCATTTGAGTTGAAAACATTGATTTTGTTATAATTTACATAACAGATGTCCTTATTTTAACCCAAATCACAATGTTATTTTCCTAAACTCACCCACCTAGTTTTGTTGCCTATAAACTTAAGTTTTGTTTGTGGTAATATGAAATAAATAAATGTCTCATTATGAAATCAAAGTCCCCTGAAATAAATAAATAAATAAATAAATAAATGAATGTGGCATTGTGAAACAAAAGTCCCATGGAATAAATTAAACACTGATTTATTTATTGAATGTTGACTCATTTATATATTTACATGTTTTTATATCTACATATGTAAAGTGGTGGAAGAAGTACTCAGATCTTTTACTTAAGTAAAAGTAGCAATACCATAGTGTAGAAATACTTTGCTGCAAGTAAAAGTCCTGCATTAAAAATCTTACTTAAGTAAAAGTACAAAAGTATTAGCATCAAAATATACTTAAAGTACAAAATGTAAAAGTGCTCATTATGCAGAATGGCCCATTATATTTGTATTGATGCATTAATATGTATGCATCACTAATGTTGCAGCTAAAGGTGGAGCTCATTTCAACTACAGTACAAAGTACAGAGTACAAAGTAACTAGTAACTAATGTTGTTGGATAACTGTAGTGAAGAAAAAAGTACAGTATTGTCTTCCAAAATGTTGTGGAGTAGAAACAGAAAGTGGCATAAAAAATAAATACTCAAGTAAAGTACAAGTATCTCGAAATTGTACTTAAGTACAGTACTTGAGTAAATGTACTCAGTTACATTCCACCACTGCATATTTATTTATTTCAGGATTTATTTCATAGAGATATTTATTTCATATGCATAGCCTATTTATTTCTATATGCCTATTTATTTATTTATTTATTTAATATAGACTAAAATAGCTTTCCATACATTGTGAATACAATCCGAAAGAATATCGATTCGATCCTGTATCTGTGCCTCTTTGCGTAAATATGGCATAAATGCTTTTCGTTACGTATGAAAATCGAGATTCTACACTGGAAATGTGCGCAGCATTGTGCGCAGTTGGATTTGAACGTCATTACGTCAGAGCTCATTGTAGCTAACGTAAAGCAACGTCAATGCCGTCATGGCGGCGACCGTGGTAATCGGTGGAAAACCTTGTGGAGCTCTCGCCACTATTTTGTGGATTTTCAAAGCAAAAAATAAGTTATAGCGGGAGCGAGGCTTACTCTAGCCTTACCCAACGTACACCAACAACAGAGGGGACAGAAAAGTGTAACGTTACGATCTTTTCTGACAGACTGCTACAAAAGAAAAGATCGGCTATGTGGCTATGCTAACGTTAGCAGTCAGATTGCTAGCCCTTCCTGCTTCTTTTAACAAACCACACCGGAGCGAACATTTTCTACCGTGAAACGGATAAAGACACACTGTCGGAGTCGGACTTGGCAAACAGGCGTTCAGCTCGCATTATCCTGTCTGTCGAAAACTCGAGAGTAAACTGAAGACCCACCAAGACGAGTTTTACTCCGCCATTGATGCGTCCACCAGGAAAGAAGGACGTTAGATCTACAGATTGGTGAGTCACTGCACATTTTATATAACTTCATGTGTATCATGTGGTCATTAATTATACGTCTGTCACTGTAGCTACTTTTGTTGGACGATATATGTTGCGATAAACGATGTTATTGTACTTTTAAGACCACTTTTAAGACTTTTATGCCATTGATGTAATAATAATGATGCAAGTGCACCCTTTCAAAGAGCAATGAAGTATTCTTAAGAATACGCTTAATACAAAATATTAGAATATAAATAAATAAATAAAACATAAATAATATAAAAGAACCACACAACCAAAACATAAAATGGACATTGGGGTCTGTTTACAAAAAATGCATTTAAATACATACTAAACATTTGGCACAGGGGTATAGAGAGTCATTACTGCCAATCCAGCTCCTCGATGGTTAGGACCTTTGTTGACAAAAAGTGCAAAGTAATAACACATTAGCTATAAGTTCAATATCAACATCAACAACAACAGCAACAAGTTGGCACTTTATGTTGCCACTGTTTTTAAACAAAGTTGACACACAGCCTTGTTAACGGTAATGGGCTCTCCTCTCTCATTATTCGGCTGTGGAGCTTTAAAACCAAGTCCATTTTGCCCAAGTCTTATAATAGTCGGAAAAACCCTGCTGTTTATTGTTGCATCATGTTGACTAAAATGTTGGTGACATTCTTGTGGAAACAAACATGTAAACACAACGGGCAATATCATACAACATATGGACATGACCTCGATCATTTTTGCAGACCTCGATTTTGAGCTTGTGAAATGATGTTCACAGTCAGCGCTTGTATATCATCTTTTGTGTGCATGTGAAAAAAATGCATGCACATGTCTCAATGTGTCAAATTTTGCAGCTGTAGAACTATTTTGTGCACATGGGAAAAAGTTTTGTGTACACAGATATAACTTGCACACAGTGTGGAGAGGGTTACTTTTAAAACATATTCCACTACAGATTACTGAATACATGCCCTAAAATGTAACATATTCTAAATACTTTGTGTTACTTTTGGAATACTTCAAAATGGTCTTGCTGAGCTCGTTTCTCTGTCTCTTATTTTTTCCAAAAACACATTTCTGCCAGTGTCCTGGCTCCTTTGTTTTTTAAATACATAATCTGAATACTTGTATTCGGATAACTCTGAATAGTAAATTCCCAAACCTGTTTGCACACATGTAAAAAAAAAACGTGTAGCTTCATATTGAATTGACCTGTTTTATTGTTGCTGGCTGAACACAAGACATAAACATAATTGGTTGCGTTGCCATAATTAAGGATAAGAGATTGTTGCATTCTGATGCTGAACAAAGGCTACTGATGCTTGTAGTAGTTATTTCAGAAGTTCTGTATGCCACTCTTGTATGTGATTCGTAAATATTACAATATAGTTTTCATATTCATGTCTGAAATAAGACTACAAAAGTTGTTGTGTGTAAGGATTGTAAGCCTTCAGTTCACTGAAGCACCCATCTGTGCTGTACTGGGTTCCCTTTACACCCTGGAGGAAAAGTCCTACACGGACTTTAGCGCTCTTTGTATTACATCACCTGATTTCCTCCTTGTCATAATTACTACGTCCACTAGAGCATCAAGTAACTAGGCCTA
This sequence comes from Heterobranchus longifilis, assembly GCA_028570985.1. NCBI lineage: Eukaryota > Metazoa > Chordata > Actinopteri > Siluriformes > Clariidae > Heterobranchus > Heterobranchus longifilis. The sequence continues at coordinate 21,111,203 of JAOVVB010000026.1, forward strand.
ATTAAAAACAAACCTATCAGAAAAAATAGAAGTAGAACTTTAACGTTGTAGCTGGTTGAGGTGGCGCTAGTTTTTACTACTTTATATACTGTTGGATGGTTTAATCAGTATTATATTTCACATATGGTTTTATGTAAAATCTGAAAAGTAAATAGTAACAGATGTCAGATAAATGTGGTGGAGTAGAAAGTACAACATTTCCTTGTGAAATGGAGTGACAGTGAATGTTTGTGAATTTGAAGGGAAAAAAAATAGATAGAAAATAGACATGTTATTGAATGTGCTTGAATTTATATATTTTGTGCAATAGTATAAATTTTACTTCTTGTAATGAACCTTGATGCAGGCCATGTTGGGTTCTTGAATTTGAAGGAATTGGGTCTGGAAAGTTCTTGAAAAGTCCTTGAATTTGATGTTTAATACGGTGTGAGAACTAGTGGTCGACCGATATGTGTTTTTCAATGGCTGATGCCGATACTGATATTTAGAGAGCAGGGCGGCTGATGGCTGATTTACTATGCCGAGTTTGTTTTTAGTGTTTTTTTTGTTTTTTGTTTTGCATCTGACAACAATTTAAAATTGCTGAACTTAAATGAACATTTATTTAACACGTATTCAGCAAATAGCAGCATCTCTTTTTTGTTTTTGGTCCTTTTGTAGATCTGCATCAGTCGTAATGTTTCGAGAAAAGTG
>JAOVVB010000026.1:21116286-21128576 GCA_028570985.1 Heterobranchus longifilis
ACGTGCGGATGGATGGATGAACGAAGTGCGGATGGATGGATGGATGAACGAACGAAGTGCGGATGGATGGATGAACGAAGTGCGGATGGATGGATGGATGAACGAAGTGCGGATGGATGGATGGATGAACGAAGTGCGGATGGATGGATGAATGAAGAATGACGTGCGGATGGATGGATGAATGAATGAAGAATGAAGTGCAAATGAATGAATAAATAAAGAATGAAGTGCGAATTAAGTGTGAATGAATGAATGCGAAAGGAAGTCTGGATGATTGAATGAATGAGAAAGGAAGTATGGATAGATGGATGAATAAGGTAGGATTTGTAAATGAATTAATAAAAAAGGAAGTATGGATGGATGAATGAATGAATGAATAGAGAAGAAAGTATGAATGAATGAATAAAGACAGGTGTGAGTGGATGGATGCATGAATGAATGAGAAAGGAAGTAAGGATGATTGAATAAAGAATGAAGTGAGAATGAATGAATAAGGAAGGAATTGTGGATGGATGAATAAAAATGCAATATGAATAAGGATCCTTCCTTGTGGCGCGATAAATGAATGAAAAATGAAGTATGAATAAGGATCCTTCTAGTGTGGCTCGATAAATGAATGAATTAATAAATAAGGAAGGAATTGTGGCTGAATATGTGAATGAATGAATTAATGAATGAATGAGGAAGAAATTGTGGCTGAATAAATAAATAAGAAAGGTAGTGTAGGCGAATGAATGAAATACGAAGAGTAGGGAGGGAGTAAATGAGGCTATATGAATGATAGGAAAAGGAAATGTAGATGCCCAAATAAAAAATATCGGAAATTTAATTAAATATTAAACAACAGTAAGGTAAAAATGAATGAATGAAGGAATGAAATGCGGCTTTGTAAATGAAGAAAGGAAGGGATTCCAGGTGAACAAAAGAAGGAAAAAAGGAAATGTAGATGAATGAAAGAATGAAATGTGGCTGATTAAACTATTATCACTCTTTAAAGCACACTGCAGAAGCGATTTTTTTCCCCCCCGAGTTCTTGGCGCACACCTCGTATCAGATCAGAGCTACACGGCCGCGCTCAGGTTCTCAGACAGACGACAATATGTCTAGCTCTAGATTTTCTCAAATTATCGTGTCACTCAGTGTAGAAGCTCGGCTGTTTTTGCCAAGGACATAAGCCGGTTTCCCTGATCCTTGTGTAATCAAGTTTATGAGGGTAGAGGGAAAGGGAAATAATTGTCTGTGATAGTACGAGAAGGAAGCATATGTGGGTGAAGGACAGAGGAACGGAAAGAGGGAAGGAAAGAAATTCAGGTATATGCATAAGGAATTGAAGGAAATGTGGATGAAGGAAGTCATGTATTCTGGCACTCTTGTTTTTGTTTCGATGTCTGGTTGGGTAGGAAAACGCACGTCAGTAAATGGGGCTTCAGGAGCAATTCAGACAAAACCACAAAAACAAGCAGTAGAATTTCAGTAGAAGATTTATGTATATATTGGTACTGACTGATAAAGTCATACAGGAAACAATTACTTCAAGTTATTGCTGCCAAAGGTGGCTTTACCACCTATTGAACCAGGGGGTACTTAGTATTGCATACTTTTTTTCTTTCTTTCTTTCTCTCTTCGTCTTCATTTTTGTTAAATACATAGAAGCATGGTGAAAAGTTCTATGTTGTTTGTCTGAGGTTGTATTTGCCTAATACAGTAAGCACCCAACATCATGTAGCGTTGTCCTCCAGGGGCTGACTTTAAATGAGGTTAGCTGACCCTGCTGCGTCACCTGGATTCCCCTCGTGATTTGGAGGTGCAGTCTTGTGAGTGTCAAAGGTGTAAAAAGAGACACTTCGTCGGGCTTACAAACTAATCCTACTTACAAACATGCTCCCCAAACAGAACTTGTTTAATTCAGGGATTTACATTACTGACCTCCTACAATCAGATGATTTTTATGGTTTTTACATAAAAGCATGAAATTAAAAGGGGGGGAGGTATCAACTTGTACACTTGACTATATATCCACACACAATGAGAGCTTACGAACATTCGAGTTACGACTAAAAGCTAATACAACTACAGGAAGCAACATTAGCCCTTATAGTGTGGCTGCATTAAACAAACAACAACTTTTAAAATAGTAACTCTTACAACTTAAAGGTTATACCTGCGTTTATGCAGAACCAGCTCTGAATTGTCTCTCATTGAGAATCCCATTAGATGTGAAATGTTTAAAAAGTGTACACACACACACACACACACACACACACCATAACACAACACAAGTTTTCTAATAAGTGTTGTGAGAGCTGGAGAATGGTAAGAAAATTAATTTTGAAGGTCAGGATTAAAAGATAATAAAATCTAAAAAGATTGTTTTTTTTTTAAACAATGAGAAAAAGCAAATTACAGAAGAAAAATAAATTAGGAGGTTTTTTTTTTATGTTTTTAAAAATTTTTTATCATGCAGTGGGGACCCATGTGTCTGTCCAAGCTGGCCCAAAAATGATTTTTGTGTAATTGGTTCCCCTTTAAAACAAAGTAACAGGGGAAAGTAAGGAAAAGAAATGAGAGAAAGCAATCATGAGGAAAAAAGGAAATGGATTGAAAAGAATCAATGAAATAATAAGAGAGCACAACGGAGTGAGAGAGATGGAGGGAATAATGAAAGGAGGGACTGACAGGAAAGAGGTGGTGAAGGACCTTTTGCAGTGGTCACGCAGCTGTTTCGCGAGACCAGCGCGTTTGTTTCTGTGCTGTATTTTTTTTTTTAACCTGCTGCTCATCTCCATCCTTTGCAGATCTGATTATTCTTACTCCGAGCGTCTGACTGTCTGGCTTCAAAACTCCAATATCACACTCTGAGTAAAGTGTCAGTGTGAGGCCAGGTTAATCAAACTACTGCTTTATTAACAAGCTTTATTAATTCCTCAGAGAGATAAAGAGAGAGAGCGTGTATGTGGGTGGAAAGTTGAAGCAGAAATGAACATGGCGCTGGTTTGGTGAGCTTATTGCTACCATCCCTGCTCCAGACGGCTGGACCGAGGTCTCTGTCAGCGCCGTCAACCTGCGATTCCATTTTTCTAGTAACAGCCACTTAGGGAGATGAAGCGGAAACAGTAGGTGCTGCTCGGCGTGCCTGGAGTAATTATATTTATACTGTAACGATGCATCATTTTACAAATGCCCTTATTTATCACGGCAACATTCGTGGCTCTGATGTTGGCTGCAGCAGAAAAACGAGGACAAATGAACAGACGTAAAATGTCATCCATGTATTCTCAGTTACGCTCCAGTAATATTAATTGAACTTAGGATCGACATTACAATGAATATAGTATAATCATTTGTTTATTAAATAAATCTTTTTAATTATTGAATGATGTGGTATTAATTTTATGTTAATAGATTATAGTTAAGTTATTAACTTTAATCAAAGTTTGGAAGACAATTTAGTTTTCTGTTCATTTTATTATCAGCATCTTCTTAGTGTGGAAAACCGTTACTCACTCAAGATTTCTTTTATAAATGTGGCATAAATGTCTTCTAACACAAAACATCAACATTATTATTATCATTAACATTATCAATCTATACATTTTTCTTTGTTTAAAAATATCTTTATTATTATCCACGGATAAGTCCTTATGTATGAGCTATTAGTACCGGTATTCCCTGACTTACGAACATATGATTTACATATTTCTGCAGATACAAAAGGCATGTGGGTCTACGAATATTCGTAAATGCGAACAAGTCGCGGAAGTAGCTCACATGTACAAAAAATAGACGCTGAAGTGCACCAGATAGTATTTACAATTATATACACTATTTTTAGTGTGTAAGTGAATGTGTGAAATGTCTAACGTACTATATATTTTATGTGTGTGAGTCGTCCTCACTGCTTTCAATGATTTAGTCCGGGAGCACGATGATGGAAAATGTCTGTCCTGTAAAGCTGTCCTGATGGTGAATAATCCTAATTTTAGGAAATCCTCAACAAAACCGAGTTCTCAGTCCAATACAGTGGAAAACAGCTCTGTGATGAAATGGCATCTGGGATTCCCCTCGCGATTTAAAGGCGCAGAGACAACACTGTTACATTTGATATTTCATTGTGAAATTCATTTTCTTAGGCGTGGTTACGGTTTTTGGCCATATAATGGCAGTGTAAGGGGACAGATTTAGTCAAGTAGATTGGTACGCTTTACATTGTATATTCATGTCAAAGGTGTATAAGACCTACCTTGTCGGACTTAAGAACAAATCTGACTTACGAACATGTTCCCGGAACGGAACTCATTTGTAAGTAGAGGACAACCATATAGAAACAATAATGCATTAATATCAACCCATCATATTCAAGTTACTGCCGGGTATAGGCATGCCATTATAGAACAGTAATGCATGCCATCTGATTTCAACCACACTGTCGTATATTGTGTATTACTGATCAAAAGTTTGGTTTAATATATTTTTTTCTAACATTAGCTCTGCTAGATCACAGATTAAAATCACAGATTCGTTATTAAGATGTTATGGTTTTTATAGTAACCACTCATTTACATTGACATGTATGGCAGATGATCTGCAGTATTGTGAAGGAGTCTTGAACCAGGCCTCATTTTTTGCTTCCAAAAAGCCAGACTTTTTTGTGTTTTTTTTATTTTTTATTTTTTATTTAGTCTTTTGGAAAAGTTCTCTCATTATCAGTCCCTCCCTGTACCTGAGCATTTTTAGAGGAATGTTTTTGTTTGTCAAGCAAGACGGGGGACCTATGAATCATTCAAGCATAAATCATCTAACTTGAGGCATGAAAAAGTGAGAAACAGGTGCAGATGATGACAGATGATCAGTGATTAGTATACTGGTGATGCTGAATGCTGAGTGGTTGGAACAGACGAGAGGGGAAATGAGGTTGCTGTTGAGGTTGTTAAGATTTAAGATTCAAAGAACTTTATTAATCCCAGAGGGAAATTGCTTTTTTTTTTTTTTTTAGTTACATAAGCAACTTGTTTTTGAATTGTGTCTGTAGGCACTTTACAGCATGTCGCAGTTAAACATTTGTTCCCATTTCTTTAATTTAATGGGAGACTTTTGCAAAGTCCTGTACATAATCTAAAGTGAGTTAACATGTTACAACATTTGACCTTTCTGCTGAAGTGAAATTGACAGTCAGTTGACAATCTTTAATGATTTACCTATGGAGTATCTACCTCAAACACCTCATGATTTGCCTGAAGAAAGACCTGAAGAACTGCTGTGACCTCTTAATTTCATGGTCTTTCCTGACTTTTATTTCATTCTAGATTATAATCAATGCTTAAGGGGTCCAAAATGTGCAATAATATATTTTAAACAGTTGATATTGAGATGTTTCTACCCTGTAAAGCCTTCATAACAGCTCTAATCTGAGGTGCTGTTTATTAATTGATGATTTCTGAGGTAACTCTAAATGAACTTCTCCTCTGCAGCAGAGGTAAGTTTTGGTCTTGCTTCCCTGTTATGGTCTTCATGAGAGCCAGTTTCTTCATGGTGCTTGATGGGTTTTGCAAATTCCGTTCTTGTAAGAACTATTCCAGAACAGCTGACCGTTGTGTCTTAAAACTGAATGTTGTTACTTAGTTACCTAATGCCATATGTGTTATTTCATTTTTCATTTTAAATGCGCTTAAAAAAATGTAATGGCTACGATTTCAACAGAGATGCCATGACATGATCTGAACTCCTTTGAAATAATATTGTATGATATTGTAATATGTATGATGTTTTTCACCCCTTTTTAAATGATTATTTTTTTGTTTTTTATGAGTTAATGAGAAATGTGTCAGTCGACATGTCAGTTTCGAGCTCTTACAAGCACCAAACAGGAGGAAAGTGAAAACCAGAAGTCTTTATGACCCTGGTCTTCCTAATTCCTTCTCCTCCCATTTCCATTTCTACTACACAGGGCACAGCCTGCTTGCTCTGGGACATTTAGAGGTTCTGGATTGGGTATATATTTGATCATTTCTATTTAAGAAACATCCTTTTCTACCCATGAAGCAGAAACCAGTGGGAAAAAAAAAAAAAAAAAATCTGCCGGGTGGCTTTGCATTTGATCTGCTTCTTTCAAGTCACTGCTAAAAGAAACTTTTAGGCCAGAGCCGCTGCGTGTGGGATTCTTACTCTCCTCCTTCTGATAATTCATTAATTATTTTGGCAGGCTAGCGTCTGCTTTTAATGAGTTCCTGAAGGGCTAAATCACCTCCGGCAGCCGAGTCCTCCTGTCACACTCTCTTACCAACACCCGAGCTCATATCTGCCCCGGCGTACGAGGAATCACACGACTTGTTTACCTTTTGTCTGGATTGTTTACTTTTTTTCTCTGTGCACATTTTTAAATCTGAAACCCTGGTTCGAGTTTACGCACATGAAACGTGGAATATAACCCATGCAGAGAGATTGTCACATCAGTAAAGCTTGAAAAAAAAAAAAAGCCCTGAGGTAATTTCACACATGGGCTTTCTCTGTGACCTCGCTATAGCTTTTATGTCTTTTCAGGCAGGTCTAATGCTCTCTGCTATATGTCTTGCCTCATCTAACGTTTAATACCTTCATTTTCCCCTCTTCCTCTTACTTGAAAAAAAAAAAGTCCTCTGATAAAAGATTCAGATTTTTAAGTCAGTCAGTGCTTCGTTAACTGATTTATAGACTTTAAACGATCAGAAGTTAATCATCAGCTTTTATTATCGGCTTATCCCTTGGGTTGACAAATCCTTCCTAAAATTTAACGTTCCCAATAATACTAGTTCATAGCTGTCAGAACAAGAGGCCTTAAACATATTCTAGTACTACAAAAGGTTTTATGGTTCCTCGAGAGCAGTTTTGCGTGCAGCACGTAGCCACATTTTTCTCTCCTCAGCCATGATTAATACGACTCTTAAGGGACGTCTACACAAGCACGTTAGCAGCAGATCCTTAACAGAAACGAACGAATAATAAAGCGCATTCGCAATCTACAAATCTAATGGAAGTGTTTTAAATAGTGTATTTTTCTACTCTGGTTCGTCTGTGGCGCGACATACGAGGGCAAGTCAAAAATGATCCGCACTCTAACTGTAGAATTTATACTAATTAACTTTTCGAAAAGACAAATACTACATCTGTCAGGAGTCTGTTCCAGGGAGCTTATGGCACAAGGCAGGGGATGTGTTAGATGGTTGGATCCTGACTTACTGCAGATGCACACACACACACACACTCACACTCACACACACACATCGTAATACAGTTTGGAAACACCAGGATGTGTTATGTCCTTGGACTGTGGGAGGAACCCCACCAAGAACATATAAACACTAAACTCACAGACCAGAGATTCAAGCAAGATTCAAACCTCCAACTTTGGAGGTGTGAGGACACGGTGCTAACCAGCGTACCACCTAAAGGCTAACCTTTTAAGCATAACTGTTTTTTTTAAGAGGTCGAAAAATGTGAAATCAAATCATGTGAAGTGAAATCAAATCATGATTTGTAATTTAAGACGTTTTCACATTAGGACTGATTAATTTGTACCATGCCCAGATACATACGGTCGATCCATCTCCACACTCCCCTGCTGGCCGGAGTTCGCATTATTTTTGTTCTCTGTACTTGGGGACACTTTAGTATTTACACTTCTTGATACAGCAGGTCGCCTGATGCATTTGCTTGGTCTGAGAGTCGCCATTAGACACAAAAAAAAAAAGAACTGAACGAGGAAGTCAGTCTTCTAATATTATTGATACAGGTAGTCCCCGACTTACAAACATTACAACATTCGTACATCACAGATCACAGAAGTATTTCATGTGTATCGTACAAAAAAAATAGACACTGCAGTGCACCAGATACCAATATTTATAATTATATACAATATTTTTAGTGTGTTAATCAATGTATAAAATGTCCTGTATATTGTGTGTATGAAAAAAATTTATTGTCCTCACGGGTGGCAATGAATCAGTCTGGAAGCATGATGAACTTTGGGATCAACTCTAAAAGTTGTTAGTATTGGAAGGGGCAGTTTAAGTGTTTTTGGAAAGTGTGAAAAAAGTGTTTACACTAAAACATTACACTACGAAACGGGGAAAATAAACAAAAAACAGGACTGTGGGTGGAACGGCCTGTTAATTGCACAGCTACAACTCAAATAACCACTCTTTGTACCCGTGGTGCGCAGAAAAGCGAAATACAGGTAGTCCCCAGACTTACGAACGAGTTTCATCCCTGAAGCACCCGGAAGTCTGATTTGTTCTTAAGTCCGACAAAGTGAGTCTTATAGTCTAATGGTTTCATTTCTGTCAGCTGCACTTCCTGGTCCAGTAGAACATGATACATAACGTGTATCACAGAAAAGTGTCGTGATGCGAGATCAGGTTATCATATCGCTTAGCCTTAGCTGACCTGTAGTAGCTGTATGTTTTATTTATGTAGTGTCTTTCTTGCGTTCAGCATCTCTGTAGAAGATTGGCGGAACAGCCAAGTCAACATTTGCACACAAGTAAACATTAACCCCAAAGTCAATAAAGGACACAAACAACATTCAGGCATCAGCGCTGTTTGGAAGCAACTCAGTGTGTCCTCATGCGTGGTGTGTATACTTAGTATATTGGAAGAAATTAAAGGTGGAGCCTGTTTGTATGTCTGTATGTATGTCTGTATGTATGCATGTACGTATAACAACACACACACAAGGGTTCTAAGTTTGTCCTCTATGTCTTGTGGATTATCACCCATTAATCACTGTCTCTGCCAAAGAGGGAGAGAGATGAATAAAGTGTCTGAAGATGTCTTATGAAAAAGGCTTTCGATTAGCAGACTTCACTTTTGCTCCGCGGTCTTGACATGCTCTCGTCTTGAGCTGTAACTTTTTTTTTTTGATGTCGACGCAAAAAAAAAGAACATGCACGCGTGGGTCCGAGCGTGTCAGCGCGTACGGGACGTGTGTGCGCACATTACCTCAGAGCTCCTGTCATCAGGGCCTATTTACAGAGTCGAGAGATTGTTAGCTGCTTTGCGAACATTATTATGTTGCCACCAAGCGAGGTTCCTGTTGATTAGTTGACAGTCGCAATAGACATGATACAAATATCGTTGAAAATGAAGCTGAGAAAATAGGCAGCGGGAGACAGATGAGTACACACACATACACACACACTCTCTCTCTCTCTCTCTCTCTCTCTCTCTCACACACACAAATTAATTGCAAGGAAGTCTACGGTAATTTAAATTGCAAATGGGCACCGACTTGTTTCCTAACTTGAGCGATTAATATTTTATTGTTTTACTAAGTGAAAATGCCATCAGTGTTTTTTTTTCCTCTCATTTTTATCAGCTCCAAATAGGACACGAGTGTAAGGCAGAGATGGTCGATGGTTCTCTAATACTAAAAAGTAAAAAAAATAAAGTTTTATCCCAAGTTTTAATTAAACTAGATATCCACGGCTATAAGGGTATGCAAATAAAATGCCGAGTAACTCAGTGATCCTTTCACTTTGCCTTTCAAAACTTCATTGTTGACCTTTTCTTTCTCTTTCTGCTGTTATATATCGTTCCCCCCGCTTATTTCCTCGTCCTCTCCGTATCAGACGGCGGGTTCTGTCCTTGTCCTTCTCTCACTGCTTAATCATCCCTTTCTCATTACCGCTCCTCTCGCCATTTCGTCCTCCTCTGTTGATCACCCTTTCTTTTAACTTTTTTTCTTTCCTCTCTTCTTTAAACCTGTCCTGTAATTTCTTGAAGTTCCTACCAGGCCATGATCTATCCTTTCAATAGGACGCTAATTAAAAGAAAAAAGGCGCAGTGGGTGTCTCGCTCGTCTGCTTTGCCGGAGGAAGGACGCGCAGGTTGAGAAAGAGGAGAACGGAGAACGAGGGAACCGGAAAGTAAAGGACGAGGTGGCTCGAGGTTTTATTATTTTTAATTTTTTTTTTTTTTAAGAGCCACAGGGAGAGATTACATCTGTGTGTTTTGCATGTTCTTGGGGTTTATGCTTGAACTGCTTCATGACAGGCCTGATAATTGGGTGTTCTTGTGACTGGAAGATCAGAGGAGGAGTGTGAAAGCTTTAAAACGCCAGGGTTTAGTGCAGCTACGTTGAAGATGTGCACAAGTAAATGGTTTATTTATCGTTAATGCAGTGTTTCCGGCGCATTTCTTTTGTGTCAAATTAATGCAGGCTGATTTCTTTATACAGTATCATGTAATGCTTTAAAGCTTAGCTTAGTGAATGTGTAGTTTGACCTCTCTCTCTCTCTCTCTCTCTCTGGCAGGTTCTTGTGCGGCTCAGACACACCTCTCAGGATTTCACCGCTGATCTGATCTTTGAGTGACTCTGAACCCCGGTCTGTCCTCACCACCATCACGATCACCAGCTGAGGTGTCACAGCTCAACACTCGTAAGAGTGTGTGAGAAAGTCCTCTCGCTCACAGAGGGAGTGTTTGGAAGTGTGTGTGTGTGTGTGTGGGTCTGTCATCTGCTGATAGGTGTTGTGCCCCCCACCCTCACCCCACACACTCAAAGCTGGCGATGTCCAGGGTCCCGAGTCCGCCCCCTCCTGCTGAGATGACCAGCGGCCCTGTGGCTGAGAGCTGGTGTTACACACAGGTGAGTGTGTGATATCAGTGTGTGCTACTTACACAAGTCTCATAGTACAGAACCCATTCAGTTCAATGCTACTTTTTTTTTTATTTAAAAAACTGGCTATTAACTGCTAAGTTCTCGAGTACAAACTCAACACACGATGTACAAACGAGTAACGTTGCAAAATGGAAGGGCCCACACACTCCGTTTCAACAAAAATAGGTGCGTTCATTAACATGTCGAGTACAGTTACAGCGCCTTCCCTATTGGGGTGCCAATAATTGTGGAGGGCACTGTATATTCAAACAAGGATATACAAAGCTTCAAAGGCACTTCTTTGTAGTAGGAAGATTAGAGGACTCTGGTTATTGTTACTTGGCCCTGACCCAGGGGGCTCTCAAACATTTTAGACAAGACCTACTCAAAAGTCTATATCTGAGTTCTTTACAGAACAATAGCTTCAACTTATCTGCTTCATCCAGGTTGCAGAAAAGTTTAATAAACAAGTAAAATAAAAGTAATTAGTCTGTTTTTTCTGATGTCCGTGACCTCAACATGGCCTCCTGCTCCAGAGAGAACTGTCGTGATGTTTTACAATAAGTTTGCTCACATCACTACTGCTGATAGGTGAATGTGAGTAGATTTGCTCAACTGGTGGTGATCAGTGTGTAAAGCCTGACTGTGTTGTACTTGTGACCAGTCACTGATCTATATTGTAACTGATGAACACTCCTCCTAACAACCAGTCAGTGATCACAGCTGTTTCCTCATGACCAGTCAGGTATCATTGCTGTTTCTCAGTGAATAATCATTGATAACCAGTTTTTGGAATTTGCTTTGGGATCAATAAAGTCAATAAAGTATATATCGGTCCGTCTGTCTGACCTACTAACCTACCATGCATGCATTGTTTCTCAATGACCAATCGATCAGTGATGACTTTGTCCCACCCTTTCACTCCAGTGTTCTGTTTTAAACACACTTCTTTGAGATATTTACAAGAAATGAGGGTGATATAGTGTTTCCTTTATGATTATCTAGGCATCCATCCATCCATCCATCCACCCATCCAGCCATCCATCCATCTACTAACTCTACTATCTGTAATCCACCTGTCCTTCCTCCCTCACATAAAACTTGTTCGTCCATTCATCGAATTACCCTACCTTCCATAATCCACCTGTCCTTCCAACCATCCACGTACCCTATATTTCATCCACTTATCCATCCACTCATCTGCCCATCCATCCATCCATCCACTTACCCTAGTCCATTCACTTATCCATCCACTTACTTTAGTCCATCCATCCACTTACTTTACTCCATCCATCCACTTCCCTATTCTATCCACTTATCCATCCACTTACCCTAGTTCATCCATCCATCCACCTACCCTAGTTCATCCATCCATCCACCTACCCTATAGTCCATCCACTTATCCATCCATCATCCATCCATCCATCCACTTACCCTAGTCCATCCATCCATCCATCCACTTACCCTAGTCCATCCATCCATCCATCCACTTACCCTAGTCCATCCATCCATCCACTCACCCTAGTCCATCCACTTATCCATCCACTTACCCTAGTCCATCCACTTATCCATCCACTTACCCTAGTCCATCCACTTATCCATCCACATACCCTAGTCCATCCACTTATCCATCCACATACCCTAGTCCATCCAC
>JAOVVB010000026.1:21145182-21159584 GCA_028570985.1 Heterobranchus longifilis
GCAGTGAGTAATGTTTAACGCATGTTCCACAGCGTTGGCTGTTTCAAGCCGGCCTAATGATGCCTGCAGGCACGCAGCAGAAGGCATTTCTCCCTTTTTTTGGATGAGGAAGATGAGGGCTGGAGGAGGGAAGGAAAGAAGAATGAGGGCTTGTTTTAAGTGTTTCCAAACTGAGTCCGGTTACGTCACAGGGACCCGAAACAAGTCCTCGGCTCCTCCTTTTCCTGGAGAGAGAGGGAGAGAGCATGTGTGTGTGTTTACTTGAGCAGTGTTGGTTGTCAGTGTACTGGCATTTTTTCCTGTGAGATGGATTGCGAGTGTGAGCGAGAGAGGAAACACGAGTGAGTGAAGTCCGTCCGTTTGATTCGGATTATCATCATAATCATAATGATCCTTTTATCATCTTGTTTTGTCATTTGTCTGAGGGATTATGATGATTAAAAATAGCTTTACATTAAAATCCCAACAACACTGCACTTTTTTGTTTGTGTTTATAACCTACAGCAGACCTTTCTTTGACATTGCTTATTCTGCACATCCGGGAACCAAACTAAGACTGCTTTTCAATCATATTAATTAGCTATATTTCTGAAGTGGGACAGTATGTACAACTACAATTTGGCTTAGAATGAATAAATAAAGAAGCCAACACGGTAGGAGGCTACACCAGTTCATTCATCAACGCTACGAACATCGTAGACAACTTGGACTTTGCATCACATCCTTCTTTTTCCATTTAAAAAGAGTTTTAATCACCACATGCACTAAACAATGAACAAACCTCAGTTCAGTGTACACCAAGCATTAAGATTGCATGCGAATTACTTTCGCTTGCCAGAGTCGACACTCACAGGTCAGGGTATACCATTATTTGCTGACGTTGCTACCAGAGCTGAGACTAGACACCCTCGCACACTCTTATTACAATATTGAAATAGGATTTAAAATGTGAAACTATTTTTTTAGGTTGAACGCTGATACACAATGCACGAGGCCGAGTCAAAATGATCCGCACTCTGGTTGTAGAATTTATTTCAGTCAACATTTGGAAAAAAACAAATACATCATTTTTCGTCGTAATCTTCTTGCTTCCTTAATACACGTTGTCCATCTGTAAATGAGCTTTTATAATCCCTCTTTAAAAAATTTTTTTGGCTTAATTAAGCAGAATTTTTTATTTTAGCAGAAATTAATCGTCATCCTCGTAGAACTGCTTTCAGGGGACCAAACAGGTGAAAGTCAGATGGAGCGACATCAGGACTGTAGTAAGGATCCTCTAACACCTTAAAACAGTTTTTTGACAGTGTGGGCCGAAATGTACAGACGTTTGTCATCAGCCGTGGACATGGATAGTCGTCCGGCTCCTTCTTGATGACTAACCCGTGTGCAACTTTCCTTGAACTTCTTTCTCCGTTCGTATACATTTCTTCGAGACAAAACATTTTCTGCACACTGCGCACAAAGTCTTCGATAAATAACGGCACCAGGTACACCTTCAGGCCGCAAAAAACTAACCACTCCACGTTGCTCTTCTTTCGCGCATGTATAACAAGCAGGGCATCCATTTTTGCCACTACAAATTAACCGATGTAACCCGTTCACACCTCTACAGCAGTGACCGGGAAGACGGTAGCCTTGAACGGAAAGCGCTGATGAGACAGAGAGTGACCAGCAGAGGTTTTAATATACTGTAACTGGATTTTTGACTCCCGCTCATACTTCTGTCTTTTTTTGAAATTAAATGAGCCAAATGTTCAGTTGTTTTGAGTCATGTGCGATGGCAGTTTTATTCAAACACACTGTAATGAAAATAAAATGCAGACAGCGTTTCATTCCATGTTTAACACATGCCTCCCCACATGCAAATCAGAGAAAAGGTTTTTCAAATAAACAGCCTGTATTTCTTTAAAAATAGGCCTACCTCTGAGAATGCTCCTTCAGTTTTTCTGACCAGCAGTAACAGATTTATTAACATACAGTTAAATGCAACAATAAAAATGTAAACGGAACAAAAATAACCGCAGGCCTGTTTATTCTGTTGAAGTAGTTAAGGTTCAGAACTTTAGGGGTCCTGGAGCGTTCATAGAGAGAAATGCCTATAAAAGCATGTTTTGTTTTTTTAATACAACCACTCTAAATGCTCTAGTCTTGGTTAATTCAAGCGATATAAAGTACAGTATGTAGATAGATACTGTATGATAGAGATCCTGTATCTCATTTATCTATTTAATTCACGTCACATTCACTAATTCAGCTTAGAGACATACACTATGGTCAAGGCATTGTTACAGTATTAGTCAGAGACCCTTAAGCAGGTCTCGGCATGTCGTGCCTACGCATTCACCAAGGTGTGGAGTTAGATTTTGAACGATCGATGAAGTACAATAAGACGTGGTCTCAGTATGAGTCTTTTTTTTTTTTCTTTTTCCTTCCCTCTGTGCCGACTCCAAAGTAATGTAAAGTGAATTAACCGTAAAACACACTTCATTTTTTGGGGGCAGAAGACCTTTCGGGCTGAGAAAGCTTTGCAGCCAGGGATTAAGTTTAACACAGTGTTTATAATGCAGTTTACCGTGCTGATAATGAGGCATTTTTACACATCATAGTTTCATCCTGATTATTTGAGCCGTTCATGTTTGTACAATAGGACAAAACTACAAGGCTGATAAATCTCCAAAACGTCAGGAGTGGGAGTGAGTGAAAAAGGAGAGATGAAAACACTCAGTACGTTTCCATGACGTTGTGTTAGTCTGACTAAAACTGAAGTTAAAAAAAAACAACATGCCAACATTTTAGTCCGACTGAAATGGTATTAAATTGTACTTCTCGGACTAGCACACCCTGATAACGCGGTTGGGAGTCAGGCTGCTTTCACACGTTATTGTTACCTCAGTCGGACACAGAAATCTGCCTAGGCGCTTTGCGAATGCTCCAAATTTTCAGTGGAAATGTTTTTTAATCTGGAAATCGAACAAATATGCGGAACGGAGCGAATAAGCCGGTGGTGTCGTCTGCCTATGGATAGCATCATAAACCTGAGCGATAGCATAAATCATAAAGCATAAGTTTGTACAAAAACTAAAGCAGACACCTCATACAAAATGTACATTGCTGTAAAGTTGTCTGAAAGTGCGTCCCGATCAGCCTAAAGTATGTTGTAGTAAAATGGAGCCCGAAAAAAGTATTTATATATTTATTATCTTTATTATCGAGGATGACATCATATTAATAGGGTGCTTATGTTACCAGGGTAACGAACAGAGGAAGCTAAGTTCCCTTTACCGACGTTCCCTGCTAACAGAGCAGGGAGTAGGGAGCACCCTGTGAAGTGCACTTTGGAATGAAACGCGGCTTGAGGTTTCGCTGCTCGACATGAAACTCACCGCTAGCTAACTTGCTTGTAGATTGTTTTGGTGTGTAATGTAATAGGTCATCCAGGCTGAAGGCAGAATATCGCTACCCATCATATCAGAGTCGGACATACTGTACTTCTGTCTTTAAATCAATGTCTCTGCCATGCTCGTATATTGGGACAAGAACAGTAGTCCAATTTAACGGCCTAGTCAAGCTATAACCTTAGTAGCTCGTCCGTTACTTTTTCATATACTGTAGTGCTTTAGACAGCTTTTTTCCCCTAATACATGAAATCATCACTTAAAAATGGTATTTAGTATTTACTCATGTTAACTTGTGTAATATGAATTTTTTTATGATACCAATCATTTCAATGTGACAAATATGCAAAAAAAACTAAATAAAATTTAATCAGGAGGGGCAAATACTTTTTCAGGAGACACGGTATATTTAAAATGATACCGGTTGCCTCTCTTAATGTAACCAGCGAGTTTGTAACTGTATGTATGGACATATCTACAGTGAGAGCCCCTTCTTGTGTAGTCATGGTGACTGCTCAGGAGGATGGTACGTTACCCAGACAGCATCTGAGGGTTATGAGAGGGCATCCTGTACATACGCTAATTGGGACAGTTGTGAAGGCCGGTTGCCGATTGGCTGAGTGCGAAGACACCTCAACGTTAGGGTTATTAGGGTTATTAAAGGCAACAGTATGACTGGGTTATTTACGTTAAAACCGTTCTTATTTCTTTTCATTGTCCCGTGCAAGAAGACTGCTTTTTAGGGGTTCAAAGAGCTGTCTAGGGTCATTGATTATCTGTCACTGCTGGAATGCTCATTAGTAAAGACAAGACTGGCATCTTGTGAAAGTAAACAAGCATGCTTTTCTCTTTTTTCCCCCTTTTTTTTTTTAAACGAAGGGCTGCACATACAGTAGGGTCGCGAATGTTCCTGGGTGATGTTTTGGTTGAGGCTTTAGTGAAGGAACTGGCATATGGTTCTGAAGGAAAGATGCCAAGTTTCTGGAGGAGATATGGATTTTGAGTGATCTTGATAAATGTGTTGAGTTGTAATCTGAATTTAATCATAATCTGAAATTATACCAACGTTTCCCTCACATAGAGAACATTCCGTGTCCTGGAGAGCGATGCCATCCGCGATTGATTAACTAGTAGCGGACTGTTCCGTCTCACGCTGCCGCTCCTGTACCTGTTTTTTCTGCTCCAGAGACCGCGGTGTACTAAGGGACAGTAAATGCAACGGATGCCAGCTGACGTAAAAAGGGTGAACTGATGGTCATATATGCTCAGTTTCACGTGGTCAACGGGCTCTTCTTTAAAAACTTGGAAGATTAGAGCTCTTACAACTCAAGTGGTACAGACCAATGCGGCAACACACCATTGGTCAAAGACCCATTTTTTAATAATAATAATAATAATAATAATAATAATAATAAACTGCTTATATGTATAATAATATAATATATGTCGACAGGGGCCGCTTCAGACATCAAATTGTCCGTTGGGGTTTTCTGATATGTCATGTTTTATATGTTTTAAAGCGTGTAAATTTTATATGGGGATGATGAGACAAAAGTGTAGAACACAAGAAAAGTGCACATTTTTATTTAATCTTCTGAATCTGTGCTATTTCAGATATTTCTGTGCTATATCTGTGTAAAAACGTTTATTTTTTTTATGCGCTCAGTCATGTTTATATATTTGTTTAACATGAAATACAATTGAGTTCATCATATTGCTTAGATTGTGCTGAAAAAAAGGATGTTACTTTATATGCTCTCTTCTCTCTCTCTCTCTAGGCATATGTTATGTCATATGCTAAACCCCTCTACTTTGACAAACAGTGCCATCTTTGTACCCCAAGGAGTGTTTAGTTTTTCATGTTTTTAGTTCATCTTACTTTTCACCTATGTGTAGATGGAGGGGAAGGTTAGTAGGTTAGATCTCTGAAATGTGAAATTATATTTAGTAGAAATATCTAATAAATACAAATATTGGGTTAAAGGTCATACGTATTTGTTGTATGCCGGGTAAACCTGCCGCGTTCTGCTGGCTGCCACCGCAAGTATATTTCAGACTTGGGGAGGAAACGCTTTCTACTCTTTCTTCCCTAATTATCCTTTTCCTCGATTTTTTTTTTTTTTATGATGCTTTTTAAGTTGTTTATTAACTCTACATTCTACATTTGATTGCTGTAGATCAGATAATTTTCACAGTTTTTATTTCTCCATCTCCTACAAATAAATATCATAAGTTATTCTCTTATTCCCTTTTTAATACGCTGCTTCTGAAAATTGCACAATTACTTTAAGAAAGGATCGTGCGCCTTTATAGATGAAGCCAGCTATGAACTTCTAGAGCTTCTCCATCCTCATCAGTGTGTGTCTCGCTCGTCCATGGAGGCGGTAGCGGGTTAGTGGCGCTGTCACCCTCTAGCTCTTTGCGTGGACTGAATATCCCCATCACGGGAATAATAAGATGTGTGTGGATGTGTGTGAGCCAACTGTATGTATTTAATGAGGAGAAAGTTCCCATTAAAGGTGCGACGCTGGATGTCATTACACTCCGAAGGAGATGAAGGGAGGAAAATGGACCTGAACTCGCGCTATCTTCTTTTTGAGCTCTTTTTTTTCTTTTCTTTTTTACGATCTAGTCTACTGGGGAAATTTGAAGCAGGTTTCACACAATATAGTTGACTCTTTTACTCGCTCCTGTTTTTCACTTTCACTCGCGTCCTCTCCCCCTCATCTGCACGAACCTCCATCGATCTCCCCGTTTTTACGGCCGCTTCCAACCTGTCTTCCTTTCACCTCGCTGCGTAGTTCCTCTCATCGTTTCTCACCTCCTCTTGCTCCCTCTCTTTCCCTGACAGCGCCCATCTTTCATTCAGTGTCGCCATATGCCAGGCTGATAACTCGGAGAGCTACTGCAGCTGCAACATCTGTGCCCCACACACTCGCAGGCACACGTTCTCACCCATACAGGAGTCGCAGTAAGTAGTTGGGTGAAGAGGAGGAAAAGTGCAACGCCCGCAGCATCCGTAGTACAACACGGATATAATGCGGGGAGGAGAGTGATGAGGGCAGCGGTGCGCTCTGATAAAGGCTTCTAAAAAAAATTAATAAATAAATAAAAACAAACGGAGGAAAAAAAAACTTTCCTTTGATGGTTTGAGATAGAGGAGTTGAGTGAAGCCTTGATCTAGCCTTGAAGGGAGTCTTTGTGCCTGCATTCTCTCTCAGATACGAACACGGTCTCTTTACTAGTATTTGGATAAAGCACTAAACAATCCCCTGCGCCCATTTTCTACCCACTTTGCTCACCTGGGCGTTTCCTCCCACCAGAGGGCTCTTCCTTACAAAACTGCTGCCACCGAGGAGGTGAAGGCTAACACGTACTTCCTCAGAAACACACAAAGCTTCTTTTCAAACTCCTGCTCATGCTGGCCATAGCACACTCCTTCAATCAGTTAGTATCACAGTGATTGACAGGAGAGGGAGTGCTGCAATTTTTGTTACTTTGCCTCTCTCGGTTGATCATTTTATTATTGTTCTTTGCCACCAGTACAAAAGCAGAGAAGCATAGTGCTTTTTTAGATCCTCAGCATGCCGTAAAGAAGACAAAGAGATGTTATTGGACCAGTCGCATTCCTCAGCCAAAGGAGTTACGAGAGTGGGTAGCTTCAACTTACTGTACAAATGGTTAGGGGTTTAAGCCCCAGCACTTCCCAGCTGTTTGGCACTTAATTTAATGTGCATGTACTGTAATAAGAACTTTTTTCTTCTTCCATGGTGGAGGGTGAACAAGCCCCCGGCCGCCATTTTATAAAGCGACCTTGGCTGATTCCCAGCTTAAAAACAGAATTCACACCAGTTTCACCAAAATGTGCTGAAGTGTAGAGGCAGAGGTTCTTAGGCTATTTCATTACATTAGGGCCGGACAATGTGGCCTCAAGAATAGACGCGACATCACCAGTGCCGTCAGTCTCGCACGAAGTCTTCGTGTGTGTGCAAACCACATGCCAATCTCATCCTCTGACCTGCACAGCCATAGCTGATAAAGTAGGAACGCACACGAGAGCGCTGCTTTTGACATTTTTTTGACTTGTTGTTCTCTTCTTCTTGTGTTTAATGGCGCCTCACAAATCAATCGTGCCTAATGTGAAAACGCCCTCGAAGATCAGTGACAGTCGCAGCAAGGACCTCGAAAGAAACCAGACTCCAACGGGGAAACCCCCAGTCTTCTACATAAAGTCTGTTACCCGGGTCACTGGGCGAGATATGCTCGCCCAGTATTCTCGCCCACTCTCAGGATGCACTTCTGCCAACATGAGTAAGCTAACTCTCTTTAGAATGGATATCTCTCAGACCCTGATCATATCGCCAGCTGATTTTTAGAAATCTAGAAACTCCAAAGGCTTCCACAGCAATGATGTGATGTGTACACACTCTGATGCCCCACAGAGAAACGGTGCAGGTTGGTGTACGTGGTCAGGGCCAGACTGAGAACAGCTTGAGTGGAAATGATGCGTAAAAGGTGTGTGTGTGTGTGTGTGTGTGTGAGACTGTGTGCGGTCAATAAGATCTACTTTTCTCATACATCAGCAGTAGCTCAAACTCCGGCGCTTGCTTGCTTTCATTCTCAGAGGTCTTGCAGGTCATTGCTGGGTCACTTCGCACTCTGAAGCCTTTTTTTGTTTTTTAAAATGCATTTATAACGAAAACATTTTCTTTATAATTTTTTTTGTCATCATTTTGAAATTAAGTGCGTCCTTATAAATAAGAGCTTCTTTATGGATTTTATTCCTTTTGTTTGCTTGGGAGTGTGTCTGTGTGTATTTTACACAACGAAAGGTTAATCCTGCATTACAAAGATATGCCTATGTAAGATTCTAAATTCTAAATTAGATGTGTGTGTGTGTGTGTGTGTGTGTGTGTGTGTGTGTGTGTGTTCCGAACACCTCATTACTTTTGATAGAGAGAGAGGGCCCTGTGTGATGAGGCTAATTTGGTTAATTTTGCAGTGTGTGCCTGTTTGAGAGTACATACATACACTATATTTGTGTGTGTCTGTGTGGGATTGTGTGCGTTTGTGTTTGAGTGCTGTTTGTTCAGCTAAATTAAACACTGATGCAATAAATACCCATTCTCCGTTGAATTAATGAACATATCGGATCTGATGCGCGTTCTGTCTTTCGGCGTCGTTTCACGCACGGCTCGCATCCATAAACAGCGGAACACAAACAGACGCAGCGGCCCCGACACCGAGTCCTCTGCATACATCCATTAAAGGAAGAATAAAAAAGGCGGAGTGTCATGCAGAGTTTATGAGGTGTTTGTCCTTTTCCGTGTCTGAACACAACGCAGGGCTTTATTACAGTAGCTAGCGGCGGAGAGAAGGCCGCGCCACACCGCGCCGTGCCGGGTCTTAACACAATAACAGACGAACGGGACAGATTGGAAAGATCATCCTCTCGCTCAGACCTTACTTAAGCTTCGATGCCTCGGGGCGTCGGTTCCTAGATACCAGTTAAGCTTAGAATTATACGATCAATAAGCAACCTCTGTAAGAGGACGTTTTCAGTCTAACACTTGCTTTTGTCCTTTTATAGACAAGTTACTAATGTACTATTAATGATAAACCTCAGTTTTACCAAGTAAAATTGTATAATATTGAAGCCTCACTGACATCTTATGATTAGAGACAGAGGGGAATTGAGTTACGTACCACGATTCTTTTATGCGTAAATTCATGTATCAAAACCAGTTGTTTCAAATAACCTTTACATATTGTTTGCAGTCACTCTATATTTCTATAGTTGGCGCACTCTGAAGTGTTCACACATTAGCAGGCAGCACCGCATCCTGTGTGATGGGATCAAATTGCTTTCTAAGTTTGTTTTGAATTGTAACAAAATATATACAGAAAGAAATAAAATAGTGAATCAGGATACTTCCTTTCCGGAAGCACGTTCGTAAGTCGGATTCGTTCGTAAGTCTGACAAAGTGAGTCTTATACACCTTTGACACAAATAAAACTAAACACACAGGCTTGGTGTTTTGGTTCCGTATTATACTCTCGCAAGACCGCCTTTAAATAGTGAGGGGAAACCCCGGTGACGCAGCAGTGTCAGATGACCTCGTTTAAAGACGTCACGCTACATGGGGTTTACTGTGCACTTGAACGGATGCCATTTTGTCTCAGAGCTGTATTTGACTGTGAACTCTGTTTCGTTGAGGATTTTTTGAAATTAGAATTCTTCTTCTTCGGGACAGCTTTACAGGATGGGCGTTTTCCATCATCGTGCTTCCGGACTGATTCATAGAAACCGGTATTCCCGACTCATGTCTCCCGCATCCCCACACGCACACACGTACAATATACCAGACATTTACTTACACAATTAAAATATTGTATATAATTGTAAATATTGGTATCTGGTGCACTGCAGTGTAAACTTTTCATACAAAACGCGTAAGATACTTCCACGATTTGTTCATCTATGAATGTTCATACTGTTAAAGATCCGCGATCCTTTCGTATCTGCAGAAATTCGTAACTCGAAAGTCGGGGACTTACTGCTTTTATTAAAATCATGATACTTACAGAATCGCATTACAAATCGAATTGACACCTAGGTATCGTGATAGCGTATCAGGCAGTCCCTGGTAATTCTTGTCCCTAATATTTGTATGATAAAATATTTGAATCTCATAAAGGCATAATAATGAAGCTGGTGCAGTAATCAATAATGTGTTTGTCTTTTCCCCCTTAAATATACAAATGAGTCCATATTCTGAAAATGGAAATGACCGAAATGTATGAAAAGATTCCACATGTTCATCTCACTTTAATTCTTTTCTGCTGGCTAGTTGTTTCAACAGATTCTTGTCCTTGGCTGACTGAAACCTGATTTGCAGTTGTAGCATCACGTTTGATGTTTGATGTTTTTGCGCATTTCTGAGATCCTTTCATGCTCACCCTGGGTGTAAAGGATGGTTATTCGGGTTGCATTCTCTCTGCCGTGTTTCTGGCCTCAGAACCCGCCACTTTCTAATGGTCACTGCTGCATGTGTTTGGCTGATCAGATATAGGATACTGATCTTCTGTTCTCTGCCTGATCCATCCTGATGCCCTACTTCTGGTCAGAGTTCTCATCACATGGGCACCACTGACTGCTCCTGAGGATGTGGTCCCGTGTGGTCTGTTTATAGATAACACATTACCGCTGAGGACAGCTTCATTAAAAAAAAAAAAAAAAGGTTTACCTTTTGCTTCTGGAGAATCAGCAAGTCGTCGTGCAGGAGGTCGTGCAGTACAGTCGATCACGTTGTTTTATCCGTTGAATGGAGTAGTGGCACTTTGTTGTGTGATGATGATGTACGGGTTGCACAATCAAAAGCTGCATTATACTGCAGCCTGCCTATAGTTTTCGTGAGTGAAAAACTAAAGATTATTATTTTTGTATCATTTTGTTTGTGCAGCTTCATGGTGGAGGTCAGCTTTTTTTTATTTATTTATTTATTTATTTATTTATTTTATATATCCCTTGATGTTGGTTCTGTGTGTATTTGTTCATTCACAGTCCGACTCTTAACACTACCTTTGCTAGTAATGTCTACGCTTTACATAGTTCCAGCTCCCAGTCTCAGGGTGGCGTTTTTCCAGGAGGCACACATTCACACTCGCCACGAACATCTAGTTACATCCTTTAGGCATTAATTATTTGGCGGCGTTTGCATTTCAAACACTTGTTTATCACCTTTATCTTCTTCCTACAGGACTCTCTGTGTGTGTGTGTGTGTGTGTGTGTGCTGGGGATTTGTGATGTGATGCAGCCCAGCAGACTGACTGACTCGCTTTCATTTGACAATCTTGATCTTGCCTCCAGCTCATTTGTTTCCAAATCGCTTTAGTTTTTCTTCTTGATTGACTTTTTCGCCTCACTGCGCTAACGTCTTAAATAAGCCTCTTGTCAGTGCATCATTTGATAATCACTAAAGACGTCATCCTCATCCCTTGATTTAGTTTAAACATGAGCTGTGCTGATAGTCTCCTGAAAGTGCAGGAAGTTTGATTTTAGTTGAAAGGCACGTAGAAGTTCCTTCTCCAAACATGACGCGATCATGTCAGTTTCCTCTGTAATTATTTCAACACGTTTATATCTAAAACTTCAATAATTTTTTATGTAACCATAAAGAAACAAATACACACTTATTTGTTTACTAGGGTTGCGTATTTGTAATTCTTTTTTTAAACATTCAAAAAATCAGTAATCAATCAAACCGTAATTATTAATAGCAACAGTAGCAACGCAGAATTTTATTTTTATGCAGTTTTCTTGACAGAATCCTAACAAATTAGTTAATTTCGGAGGAGTTAATGAAGCTCACCAGTTTAAACAAATAGAAGAAAAATAAATAAATGAAGCTGTAAAAAATAATGCTTGTTTCTCTCTGTACTTATTTAAAAACCAGGCCAATAAAAATCCAACGTCCAACCTTGCCTTCAAGTGCGCCCTCTTGTGGCTATTTACTAGTTAGTAGATGCATGATGCAACTACGGAGAAACATTATGCAAAACATTACTACAGTTCTTACCAGCAGTTAACTGATTAACGACTAATCATTGTTTTAATGTTTATTTCATTTCATTGTATTAGTGGAACCTGATGCACCGAGGTGCTTCCTGCTCTAAGATCAAAGTTCAATATTGGGGAGGAAAAAAAACCTCTCAGGGTTTCCAATAGTGTGACCTTTAACCCAGATTACCTTAAACATTTATGAAAGGGTCACAAGGCTATCTGTGATGTGTATAGACTGGTTTTCGAAGCTTGTTACTGGAATTGTGTCACAGAGGATGAGGGAAAAAAATTATTTAACGTGTCCTTATAGTCCAGTCACAAGTAAGTGTGTGTGTGTCTGTGTGTATGCTTTTTTTCCCTTCCTACTCTCTTAATCTTCTCTTGCTACTCTTCTACAACTTACTAATGAGCAAGTGATGAGTATGTGTGTGTGCGTGCGTGTGTGTGTGTGTGACACAGGAGCGTGTTCTTGTGTTTCACAGCATGGTTCCCACAGCTGCTTTCATTAATCACACTGCAGGAGGAGAGAGAGCTGAGCTGACTGATCACACATGCATGCGTGTGCATATACACACACACACAGACGCAGGGAAGTGTGTACGGTATGTGTTTAACATTCAGCAGTCGCTCATTAACTGCTCATTAGAGATTTACCCATATACATTAAAGTTTCTAACATGTTATCTCTTGTTGGTCACGTATATCGTACAGTATGCACTTTGTGTAGTTTTTATTTTTATTTTTTTAAAGTTGTTTAAAGCTGTCGTCATAAAGGTACTGTACTCTGTCTGCGTCTGTCTTTATTTATGAACAGCAGCAGATGTCAGAGCATCTGCGTTAAAGCAGCGTGTATTCTACTGTACAAGGCTGTACTTTATGGTAGACATTATACAGAATAATGAGAGAATAAACGTGTCAGGGTTTAATGCCCGTGGAGGCCCGAGTGGAGCCAGCGGAAAACTAAACCCCTGCTCACTTCACCTCCTGCGTTCCCCTTTTACTAATTCATGTTGATTAATGAACTCCTCATAAACGGGGCTTCTCTGTTTGAAGCAGACGATTAAATAAGAATCGGAGCTGAATTATAATTGCAGGGTTAAAGCGTGATGTAGAACGCTTAATGATGAAACCTCTTCATGACGTGTCTTTTGGGTTTGGTAAAAACTGATATTTTAAATTATTTAGCACTAGGACATAAAGATATCACTATACGTGTGTATGTGTGTGTATATATATGTATATATATATATATATATATATATATATGTTTCTTACAAAACGCCAGCGCTTTAAACTAAACTTGCATTAAATAAGAGATTATAAATTCTAATACATGTGTGTACTATTAATAAAATCAATTCAGTTCAACTTTATTTGTAATAGAGTGCTTTTAACAGTTGTCAAAGGAAATTATGGACGTTTGTGTGAAATGTAAATGTGTCTGCATCAAAATGATAAACAAATATAATACCAGTCAAAACCTTTTATAAAATGCCGTGGTCTTTTCAGATTTTTTACATTTCTTTCCACTAAACAATTAAACAATTTTATTAAACAATTTTGAAATTGTGCAATAATCTCCTTTGAACATTTACCGAGATGTGTCTTGGGTGTACCTCGCCCTCATACCCAAAGTCTTTTGGGATACGCTCCCGGCGCCCCCTCATGTGACCCTGTACACAGGTTACACGATATCCAGTTATTTAATAGTTTTGAAATCTCCAGTATTGTTCCAGTAGAATGTGTCAAAAAATTTATTAAACTAACATTAAATTAGAAGGTGTGTCCAAACTTTTTTACAGCAGAATTTACAGCAGATCCATAATTTAGCCATCTGGAGGTAGTTAGTGTTAACTAGCGCACACACACACCTGCCCATTTCAGAACACTCTGCCCCCAGAGGCTTGTACAGTGGGAACTTGAGATGGGGGGGGGGGGGATCATCGTGCATCGTGATTCTTTTGTGTGGCAGATCATGTAATGCCACACTCACTTCAATTTTTTATTTAATTAATTTAAAAAAAGCACTTCTATACTATTTACACATTTGCAGGCATCACAGCATCCTGTGTGGTAAGAGCAAACCGTTTGCTAAGTTTGTTTAGAATTGTAACAAAATTTAAAGAAGAAAAACAAATCGAATCAGGAGTCCTCGGTTCACGAGTGAGCAAATTATATAGGACCAAAAAAAAAAATCTGCTAAAATTTGGTCCTGTTAATGAACATGACCCCAGCTTGGATCACACACATGATACTAGAACTTATGACTGTGACGCAAAACTGTGCTTATAAAAATATGTACATACAGTGGTGTGAAAAACTATTTGCCCCCTTCCTGATTTCTTATTCTTTTGCATGTTTGTCACTCTTAAATGTTTCTGCTCATCAAAAACCGTTAACTATTAGTCAAAGATAACATAATTGAACACAAAATGCAGTTTTTA
>JAOVVB010000026.1:21170486-21180615 GCA_028570985.1 Heterobranchus longifilis
AGGAGCGTACATTAGGTTTTTTGTTTCCATCTGAAAACTGGTCTGTCTTGTACTATATATTTTTTCTTTACAGCCATTTATATCAATTTTGAAGTTATATATGGAAATATATATATATATATATATATATATATATATATACACGCTGATCATAAAATGTTTAAAAGAAACATTGTTACAAAAACTGTTAGTTATTAAAAGGAATGTATGGTGGGACAAGGCTTGGGGTAGCAGAAAGTTTATAGAAGGGTCATTTGACCAAATGTTTTGGGAACTCAGTCACACCCTTCGGTCTGGTGAAATACACTGCCGGCTTCCGTACCCAAAAAATACTGCAGATGGGGTATGACCTGTCCAGTACATTATTAAAGCCTTTAAGGATAGTGCTTAAACATCAGCTTTGCTGACAAAATAAAAAAAGAACTTGTGATGACTTAAACATGTAAAGCTGCATTGTAAAAAAAAAAAAAATTGTCTAAAAAATCAACAGAATAAAAATAATCACAGCTATGTTTAATAGTGAAATTAAGAGCATTTCCACACACAAAATATAATGAGAACTTTCGGCATTGGGATTAAACAGCTGTTTGGCCATAAGAAAATCATGAAAAAAGGCTTTAAAGGGGCTAGAAAATGGATCGAAAAGGGCCTGATAGTCTGATGAGTTCAGACTGACTCTGTTCCAGAGTGATGGCTGTGTTAGGATAAGAAGGGAAGCACATGAAGCAATGCACCCATCATGCTTAGTGGCCACTGTACAAGCCTCTGGAGGCAGTGTTATGATCTGGTGTTGCTTCAGTTCGTCAGGTTTAGGCTCAATAACGTTATGTGGCAATAAAATGAAGTCAGTGTGATACCTTGATGGACCAGGATATCACATCTATGGAGTTTTTCTTCCCTTTTGGCATGGAAATATTCTAGGACCCAGATCACAAAATCTATAACATCTCATATACTGACAGTAAGTACTCATACTATTAGAAACGTTTTTTGGATGTCATGTGTCCTTTGTCGTGATACATTACCCATTATCCCATGGTCTCTGATGTAGAGAGCAGTTTATGGACAATAAGTTGTCTGGGTTTTTTTTTTCATTCTGAGAAAAATCCAGGTGCTTTATGCGGTACAGTCACTAAACCCAGGAGTGTGTTGGGTGAGCCGCGCTGTGACTCTTAATGTATTTCAACGTCTTGGCAGTAAAATAATACGTTGTGAACCTCACTGTAATGCCTGTGCATTTTTTTTCCCTCCACACAGTGACAGCACTGTCATAACCCATCGCTTCCTGACACAGCAGTATTCATTATTATCCTTTCACTGACACTTGTCCTGATTTCTCTATTTTCTCCCTACAGGTTTCTTCATTTCACAAACGGCTAGGTCACTGTGCCATTTTTTTTTCTCCCCCTCCTCTCATCTTTTCTCCACTTTTCTCTTTCCTAGAATTTCATCATGCCATGTTTTTTTATTATATTTTCAGATGTGCTGGCATTTGGGATGTCTAGATTTGGCTCAGGAGAAACAGGGTTTTTTTTATTTTATTTTGAAGGCATTTCCTTTTGTTTGTTAAGGGGATGTTCAGTCTTAACAAGTTCCAGAAAATCTCTCTCTCTCTCTCTCTCCCTCTCTCTCTCTCTTTTTCCTAGTTTTTTATTCTCTCTCCTCCTTACTGCCACAGTCTTGTTTTTCCCTCCCTGTCACCTTTCCTCTATCTTTTCTTTTTCTCTTTCTTTGTCTCTTTCTGTATCTCACTCACATTCTATCTCTCTCCCTTCCATCTCTCTTCTCTCTACCCATCACCTGATGTCTCGCTTTTACCGTCTCTCTCTTTTTCCCAGTTTCTCTCTCTTACTGCCTACTTATATCCATCACTTTATTCTCTCCAATGTCTTGTTTTCATGTCCATGTTTCTCTCTCTAACATCTGTTTCTCCCTCGCTCTCTCTTCATGTCTCAGTCTCCTCTCTCTCTAACTAACCTGAACTGATTCTTCATGATGCTGCAGCATTTCTTAATTAATCATTATTGTCAAGGAAAAGTTGGATTAAGTGAAAAATATACAAATCAGCTCATAAGAACAATTGTTGTAACCACTGTGTGTGTGTACTGTACTGTACTGTACTGTATATACACACTGTAGCTCTTTTGTTAGACAGATGTTAATAAATGACTGCTTGAGTGAAGCCTTGCTTCGACCTTTTCGTTTGAAAAGTGAAAAAAAAAACTAATTTAGATTTGTGGGTTTTGCAGACTTGTTTTTCGTTTTTTCATTTTTTGCTTAGTCACAGCAGAGAGGTGCATGTGCCCCGCTCGCGCGCGTGCATGCTTTATTGTGGATTTCTATTGTGTTGACCTCAGTCGTGTTGTGCGGGTCACTGTGCTTTGGATAAAGCAGGATTGTAATTGGTTCCCAGGCGGAGCTAGGAGAAAGAAAAAAAAAACAGGTGCTCGGTGGCTGTTAGCACAGCGGTGAGCGATAAAATGCTGCTACTGTGGCCCGAGGCAGGAGAAACAAAGTAGGATTAATTCTAGGAAATCAACCTGGAAGAAAAAAAAAAAAAAAAGAATAGAAAGTGCATAAGGGTTGGTTTCTTGGTCAAGCCAGCGGGAGCACGTTGTGTCCTTGTGTCGCTTTGGCAAGAGTGTTATTTATGAAGTAAAGGCAACGGTGTTGATTTTTCTGAAATAAAGGGATAATAGGTGTTCGTGGTTTTCCTCTTCGTTTAGAGCGATTATATCAGGCTAATCCCTGGATTGTTGTGTGTGTGTGCATGCTGTGTACACAAGGTGTTGTTGACAACGTTGTGTAACACACAGAGGATGCTGTGTCCTTAAAGTTCTTAACCACGGTCACACACATTTTAATGTTTTACTTGAATTTGTAGAAGCTCTGGATTTCAGTAGCGGTTGAATACGATGTCTTGCACGTTTATGATGGATTTAGTGTGTGTGTGCGCGTTTCACTCGGACAGTCTTGTAACAGTCGAAACTATGAGGATGATAAAAACAGATGTAACTATTAGCTCTGGAGTGAAAAGCTATAGGAGTCAAAGCTCCTGTGTGCTGTCTAGTCTTGTGTATTGATTTAAAGTGCGAACTAATGTAATATAATGACTTCTACATATTGACTCGGTTCTAGAATCTGATTGGTCAGATGATTTTGCATTATTTTTGTATAACAGCATGTCTCAGATAGGAGTTCTGCTGTTCCATGAATGAGAGGTTTATATTAATGCGGTCAGTATTGATTTTATGAGTAGCGGGGGGCAGGCATAAGAACAGAACAATGAACCAGAGAAGGTGTGGTTATACACAATGTGCCTGTGGCTTGCGGTTTGTAGGTGAGGGCTGTTGGGAGGTGACTGCCTGTGGCTGGAAGTGCTTGGAGATGCTTGGAGGTGCTTGTGGGTGAATCAAGAAGGTTGGAAGGTGGTTGGAGGTGGCTGCAGGTGGCTGTGGGTGACTGGCAATGGCTGGAGTTGGTTGGAAGTAGCTGGAGTTGTTTACAGGTGGCTGTCGGTAGCTGGAGTTGTTGCGTGGCTGCTGGTGGCTGGAGTTGTTTGGAGGTGGCTGGAAGTGGTTGCAGTTAGCTGGAGATGGCTGGATGTGGTTGCAGGTTGTTGGAAGTGGTTGCAGTTGGCTGGAGGTGCCTTCAGGTGACTGGAAGCACCTGGAGTTGTTTACAGGTGTTTGGAAGTGGCTGCAGGTGGTTGGAGTTGTTTACAGGTGGCTGTAGGTGACTGGCGATGGCTGGAGTTGGTTGGAAGTAGCTGGAGTTGTTTGGAGCTGGCTGCAGGTGTCGCATTGTCGCAGGTGGTTGGACGTGGTTGGGTGTCTGTGATAGTCGCAGACCACTGCTCGTCGTGCTGCTTCACTCCCTGCTCCCATGCTTGTTATTTCATAGAACAGCGAGCTCTGTTGTTCATCTTACATATTGTGAGCCGGTTTGCAAGACTAAACCACGTCTCCATGTGTGACCCCCCAAGGTGAACATAGTACACGCTGTTTTAAACTACAGTTATTTACTACCTTTTTTATTATTTTATTTATTTATTATTAATATTTTGTAATAAACACCTGTCTCTGTGTTCTTTCTGTCGCCGTGTTTCAGGGAACCAGTAACTGCTGAACATGTAGAGCGCCTGAGCTGACGACCTTATGACCTTTTACCTGCTTGTTTTTTGCAGAACCGAGTGGAGATCAACGACGTGGAGCCCGAGGTCTTCAAGGAGATGATGTGTTTTATTTACACCGGCAAAGCACCCAACCTGGACAAGATGGCTGACGACCTTCTCGCTGCTGCTGACAAGGTCTCGCTCACTCACAGACTCACACACTCGCACACGCAGCAAAGAGGCGAGGCACACAATGTTCCCGTTTTATTAAACAAAACAGAATAAGAGAAACGCATTCAGCACTGATGAAGCCCGTCTCTTAAAAGGTCTCCATTGCATAAGCAGCTGCTGTTCGCATTGTCCAATGCTTCATTACATCACTTTTTATTTCATTGTTTTGAGTTCATCCACTCTTTTTAGCCTTGTGCATGTTAACACGACCGTTTATAAATTGAGTAAATGTGTGTGTGTGTGTGTGTGTGTGTGTATGTATGCGTGCCTCATGTCCTCATCTTTATAGCTCTCAGACCATCTAGTGTGTACTGATGGTAGATTCTCTTGTCATGAAGCATCCCAAAGCTCCTCACTCCTCCTGTCTTGGCACCTTTTTATTTTTTATTTTATCATTTTTTTCTGGAGTATGCCTGCCTGTTTAGAATGACAGTTAAAGGACAGACTAGGTCTCGAAGGAGATTACATGCTTTTAGTTTGAAGTAGTTGAATATTGTGTGTGTGTGTGTGTGTGTGTGTGTGTGTGTGTGTGTGTGTGTGTGTGTGTGTGTTAGAAGTGACGTTATTTCAGAAAACAAATGTATAAATATATATAACATTTAAAGAAACTATCTGAGCAAGGGATCTTTTTAAGATCTGATGGTCTACCTTTTATCACCTTGTGTAATTCTGGATCACTAGGACGATCTGAATCTGAATGCATTAATTTTTTATAAAATATTGTTTCTAATACAGTGCCTGTGATTCTGATTAGCGTACATGTACACGATAGTGAGACAAAAATGTTTAGCAAATTTTTGTTGGTCTTATCGGCGCTTTCTGTTCAAGGCTACTGTCTCCCCAGTTTTTTTTTTTGTGGTCTGAGGGTGTACCGGGTGCAAAAACTTGTAGAAGATAAATTATTTTTTTATTTTTTATTTATTTATACAGCTCTTTTAACAATGGCCATTGTTGCAAAGCTATGTTAAAGAATCAAAAAGGAAATTAGTTGTAAATGTGTAAAGAAATATGCTTAGGAAAAACTCCCTGAGATGGCAATAGGAAGAAACCTTGAGAGGAAGCAAAGGCAACAGGGAACACATCCTCATTCAGGTGAACAAAAATAGTTTAGAACTCTTTAAACAAAATTTAAAGTGATACTCTAAGGAAGGTGAAAGTTTCTTAAAGCCGAGACATGGATTCATCACTACGTACAAGCCTGAGGAAACGGCAGGGAAACGGAAACGCCCTCAGTCGCAGACCAAGAAAAAGTTCAAAAGACAACCATCATCTGCTTACAGATTTTCTGAGATTCTCAAGGGCCAGTTTTGGAACATTATCAGGAAGAAGGTTCAACAATAAACTGCTGGTTACAGTGAGATGAATAAACTCCAGATTAAATACAGAGGAACGCCATTCCAAGGGAGTTGTGATGTTAAACGACAATTTCTGCCCACTGCTTAAAAATGTTAAAGCATCCTCCCTATAGTCCTGATCTCGCTCCATCTGACTTTCACCTGTTTGGTGGCCTGACAGCAGCTCTGCTGGGATGATGATTCACTTCTGATGAAGAGGTGAAGACAGCGGTGCATTCGTGGCTCGCAGCGCGGCCTAAAAACCTTTTTAATAAGGGGATTCGAAAACTTGTTTACAGATGGACAAAGTGTATTGAAAAGCAAAGAGATGTGTTGTATTTGTCTGCTGTATGCGTGCAGATAATTTTTGAACTCACTTTTGTATTAAATATGAAGCCATTTGACTTTTGAGTGTATTACAGTGTTTTGTTTTTTATTATGATGATGAGTGTGTTGGATGTCTCTGTGACCTCTTTCTCTCTCTCGCTCTCTCTCTCTCTCCATGGCTGTGTGCGCAGTACGCTCTGGAGCGGCTGAAGGTGATGTGCGAGGACGCTCTGTGTACGAGTCTGTCGGTAGAGAACGCCGCTGAGATCCTGATCCTGGCCGACCTGCACAGCGCCGATCAGCTCAAAACCCAAGCCGTCGACTTCATCAACTAGTGAGTGTCTGCCCTTTCACCGGTCCCCATCCTCATCCATCACGTCCTAATACACTCCTCTGACATACACCGAACAAGAGCTATAAACTGTAGATAACGATAACCTTCCGGGTCGTTTCGGGCGCTGCCCTGGTGCCGGCGGTACACTGTCTGGTTGAGATGCGCCAGTTCTCGCTTATCGAGGTATTATTTATATTCGCCGCTCTGATAATGAACCCGTCTCTCTACCGTTCTGTAGCTGTAACGGAGCGCTCTCCTTTCGTCTTCGTTTCTTTCCTTTTTACAAGGAAAAGCTGATGCAAGGATGTGTTGCTCCTCAGTGCTCTCTTTTCCTTAGTGCACTTTTACATCTCTCTGGCTCTCGTTTTCTCTCCCCTTTTTTGTCTTGCCCCTCTTTCACTCACTCTATCTTTCTCTTACTTTTTCGTTTTTCTCTCTCTCTGTCGATTTCTGTCTCTTTTTTCTTTATGTTCATCTTTTAATGTCCCTCTGTCTGTTTTGTGTCTTCCACAGTCTCTCACTTTCTTCCACTCCGTCTTATTTGGCTTTCTTTTCTTTGCCTTTCTGTCCCTTTTTTTTTTCTTTATGATTGCTTTTGACTGCCTGACTGTCTTTTTTTTTTTTTTTTTTTGGTTGCCTGTCTGTTTCTTTTTCTCTCTGTGTCTCTCTTTCACTGTCTGTCTGTCAGTCTATTTCTACTCCCTCTCCTCTCTTTTGCTGTCTTTTTTCCTTTGCCTGTTTTTCTGTTTGTCTCTCTCTCTCTTTTACCGTCTCTCTCTCTCTGTCTCTCACATGTGCACACACGCTCAGCGACCACAACAAAGAGAAATCAATAACCATGAGAGCAGCTGATACACGCTCGCTCTCGAAGCCGCATGATGAGCACTTGGCGCTGCTCCCACTCTCGTGTAGCCACCCGAAATTACTTTTAGCCACTTTATTAATGAAACCTTGTCAGTAACTCCATACAAGCTATTTTGCTTCTGTTTAACCCAGTCTTAAGTGTCCTTGAGATACAGCCTTGGTCTCTGACCGTTAACTACCAATCAGAGTAAGCAGACTGCTGTTATTGCTCAGTGAAAAGAGACCGGACTACTCTACGTCTTTAGTTAAATGAATAGTATAAATCCGGTGTGCTGCTCTCTTTAATAAAACGCTGCAACAAGCAAAGATATCATTCTGGAATTGGTACAGAGTGTTTTGTCCCTATAAATCAGAACGAACGATTTCTT
Source organism: Heterobranchus longifilis (assembly GCA_028570985.1). Taxonomy (NCBI): domain Eukaryota; kingdom Metazoa; phylum Chordata; class Actinopteri; order Siluriformes; family Clariidae; genus Heterobranchus; species Heterobranchus longifilis. The sequence continues at coordinate 21,178,059 of JAOVVB010000026.1, forward strand.
CTTGGCGGAGGACATCTTTAAGCCTGTTCTAGTGTTTAACCTGGTGTCACTTTCAGCACACAAACATGAGTGCTGCACTGCTTGAATTCACGATGCCTGATTTGTACTTGGAGTCACACGGGCATAATGATAGCGTTATGATTGTCACAGAAATCATGCACACCCCTTTCGTTGTCCAACGCATTACATTATACACAGTAGGTTTATTTAGCTGCAGTAAAAGCACCGCTTTTTCCTGTCCCTGTGTCCCATTTGCACCGCGCACTTCTGCTCTGTACGTGAAATCTGCGTCCCAGAAATATATATATTTTTTCCCCATGTCCTCTGTTGCTCATAGTTCACTTACTGTACGGTAAAACGTTCCGTATGCTGCTACTTTGTGATTACACGCAGCCAGACACACACACACACACACAGACACGGACCATGCAGTATACAAACACTTCCTCTGCTCAGCCTTTCTCTTTTTCTTCCTGGTTCCCAGCCTGGCCCCATTTCCTCAATTGTAACGATTGTAAGTTCACAATCACCGTTTTTCTTTTTATTTGTTTATGAGCATCTTGTGCTCTCCTGGGCGCTGTGCGGCTCCACGCAGAGTAATAGCGGAGTTATTGATTTGTTGAGGAATTGCTGGAGGGGTTTGACTGGGAGCATGCTGGGTTGAGCTGCAGCACTTACAGCCTTCATCCTGGCACACAACAAAGTGTGACAAAAAAAAATAAAAAAAACGACAGTAACAACTATAAAATTGTGGCTGGGTGTGTTAGCAGCAGTGTGTTAGCAGCAGTGCATGTTTACATTCGCAGGTGATTGCCGTTTGCTTTTGGCTGCTGTGGTCTACATTTCATGTTTATATTCAGAGAATATAAAGTCACTGGTCAGTGCATGACCTTTAGAATGTTTGGGGTCAATATGTTGTTGTTTTTTTCAGGACAAAGTGCAAGGTCTGAGCTTCCCACCAAATCCTGATATAGTACATAAATTATGTACATAAACATGTTTTACTATTTTTACACTTCTGTCATAGCGGACGCACAGTGTGTGTTCAGTTCCCAGATGCTGATTTTTATTTTTTCATTTTTTGGTTACCATGGCAATGATGGCCTTTTTAGCTCTTAAAAACAGTCGATCCGTTGATTTTAGGTCTGTACACTGCAAAACCTGATAGCAAGTGGCAATATCTTGAATATATCCTGAACATAGTTTAATTCATCTACTTTTTCTTAAAATAAGATCACAACAAACCAGATACAGTATAAGATCAATATGGCTGAAATTTTCAAAAATGTTAAGCAAAGATTTGATAGTTTGAGGAAATTTTACAGTAGAGGAAATTATTCTTGAAATGCACTTGAATACAGTGGGGCAAAAAAGTATTTAGTCAGCCACCAATTGTGCAAGTTCTCCCCAGCCTGGTGCAGGTGTACAATTTTGTTTCTAGTGTCCTTGGACAGCTCTTTGCGCTTGGCCATAGTGGAGTTTGGAGTGTGACTGAGGTTGTGGACAGGTGTCTTTTATAATGATCACGAGTTCAAACAGACGCCATTAATACAGGTAACGTGTGGAGGACAGAAGAGCCTCTTTTACAGAGGAATTTAACAATTAATTTACTAAAAGTTCTAAAATGTGATTTTGTGTATTTTGTGCACCAGGGCACAAAGCAAGGTCCATAAAGACATGGATGAGCGATTTTGGTGGAAAAAATTCAGGATGTGAATAAAAAGATAGATAGAAGATAGGTTTGTTGTGTGCAGTTAGCTACTACTGGCTAAGTCACCTATTTTGTTTATTTTGCTTTTGGGGACCATCATCACAGAGAAGGCTTTCATACGGAGCAGCAATTGGCGGCCTAGTGAACCTGCCTGCTCTATTTAAACACCCTAATGGGATACCCTGTTTTCTCTCAGATCTAGAGCCCCAGAGTTGCCCCTATTAGCTATAAGTTGAGTAGCTAGATGAAATTATTCGCTATTTTCGCAAGAAAAATTCACGGAAAAATGCAAATTCTCTGGTACATCCTGACCAGCTCCCCAAGTTTACCACTGTAGCTACACTGTGCAGTAATGTACAGTATACTGTATGTGACAAAGGCTTAACTTAAAAATTGTCCATGGTTCAGAAAGCAGTCAGAAGTGAAATGGTCACACACAACTCACATAACTGTAAGAGCATTTCCACTGTACATAAAGTTTATTCTCTTCACTTAGTATTAAAGAAAGAAAGTTCGATGTTTTTGTTAACAGGCACCAACAGAGCGTGTCCTGCTTTTTGTCATGCTGTACAAGTCTAATGCTCAACTTACAACGCAAGTTTGTTATAGTCGAATCAAATTGGAGACTCCTGGGTGTAGCCATGTTGGAGTAAGGTCTTTTAAATGTCAGGAACCCTAGCAAATCCATATAAAAGAAGAGGAAACAGAGGGTGTATGATTTTCACATGTTATTTTGGAATTTTACATAATTGGGCCCCTTCAGTGGTAAGAGTTTGGTGGGGAGAGGTACAGTAGAGGATACACCCCTGAACCCACACAGACACATGGTAAATGTCGTTAAAGGCC
>JAOVVB010000026.1:21186620-21201048 GCA_028570985.1 Heterobranchus longifilis
CAGGGACAGATTGAGGAAGGCTTCAGAATAGCTACGAGTCCGGTAAGAAGTAGCCGAAATGTTGGCAGAGTGAAGGGCGAGACATTTATGTAGGGAAGACAGGGCTTTTTTGTGGTGTGTGTGTGTGTGTGTGTGTGTGTGTGTGTGTGTGCGTGTGTGTGTGTGTCACTCGTGCATTTGAGTGTTTGTCGACAACCTGCACCTCTAGCCTACCTAGCTGCTACTCGCAAATGAACCGTCTGGCAATTAGGCTAGGCTACATTGCCATCCTCATCAAACTAACGAGTCTTACGTCTGTCACGATTGATCGAAATTGTTGTCAATCTTCACGCAGTACAAGAGCTATATAAATGACACGGCTGACTATCGGATTTCTAGGTAGACACACGTAGGCCTACACACCTGGAATGATGATAGCCCATGGAATTAACAATGAAAATTTTAAGTGTAGCCTACATCTTCACTAAATAATAAGCTATCTGCAGGATTTGTAGGCTAACACTGTGCAAATGCTCAAATTATTGCAGTCAGACTTTTAAAAACATTTAATAGTAGACTATGAGTTTTGTGCAGAACTACATCCTTGCTAGGTTGGAGGTCACTCACGTGTGTGTGTGTGTGTGTGTGTGTGTGTGTGTGTGTGTGTGTGTGTGTGTGTGTGAGAGAGAGAGAGAGAGAGAATTTAATGGAGGAAAGACTGCACAATGTCCTCTCATAGTCCTGACAGGATTATAAATACACCCACAATGCACTGCACATAACCCTGTGCTCGAGCAAATTGCTCATGTGCTATTGATGTCGCGCATGTCTCTCAGTGCAGGTTACACACACTCCCGTGATAAACGGCACATATCAAGGCCTTGAGAGAGAAAAGATGGGTGGATATTGAGGTGAAAAAGGGTAGGGGAAGGTGATCGAAAGTGACAGAGAGTGAGAGATTGAGGCAGATGAGGAGAGGTTGGTAGAGCATGTGTGACATTGATGGCTGGACACAGACATGCAGTATTGTGTGAAGTGGAGTCGTGGTGCGTTCAGCTCTGCACTATCTGATACTCGATAAAAATCAATAACACGCTAGAGATGTGGCGGGGATTGCTAATGCGATGTGAGAGAACGAGACGTGGTGCGGTAATGCTACGGAGTCATCTGGTTTAATATTTCTTTACCTCAACTGGAGCCGAGTCGTGATTAACACAAATGTACTAATCATCCGTTTCCTCGTGCTGAGAGAGACAGACACCAATCCTGTGTAACCAGAGCACCTGGAGAATAAAAGCCTACAGGACACTACAGACATTTTTCTAATTATTCTCTGAATTAAACTCTCTTCTCATCTCCTCCTCCCAACCTCATCTCTTCTCCTGTCCTCACCTGTCCTCTCTTCTCAATCTCCGCTCCTTCTCTCCTCTCTAGTCTTTACAACCTTCCCACATCTCTCCTCTCTTCTTCTCTGAACTTTCTTTCTTCTTAACCTTCTCTCCCTAAATCTCCTTTCCTTTCCTCTCAGCCTTCTCTCCTGTCTTCTCAACTTTCTCTTCTCTTCCCTCAACCTTCTTTCCTTTTACCCTGGCATTACCCTGGCTCTCTTATTCTTTCAGTCTCCTCTCCTCTCCCTTAAGTCTCTTCTCCTTTTTCCTTCAGTCTCCACTTCTCTCCTTTCAACCTCCTCTGCTTTTATTTTCCTCTCCTCCCAACCTTCTCCTCTTAACCCCCTCTCTTCTTTTGCCTCTCCTCCTCTCAACCTCACCTCATCTCCTCTCTTCTCTGTGCTCATCTCTCCTTATTCTTTCCTCTCAAGCTCTCCTCCCCTCTCCTGTCTTTTCAACCTTTCCACATCTCTTCTCTCCTCTCTAACTCATCTTTGAACTTCCTTTCCTCTCTCCTCAAATCTCCTTTCCTCTGGAGGGGTGTGTGTGTGTGTGGAGGCGTGTGTGTGTGTGGAGGCGTGTGTGTGTGTGGAGGCGTGTGTGTGTGTGTGTGGAGGCGTGTGTGTGTGTGTGTGTGGAGGCGTGTGTGTGTGTGGAGGCGTGTGGAGGTGTTTGTGTGTACAGTAGGTGTGTCTGTGTGTGTGTCTAGGTGTTTGTCTTTTGTGTGTGTGTAGGTGTGTGTGTGTTTGTGGAGGTGTGTGTACAGTATGTGTGTACACACTCATTAATCCTATGATAGTCCCACTGCTAACAGCTCAGGATCAGGTTCAGGTCCTAATAAAGTATAACTCGTCATCCAGACCATGAGGACAGGAGTGAGGGATAAAACACACAGGTGTCCTTGCTCTTTTATATTGTCTCCTTGTCTGTAGAGTTCTCTCTCTATCTATCCATCTGTGTGCGTGTGTGTGTGTGAGAGAGAGAAAGAGAGAGACGGAGAGATTTATCCTGCTTAAACAAGCGAATGAAAGGGTTTTGTTTTTATTTCACTAGTATTTCCCAGCTTGACAGTCTCTCAAGGTTAGCAGCACTGAGGCCTGCTATGTTCCCCCCCTCTCTCTCTTTCTCTCTCTGTATGTCTATCTGTTTCTGTAATTACGTAAATATATCTGTAATTCCCTTGTCTGCCGGCCTGTCTGTCTCTCAATGTATGTCTCCCTGTCTGTCTGAATGTGTGTATGTCTGTTTCCCTCCTCTGTCAATGTGTCTGTCTTTCTGTCTCTTACTGTCTGGATGTATGTATGTTTCCCTCCACTTGCTGTCTGCCTGTCTGTCTTTCTCTCTCTCTCTCTCTCTCTCTCTCTCTCTCTCTCACTCTTCACTGTCTTTCTGTCTGTCTCCCTGTCTGCCCTTGTATACACTGTTTTTCTCTTGTGTCTGTCTGTCTGATTGTGTATATGTATGTTTCCCTCCTGTGTCAGTCTGTCTTTCTATCTGTCTTACTGTCTGGGTGTATGTATGTTTTTCTCCACTCATTGTCTGTCTCTCTCTTTCTTTCTCTCTCTCTCTCACTTCTCACTCTCAGTATGTCTATCTGTCTGTCTCTCTCTTTGTCTCTCACACTACTTACTCTCAGTGTATGTCTCCCTCCCTGTCTGTCTGCCTGTCTCTCAATGCATGTTTCCCTGTCTGTGTGTATGTATGTTTCCCTCCTCTGTCAGTCTGTCTATCTCTGTCTCTGTCCCTCTTCCAGGTGTGAGTTGTTCATTTCTACACAGGATTAATTAAATGATAAGAACAGAAATAGTTTAATAAATGAGTAAATATAAATTAGAGCCAGAGAGCAAATAAAGCAAAACCAAGGACAGATTTGAGAAGATACGCATAAAATTAAAGACAGCATGTGACTTAAAGATGGCCCGAGATAAGAATGAATGTATGTGCGTTATGCTAAACGCCAGCCTCGGTAAGATCCCGAGAGGGCTTTAAGCCTCGGTACATAACTAGTAGTTTAGATGGGATTCTCACGGCTTCTAGAGCAGAAAAGCCTTGTATTAGACTCTCGTATGTCAGAGATCTGCTTTGGGATGACACAGCTTCACCTTGTAAATTCAGTAGCCCTTTACTCCAGTTAATTATTCACCATAATGCTACTGAATTCTCAATTCTGATTGGCTCTGAGGCCATTCATTAATTATCTCTACATCAGAGAGAGGTAAATAGAGATTATCGCAGTTATAAGGTGAAGAAATTACATCTTACTATAAACTGTTAAAATATGCAATGTTTCCTACATTAAGGAATGAAGCTTTGGGTGAATTGCGCCGGTATAAGCAGAACAGCGCACTTCAGACCATGCTGTTAAATCAAAATAACGCACTTTGGTTGCGTTAATTTTGTCTAACAGTCCCGCTTGCTTGTCGCGCTGCATCACTCCCCATCAGTATGCACTATGTTCATGTTTGTTTTTAGTTGATACTATATTCCCCCAAGTTTAACTCTGTTCCTTAGCTGAAAATAATGCACATTTTTTGACCAATCAGACAGAAGAATTCAATTGCTTTGTGATATAATAAATAAACAACTTTTGGCTTTGGTACATGAGGAATCCATTTTCAGATGTTGAAATGTCATCACACAGCATGTTGCTTATTACAGTATATTTTTATTTATTGAGTACACCAGTGTGGCATAGTGATGTCTGAGGGATAAAATGCAGGATTGATTATGGTGTGCAAGGTGTTGAACTCTTAAATATGTTTTGTTAGTCTTTTGGCTCCTTCCGTCGAGGTCGCCACACTGGACCATTTAATCCACACAACAACCACCCTCCCATTTTATCTGGGCTTGGGACTGGCACTGAATCCAGTGGCTGAGGTTTGGGCAATGGCGGGGAATTGAACCTGGGCCTTCTGTATGGCGAGAAACCTACTGTACTAGTGAACCACCAATGGCCCCTTCACATCTAAAACGTATTTAGTGAAATTCAGTGTCTGTGTGAGTGGACACAGCACAACATACAACAAGGCAGTGTACAATACTGCACTGTACACCTATTAGTCATATTAAGCCACACCTGCTTAATATTGTCTATGTCCCTTTTGTGCTTCCAGAACAGCTCTGACCCTTCGGACATGGACTCCACAGTATCTCTGAACGGGTGCTATGGTGTCTGACACCAAGACGTTAACAGCAGATCCTTTAAGTCCTGTTGCAAAGGGGGGCCTCGATGGATCAGGCATGTTTTTTGACTTACAGTACATGTCACTTGGATTGCAATCTGTGGAATTCGGGAGCAGTGTCAACACCATGAACTTTTTGTTACGTTCCTCAGACCATTTCTGTGAAAGAGGGAATACTGTTGCCATGGTTGGGTGTACTCGGTCCCCAACAGTGTTTATGTAGGTGGTCCTTGTCAAAGCAACATCAATGTGAAAAGCAGGATGCAACCAAAACATTGTTCAGAGCATTACACTGCCTCTGCTGGCTTTCCTTCAGCCCGTAGTGCAACCTGGTACCATCTTTTCACTAGTTAAGGGAACTCATCTACTGTAGATGCAAGATGCAAAAGAACATGATTCATCAAACCTGGCCACTTTCTTCCATTGCTCCTTGGTTCAATTCTGATGCTCATTTTTTCGCTGTAAGCGCTTTCATTCAGTGGTGGACAAATGTCTGACCCGTCTGCACCTACAGTACACAGCGCCATACACAGCAATCTCTGACACCTTTCTTTCATATCCATAACTTTTTCAGCAATTTGTGCCACTGTGGGTCTGACCAGGCAGGCTAGCCTTCGCTCCCCTTGTGCATGAGTAAGCTTTGAGCACACATGACCATCAGTTCACCAGTTCTCCTTCCTTGGAACAATTTGATCGATACTAACCACCAGGTATACCCCACAAGACCTGACATTTTGGAGATCCCCATGACCTAGTCGTCAAGCCTCAGATCCGTACGATTGCCGTTCTTTCCTGCTTCCAATGCATCAACTTCAAGACCAGACTGTATACTTACTGCCTGATGTTATCACCCTGACAGAAGTCATGGTAATGAGAGTCGGTGTCAGTCACTTCAGCTGTCAGTGGTTACATGTTTTTAAGGTTAAAAAAATAGGACAAAAATCCCCAACCATCCAGTGACCCAGCAATTTTCTACATTGCACACATAACAGGCACAAAAGCATACCCTTACACACAATTGCAACCTGCTGTACCACATCGATACACATGGACCATAAAAAAAAAATCAGTCCACGAGACACTCCAATCTTCAATTGTAGAAACCATGACTCCGTACAATTTCTTCTAGATTAGGTAAATCATCAGCACATCAGAACAAGCGGTCTTTCTTCCTGTTTTATCCTTCCATGTTCTGTTTTACATGTGTTTTACTTAAACATGCATGCCTACACACACACACACACACACACACACGCTTGCTCTCTGCGGTGGGTCTGAGAGGTGTAATTGGCAATGTGCTGTCGGGTTTTGCATTGAGAGGAGCTTTAATCTTCGGTCTCATTCAATATGCAAAGAGAAGGCTGGAGTGTGTGTGTGTGTGCATGCACTTCTGTTGCACAAATTCCCCTCAACAACCTGAATAAAATTTGCACCTTTAATGTATTAATATATTCATGTATGTTGCAGTGATTATGATGAACTTCTGCTCTGTGTTTATCTCCAGCAGCAGTTAAAGGGCAATGAGAGACAAATCTGACATGGTCATGGGAATTGAGATAAACAGTTGGACCAGAAATAAACTGTGCTGCATGTTTTTATAACGTTGCTGTTTTTACCAGACTAAAGGACTTGCTTGTTAGTTCAGACATTCAGTTACTTGTTTTGCCGTGGTGCTGAGAGCATACGGTTTTTCTCCCTCTTGTGATTGATGAAGGGCAAAGTGAAAAGAAAAGCTCACCAACAGCCAAGTTGCGGTGCAGCTATACTTAGCTGTTTTTTTTCTACAGTAGGTACTTTGTAATAACATATTCGTCCAGGCCTTCATATCGCATCAATGTAGATATGGTCTCATTGCCAGTCTGTCTTATTAAAGATAGTGTTGTTTCTGTACATGTCAATCAAAAAAAAAAGTGTGGCCTACTAGTTGCATTGTGGGAGAAGTGGCCTTGTTTCCTGTGACATGTCAGTCCCAGTGAAGTAGGTGTGGCCTCTGCACCAGTAGGTGTGGCTTCTGTACCTGTCAGTCCCAGTGAAGTAGGTGTGGCCTCTGCACTAGTCAGTCCTAGTGAAGTGGGCGTGGCCTCTGCACCAGTAGGTGTGGCTTCTGCACCTGTCAGTCCCAGTGAAGTTGGCATGGCCTCTGCACCATTAGGTGTGGCTTCTGCACAGCCAGTCCCAATGAAGTGGACGTGGCCTCTGCTCCAGCCAGTCCCAGTGAAGTAGGCGTGGCCTCTGCAGCTGCCGGTCCCAGTGAAGTAGGCGTGGCCTCTGCACCTGCCGGTCCCAGTGAAGTAGGCGTGGCCTCTGCACCTGTCAGTCCGAGTGAAGTAGGCGTGGCCTCTGCACCTGTCGGTCCCAGTGAAGTAGGCGTGGCCTCTGCACCAGTGGGTGTGGCCTCTGCACCAGTGGGTGTGGCCTCTGCACCAGCCAGTCCCAGTGAAGTGAACGTGGTCTCTGCATCACATATTCCCAGTGAAGTATGTGTAGATGTCAGTTTCAGTGTGGTGTTGCCTGTGTATTAATTAGTTTTCTGGTTGCATAAATACAGAATAATACTACTTAATCACTAGCTTTAAAGTAATCTTTTACAGATTGATCACATATCAAGTATTGATATCTGCTTTTTATTTCCTGGAAATTAGTGTAATAGTATGCATTTTTACAAAGATCTGACATTATAGGACATCAATCATGAGATCTTGAGAATGACCTTTTTGGACGACAACTTTCTGAATCTTTGAGTCAGTATGAGATCTACGATTGCTTTAGAGGTTATTAAAATGTTGCATTAATTCCAAATCCAAAGATTTTCTACTGAAACGGTGCAAAATAATATATCCTGTAGTTTATCTTCATTGCAATAAATCCCATTTGCTTGTGTTTATATTAGTTTTTCTGAGATCCCTCTGCACATGCAATCTGTGGACTACATTTCAGCATCATTGTGTATCTATTCTGCGACTGACAGGGAAGTGCATACTGGCCTCATGTACGAGTTTCTATTAAGCCTGTAGTCCAGTGAACACTCAGGGGAATGCAGTCTTTCTCAGGCAGAGTGGCTGTGTGCTACTGATGGGAGGAGGATATGCAGAAGGGGATAGGAGGTAGAGAAATCATCCATCGTTTTAGTGGGAGACATCAGTGATACATTCTTCATAAAGAGGCTTAGCTGGACACACATGCACACACACACTTTCCTGCCCAAAAGGTCACTACCATGAAATAAATGTATTTGCCATGTCACCTGATGTATTACCGCTGTCTTACCTCTTTCTCTGCATCTCCACTCCAGGACATCACTCCTCCAACACACACACACACACAGAAAACTGATGTTTTTCAGATTGGACCGGAGTCACTTTTGGATGAGGTACTAGATCAGATACATATCCGATACACGGTTATGCGACTTGAATGAGAACAGAAGTCTCACTTGTGAGCTGATGATGTCCGACAGGTTTGAGTCCGATATTATTTCCTTGTAATTATGAATGTGATCCGTCATGACATGCAAATCCAATTTGATCGAAAAACTTTGAGGATTGAAACAATGTGGCTTGTAAAATGGAAGCAGCCAAAGTTATGTTATTCTATTCCCACTATGATTGTATTTCTGTCATTTATGTCCTAGTTCTGTAGTTAATCTCTCTCTCTTTAAAAACAGTCTTTCCAGGGAATTAGAGTTAATGGAAACAATTACAATAATTACAAATTCCAAAAAAACATTTCCTAAAGTTTGACTTTCATGTATTTTGCATGAGATCATATGAGTTCTGTTAGTTCCTAGTCAGCTGTGAGACTTGAACATGGACATTCGGGTTTATTCCACATATGACATGTTTCAAAGCCATCTTTATAGTAATGAAACATTTACAACAATCAGAGCCACACCTCCTTCAATCACATTAACAGATGGGTGGTTGATGTGGCATGGCCTTTCTGTGGTCCGAAGCGTGAAGCATATTGTTCAGAACGTGCTGATTTATGTGAACATACTGAATAGCAACACAATTCATCACTCACTTTTTCACAGTTTTCATCCTAACATGAAAACGCTCGTATGCTTTAGGCTCGCACATTGGAGCTTAAAACTGAAAAAAAGAGAGCTTTATCTTTATTCAACAAATGTAAGTTCTATTCATGAGTTCTCTGTTTTCAAAGTCCAGACGTAGTATTTTGATCCAAAACGTTTTGTCTCAGAAACTGATATCAGATGGTCTGACACTATAGTTTGATACTCAAATGGGCAATTTTTGAACATCCTTGGGGGAGAGTTTTTTTTTTTTTTTTTTAAATCAGGGCGTACAGACAACCTCTCGGAAAATCATTGGAGGTCTACCAAATAGGTTATCTCTTGTTAACTTGTTGTTTTTGACACTCACACTTCAATAACCTTTTCCAGTGTCTTTTGATGTGACAGATTTACATACAAAATGGCAAAGATACATTGTTTTATTATAATTACTTTCAAATCCTTTGTTACCATTTTGTTTGCATATTAGCACAAAATTGGGCCTTGTAATTATTTGCTAAGTGCAAAGGGATAGGATAGGATCAACATTCATTTGGGTTATTCATTCATTCAATCATTCATTCATGGTCTATACTGCTTTATATTGTATATAGGAGAACAGGAGTGCCAATCCATGTGTAGAGCTAACACACACGCAAATACAGTACACTCACATGCTCATTTGTACACTATGAGCACTTTGGGAACATCAATTAGCCTAATCTACATGTCTTTGGAAACTCACCAAGGACTGGGAGAACATGCAAACTCCATGCACACAGACCCGAGGTGGAAATTGAACCCCGATCCTGTAAGGTGACACTGCTAACCACTAAGCACTAACCTCTAAACCCTTTTCTTGATACAGCAGGCAGGCCTCCTTTAATGGAACTAACTGGCACAGTGGGCACATCTTTTTCCCTGGGACTGATTGGTATAGGGGCAATGCCTCATGCACTAGGACTAATTAGTACAGAAGCCACACCTCCTTCATTGTGATTGGCGATTTCAGAGGCTACACCTCCACTGAGCCTGACATGATGAGGGATACAGGGAACTGACAAGGCCACGCCTTCTTCCCTGAGACTGACAGTTCCAGAGGCCACACCTTCTTCAGTGAGACTTAGAGAGAGGCCACGCCTCCTTCGCTGTTTAGAGTGATCACAATAATGACTGTCAAGACAACCTGCTAAACAGATTAAGCTTTTTCTCTCTCTCTCTCTCTCTCTCTCTCTCTTTGTATTTCTGACTGTCTTGTTATAGATGTGAGTGAAAGAATAGCCTCATATAATCTCACAGGGATTAGTTACAGTTTACCAAAAGTACATAAAAAGCCTGTGTAGAGCTCCGAGACGAGCTTTTTATGGACAGATAAGCTCAATATTAGCTTGTGATAGAAAGAGGAATGTGTGAAGCTGCTCTACAGGATGAAAAGCTCCCAGCAGGAATTTGACTAAAGAACAGAAAATCATTTTAACTGCTTGGAAACCAACCAAAGGAAGGGGGTCTGACCTTGTTATAGAGATGCAACTGGAAAAAAAAATGCACTGATATTTAATAAGTGAAATGCGGTTCAGTGGTGGTTTTATGTCTGGTGACTGACTTAACTCTGTAGGAGGACATGCGAGGTGTTAGTTTTATTTATATTACCATCATTAATTGCATCATTCTTAAAATTCTGTTAACAGAACAAGGATAAAATCCGGTGTTGCTGCTTCAACAAAAGTGGTAGCAGGAACTCTGATATGTTTCTTAGATAACTATAAATGGATTCAAATATGTTCTTTACGAGGTGGTATCAAAAAGTTTGGAGACGCCAAGGCTGCACACACAGTCACAGGGAGCACCAACCTTCATAAGTCAGCGTGCCAAAAGACAGAAGCTGTGCAACTGGTGGTTTTCTGACCATGAGTGTTACCACGTCTGCTATTTCATCATGGACAGCAAGTTAGAACAATGGACAAACATTAAATTCTGTGTGAAACTGGGCAAATTGGGCAAAGCATTGCAAAACCTCAGTAGATTATGTACAGGAAACAGAAATGAGTAGTTACCTTTGAGTCTTCTAGTCTGAGTCATTCTCTGCATAGCGTCTATGAGAGTCACGTGACAAAAGAACGAACGAGAAGATACGAGAGGTGAGCTGCTCATTCTGTTTATCATAGTATGTCCTTAGCTGCATTGTAATATTTTCATTCCTGGAACTACAGAAGGAATGTTGACCAGTCCTTTATGTTGAGGATCATTATTGGTGATGAAGTTTGGGTTTATGGAAGAGCTATGACCGAAAAACTGAGGCTTATCATCTTTTTCATCATTTGCATCGTGCATCGAGAATCCGTTCCCAGGGGCCAGACTATGACAGATCTGTGGTGTACGAATCTTGAAACCTTTTGAAACCACCTTGTGTATGAAAATAATCTGGGTTAGTACAGTACCTTCGCATCACCCCACACTATTGTGTTTTATTCCTTTCAGTCACTCTTGTGGAATATTCGGTAGCGGATAATACTAGCTAGCTAGCTAGCTAACACGAGAGCGCGTCACAGTATTTGTGAGGGGAATTAAATATCTGAAATGTTGGAGCGGTTAAAATCAAAGTTCAGTAGTACATAAGCACATTATAAAAAAATGTGTACTTTGCATCGCTTTACAGATTCCTTTATTCCTTTAAAGATGTAAATGTAGGAGGTGTCTTGGGTGGTAAAATTATTTATCAGCATATAACAACATTTAGCCATAATATTTAATTTAATTAATTGTTATTTAATATACCCGAGAGTAGTGGTGAAATATTAGAATCGTTTTCTTATCTGGATTTAAATAATTGTTTTACAGTCAGCTACAGACACTGACTGAAATAGCCGAACGAGACAACTGCTTTTTGAACGGAGATGCATCATTTTAATAATCAAATTAACAACTTTCATTCACTTTGTGTTTTCTCTGATGAAGTAAACATGCATCTGTGTATTTCTCCTCTAGGTGTATGAGTGCCCCCCCCCCAACCCCCCAGGACAAAACCATTATTTAATTAAACCTTGTTCTGTCACCACTGCATTGCAGTTTTGAAAATGAAATCAATGATTGGACGCCTGAGAAAAATAGCCATCAGACAAATCGCCCATAATGATAACATGCTGGAAGGAAAGAGTTAATATTGCAGTAAGGAAAGAAAGTGTGTCTGGGGAAATTTATTAGAGTGAAAATAACTGTGTGTTAGGAAAATGTCGAGAAGTTTTAAATTAAAGCTGGCAGAAACATTTATACTTGCGTTAGGTGGAAATATTCCCCAAACATACAGTAATGAAGCGCTTTTAGTCAAAACTAAAAACAGCTTTAGTGGGTCTTTTACTGAATGGTTACATCAAAAAATAATGCAATTAATAAGATCTTAATTAGAATTTTATTCTAAATCCTGTGTGTCGTGAAATATGAAGCTGACACATGAAGAAAAAAAGTAATCCCTAATAGACATGGCTACTCGGATAATAAAAAAAGGTCATTTTAAAATGTATATACACACTTCAGGAAAAGAAAAATAGCAGGATGTATATTATATTAATATAATATTATTATTATTATTATTATTAATATGATATTATCATTTATATATAAGACAGATAGTCACAAGTAACAGTAATGTAAATAAATGAATAATACCACTAACTGAAATGAAGTGCAGTGCAAGTGTTATGCTCGAACACAAAACATGATGTTTATGCTTTAGGAATGAAGAGAGAGAATCCTTTGGGTGCTTTCCCGTTATGGAACCAGACACAGATACATTTGAGCCCAAATTCTAATTGGTTTTGTGCCCAGGCCCAGATCATTGCTGAAATTTACTCCAAAATATAAATAAAAGTAGGCATAGCAAGAAAATTTTCAAATATTATAAATATTTATCTGGCTAAAACGATTACTTTACTAAGAATTCTTTAGCTCATAAACAGAGCACATCATAGTGGCCAGGTCATGTGTAAAAATGATTCATTATGCTCACAGAAGCACTCCATCACAGTTAGAGTCCTGGTGTATGGCTGTGCCATCAGGGAAGATAAACTCCACAGATGTGATATCCTTGTACGCTATGCATGATGGGTGCATCGTTTATGTGCTTCCCTTCTTAGCCTGACGCGCCCATTACTCTGGAATAGGGTCAGTCTGGACTCCACATGACCATTTTCCATCGCTCCAAAGTCCAATCTTTATGCTTCATAGCAAATTGAAGTCATTTTTCTAAAGAGTCTCATTAACAAGTGGTTTTTTCGTATGGCCAAAAAAAGCAGTTTAATCTCGATCACATCTAATTAGTTTTATATGATGTAACTTCATCAAGTGTTTAAGTGATCCTTTGATCATGGTCATGGGATTTTTTTTTTCTCTGACCACATTTCTTTTGTGAAGTTGATGGATCAGCACTATCCTTACAGGTTTTAATAATGTATTGGACAGCTCCTAACCCAATTCCACTCATTTTAGCAATCTCCTTAGCTGCTTAATGCATGCTCTTCTTAAATAGAGATTTTTTATTTTTTTGGCCAGACAGTGCATGATTTAAAGCTATTAAAATGTACATGAGCGAGTGTCCTTGTATTTACAATTCTCATAGGATGTGATCATTGACTTGTAAAAAAAACAAAAAAAACACAAACTGACTGAATTTCCAGGAATAGTGCAAAAGTTTGTTGTTCAATTGCTTCTGAGAACAATTTAGGAATTTGTTAAATGATAAATGATGATCAGTGTTGGAGATTTGGAAGCTGAAGCATTATACAGTACTTTAGACTTCAAAGGTAAAAAAAAAAAAACGGAACCAGGAATTTACCATGTATAGAATCAAGAGTTGTTTGATAATTGCATGTGACATAAAAAAAAAAAAAAAATCCAACAACATGTGACTTTTTAAATTGTTAAATATTTGTTGTCATCAGATGTTCTCGTAACATGAATAATACTAATATTACTTTCAGACAAACACGCTTGTCCCTTGGCTCACTTGCCTTTAAGTGCACATCAATCCAAATATCCATCTCATTAAAAATTCCATCAAAGTTAATTCTGTTATTTTTGTTTTCTCTCTCTCCCTCTCTTTTTGTTTTTGTTTCTATGTATCATCGCTCCTCTTTTGGGCCGATTTACATTCTGTTCAAAGTTTTCATTAAAATGCAAAATATTTTTTTCCATCTTCAATCTTGCAAATCCCTTGGCAGTTGAGAATTAGCTTCAGTCACACTAAGCCTCTACATCTCACACACTTACACACAGTCACCTTCTACCCCCAATTCCTCTTCCACTAGGTTACTGATCACCTTTAAAATAAATAAATAAAGAAATAAATTCATTTTGGATTCTAATGGCGTGTTCGTTTTTTTTTTTTTTTTATTCCTAAAAAAAAAAAAATCAAAACTGTGTACAATACACTGCTGCATTGGTTGAATACATATTTAAAAAATATTTAGACGTTTTTGTAACACGAAAATAATAAAACGGATTAATTGAACGAAGTGCAGAACTTTATGAAATCAAACGGGTATCCTGTCATGTCGCCCACACACCCACACAACAGTGCACGCACGCGGTCGCTCATGCGGCTGAGGTAATAAACAGATCAGTGCTGCTTTAATTAAGTTTCTCATTACGGCGGAATCAGTAAATAAAAGTTGCATTATTTTTACAAGCGTAGACTGCGAGCTCTTTCTAACGCTGGCGTCTGAAGCAGTTAGTGTCTCCCGAGCATTGATCCCCGAACACGCACCCTCAGGCTAGACATGCACCCGGGGCCAGGGGGTTCTCGACCACTTTGTATTCATCACATCCAACTAGAGCCATTACTCAAGCTACACTATGCCTTGCCCTTGGCTTTC
>JAOVVB010000026.1:21213534-21228335 GCA_028570985.1 Heterobranchus longifilis
ACCCACCCACTTACCCTAGCATCCATCCATCCATCCACCCACCCACTTACCCTAGCATCCATCCATCCATCCACCTACCCACTTACCCTAGCATCCATCCACCCACCCACTTACCCTAGCATCCATCCATCCATCCACATTCTTATCCATCCATCCCTCCATCCATCCATCCATCCATCCATCCACATTCTTATCCATCCATCCATCCATCCAGTATTGAAATTATACACATTGCTCTCAAAGTCTGATGATTGACTCTCTGTTAGATAACTGATGATGTCCATTACACCTTGACTTACAGCTGAATTTACAGTCAGCAAATTTCCTTTGGGATTAATAAACTATCCATCCATCCATCCATACTAAAATTCTACACATTGTTCTTAATGTCTGACTTTTTACCTTGACTCACAGTTGAACTCAGCTAGTTCACTGTATTCCAACGTGCTGTTTATTGCCTGCACTGCAACATTTACTGTGTCGACTTGTTAACTTCGTAATTCTATTTACCGGGAGGTTTGGAGCACAATATTATTTCCCCCCTCTTTCTATTGCTTCATACAGACAGTGAAAAAGAAAAAAAAACCCATTCTGATTTCTTGCTACACCACTTTCATGGTCTTACTGTAGTGAATTGGATTAAAAAGACAGAAAGGTGAAAGCATCGGCTTGAAAATCAGCTACCAGCAGAACTGATCGTGAAAAAGTAGCCAAATTTTTCCACTCTTTTGGACTATTTGATCCGATTGGACAATCCCCCTTGAGCTCGAGGGCCTATCTGACAGCGTGCGAGGCCTTAGCCGTCCGTCAGATGCTTGTCTGTAATTTGTGATTACAGCACACACGAAGGAGGTGGCAGATATTAATTCAATCCAACGCTTGAATCTGTTTGCCTGCATTTGCATATTAATGAGAAATTTTATGGATTTTTTTTTCCAGTCCCATCTTTTTCTTTAGCAGGTTGGGAAAGCAGAAGATTTAAAAGTGAGCGTGGAGGAAGAAAAAAAGAAAAAGTGATATTTACAGCACTTGCGTCTGGCGATTTGAGGTCAGTGTCTGCTCGCGCATGGATTTGCATAAATTTGCATGGGGAATGAAGCTAGGTGCACAAGGCGCTTATTGTCGGACTCCTATGTTCATTTACACTCTTTTAAAAGCGTGTGTGTGTGAGATAGAGCCATACACAGGGAAATTACAGAGTGAAAGGATGCTTTGAAGGAAGCGGGGTGACTGAGCACTTATTTAGCGAATACACGTGTAATTGTGCAGCGACAGGAGGAAATAACACCAGAGCTAGGAGTTAACACACACTTTCAGTTGTTAATACACATCTTGCTCACTTAAACCCACTTATACCACGCTGCTGTTGAATCTGACTGCTCAGACTGTTGATTATTATTATTGTTATTCACTTTTAACAGCAGCTCTGACAGTTTTGTTTTGGCTTCAAGACAAATCACAGGTTTAAATTAATGCGATGTCATTTTAAGTTTAATCGTTTCTATAGTAACAGCTTGTTTACAGGGACTTGTACAATGTACTGTATGTTCCACAGAATTTAAATCCGATGGATTTTCCCATCCATCCATCCATCTACAGTACGAACCTCTGTAGTCCACCCAGGGACTGTGGAGGCCAACAGGGGAAACCACTGTATTTATTCCCATCCTACGACAGTGGTGGGACCTCCGGTCAACATTCTCACTCGCATTCACACACTACAGTCAATTTTTGAATGCCAATTAGTCTCATCTGCATGTCTTTGGACTGTAAAAGGAAACCACCATGCGCATAAAGGACATGCAAACTCCATGCACACAGATGTGAGGAAGAAAGTGTGCCCTCAACCCTAGCGGTGCAACATAACATCGCTAATCACTGTGCTGCCATTTTTAAAGCTTTCTATGCATACATATTCATTTAAGATTTATGGAAAGAGTCTCCAGTGTCAGCACTTCTCAGTAACAGGCTCAATTTCATTTTTTCCCTTAAACTTTAACAGAATAAAAAACAAGTGTCTGGAATGAAAATAATATTATATAACATGGTATATGTTACTTTAAATGCTTTTGTGGCGATCACTAATTTATAAAATGCATAAAAGTAATTACTGTGTATAAGCGGAATAAAACACTTTATAATAGAGGTTTTAAGAGAAAGTACTGTACATAGAGACCATTTATTCTTATTATTCTTATCTTATTATGCAACATTGTGCCTCGTTAATGCACCTAAATGTGCAGTTCTTAGATCCCCAACTGACTGTCCTGTTGTAAACAGTGTATCATAGTTTTTTGAATAGAATTTATCATTTTTCACTCATAGTTATTTGAACCTAGCCTTTCATATTTTTCTACACCTTACATTGTGTTGTACAATCCATGAACTGGCTGCTGTAACATCCGTCCGTCCGTCAAAAGGAAAATAAGTTTTAATGTGGTAACTTAATGTAACTTAACTTTAATGTGGCTCTTCTTTATGTTAATCTAAGTTTTACTCCCCTGTTGTTGATTGTTTCCCTATGACAGCATGTTCCAAACCTGGATTTTTGATTGTGCAGAATAACAGAAGACATGAGGGTCATGACAAGTGTTATGACACCTAAAATGAAACCAGGGTCTCTCTGTGTGTAGAACATCTAATACTGCATTTCACAACAGCAGTGCTGTGAACATCTTCAGACTTGTACAGTAGGTTATGAGTGGTAGGCCTAAAATTCATAACCGTATAAGGTAAAAAAAAAAAAATGCATGACAAAGAAACATGTTGTACATGTTCAATAGGTACATTCAAGACTAGGTTTGGGAGTTATCAGGCTTATGGTGATAAAGTATGGAACTTCTTTAGCCAATGATAAGTTATTTTTTTGTGCTTTGTCTGATGTAATGCATGTTTAATTGTACATTATACACAATATACATTTAATATACACATTTAATATTTATATAATATTTATAATATAAATAATACATATATATATATATATATATATATATATATAAAATATGTATAATTTATAATATAATATAAAAATGTATACTGATATTTAATATTTTATATACAGTGGTACCTCGACAAACAAATTAAATTCTTAAGGCAATATATTTTTTTTATTGCAAGACACATTTTCCCATAGGAAATAAAATAAATGCGGATAATCAGTTCCAACCACCCAGAAATATTACCAAAATTACCAATTTCCAACACTATAATCATATTTTAACATATAGAAACAATCAAAACATTTACAAATGAAGTAAAATATGAAATAAATAGACATTAAACCTCACTTATCCTTAATTTATGATTTTTTTTGGCTCTTTCTGTTGGTGATAGGTCTTTACTAAATCTTGCACAAAATCCCCAAAAAAAAAAACGCAAAAATATGTAAACTCGCATCGCTTGGCAACAAGTTTTGATCGGCTACTAGAAGAACACAGAACCATGCAGATGACTCTGAACCAGTGGACAAAGCAAAGTCCATAAAGACATGACTTAACCAGATTGGTTTGGAAGAACTTGACTGGCTTGCACAGAGTCTTGACCGGAACCTGATAGAACACCTGATAGAATTTATTTGGGATAAATTAGAGCGGGGACTGTGAGACAGGCCTTCTCGTCCAACATCAGTGTCTGACCTCACAATGTGCTTCTGGAAGAATGTTTAAAAATTCCCATAAAAACACACTCCTGAACTTTGTGGAAAGCCTTCCCAGAAGAATTGAAACTGTTATAGGTGTAAATGGTGGGCCAACACCATATTAAACCCTATAGATTAAGAATTGAATGTTACTCAAGTTCATATGCATGTGAAGGCAGGCAAGCGAATACTTTTGGCAATATTGTTTACATTGTATAACGTGTCATTTCTTCCTGTCCCTGGTAGTCGTCTGAAGTAAGGTATGATATCGGTGAAGATGACGGTGGCTACCTGGTGCATGGGTGAATTTCCACCACAACCTTTACCTCATTTAAAGTCTCTGTGTACACTTAAACCAACTCTGAGTTCACTCTGATACAGCATACATTACATAGCTGAGGGACACATTTTATTGGGTTCTGTCTTGTACAGTATAACCGGTTCCTGAATGTTCTCTTCCCAACTCCAGTGTCCAGGGGTTTATAAGAAAGCCATTATTTTGACCAATTTCCTGCATTCTGGTGTTTTTCTTTACTGTTTCCTAGAAGAGGCCTGTTCTCTGTGTATATGTGTGTGTATGAGATGTGTCTGTAAAGAGTGGTGTGTGATGGGTGGTGGTGTGTTGCGGTCACGCTTGTATGCCGCCCTGCTTTATGAGTGCCTGTGCAGGGGCCGTTAAGTGGCTGCACTCTTTTGTAAAGGTTGTCTGCCTCTTAAATGCTGTCAACTTTATTAATGTCTCTTTCTGTCTCCTTGCTCGCTTCTGGGCCTGGACTCAATTCTGCTCCCTGGCGCTTTTTATGAAGAGGAGAGTGGAGAGAGAAGAAGGGAGAGAGAGAGAGAGAGAGAGAGAGGAGGGTTGCAGGGTGAGATGATAAAGAAAATGAATGTCCTTCCATTGTACACGCACACACATGCAGAGCGTGGCTATTTAGCAAGCCGGGAGACAGCGGCGGAGGTTGTAAAATGGCCTCGTGGCCCGAGCAGGACCACAAATCACCACGACATCGAGGACGCGCGATGGAATGGAGCTGTCAATCAAAGCGACAGGGCGGGGAATAAGTAGAGCCATGCGTCTCCGGCTCTGACCGTCTTAAACCTCGCTCCGTGTGGCATTTTAACTGCAGACTCAACCTTCAGATTGCTGAGAGCAGCAGTGTGTCACTATCCAGCTGCACTGACTCGCCAGTCTAATGAGCTCCAGCAGTGCACTCGTTACATGGATCTACCCGCCATGCCATGTTCCATCCGATATGTTTGTCATGCTAGTTGTCTGATCATCACTCATACCAGAACATAATGAAGAAGTCTTACCTCGGTAGATCTATTCAACTGAGATATTACAGACCCGAAGCAAACCTTTACAGAGGGCACTGGGTACAAAGGAGAGGTGAAAGAGAAAAGCAGTAGGAGGAAGGAGAGACATGATCTTAGATTAATATCAGGGGAAAAAAACAAGCTGTTTTAGTGAGAAAGTGTTATGCTTATAAAACGAAAAATCCACTCTTTGTGAGTTGGTTTTGTTAGTTCTTTTCTTTAATAACTTGCTATCTTTAAAAAAAAAAAAATCATCCAGTACAGTATCTTACCCATAATGCAGTTCGACTATTTGCTGATAGTGGTGATGTGGCATTCTGTTTAGCTCGCTCACCCCCTCATGTGTACTTTGTTTTAAGAACAGATCCAAGTCTTTATGTTTCGCACAAATCCTCTCATCATAATCGTGTTTGTCATCTTGTAACGCACTAACGAGATGATCCGAGTCTCTATCCTAGTTCAACACATCCGTTGTTTAGTGGTATTGCATTCTAGAACTTGAGTCCAGATTTCTATCTAATGAGCCTTTCAACTGAAAAAAATTTGTAACTGTGACTCTGAGGTTTTTGCTTTTTTGAAAACCAACCATTAATCCTTATGTTTAAGATTCGTGATTTTTCTCCTCTTGTTAAACACCATTACAAACACTGTGCTAGCAACTTCCAAGTGTGACTTAAGCGAACCACACTAACAGCTTTTCATGCAAATCAACCAACAAATTGGCAGCAGAGACACATATGGCTTTTTAAAAATTACTATTTTTCTTGGGATTTAGTAGTAGCTAATTCCCACCTGTCGTTAGGGCACTAGATCCCCCATCAAGGCTACAACTCCCAGCCAGGTTGGGCTGAAGACTATCACGTGTCATGTGACGCCAGCCAACCACATCTTTTCAAACTGCTCGCTCATGCACCATAGGGAACAGCGTAACGCACTCGGAGGACAGCGCTATCCACTCCTTCCGCTTGTGTGAGCTTGTGATTGGCTGTAGTGCTGCGATCAATGTTAGAGAACTAGAGTGCCTCCCATCCCTCCCCTCTGAGACAGCTCAGCCAATCAGCTCTCTCCAGGTCCCCCTGGCTGCAAGAGGCTACAGCATCACCCGGGATTCAAACTTGCGATATGATTTTTTGATATACAGTACCACTATCACTAAAGGTTTCCAGTGTTTCCTTCCAGATTTTTTCAGCAAACCTTGTAGCTTTTTTTCATCACTTTACGGAGGATCATGCAATCCATCGTTGATCCCCCCAGCTGTTTGTCCACCCTGACTCTGACACGTTCCTCAAAAAAAAAAAAGGCACAGCTGAAAGAAAACAGAAAGATGAATAAATGGCAGCAGACAGAAACCATTTGCGAGTTTGCTTTCTCAGCTTCCTCAGCAGTATGAAGAGATGTATTGATTGCTCTGTTTACACTTCCTTCATATCTCCACTCGTTTATCGTTTGATAAATGAATAGTTTTGTTTGTAAATTTGCTCCCGAATCTCTTCGCCTCTTCTTTCGCCCAACCTCGCCTCATGATTCATCATGTCTTACTCGTCTACGCGTCCAACGTGACAATTTCACCTTTATCAGTAGTGTTTGTTCAGAGGATTTCATGGGAGATTTTTCTGTGTACATTCAGGAAAAAAATTTAATAATCTAGTTTTGTGAGATAATGCAGCATGTACAGATGGGATTATGTGCCTGGAACTGATTAATGTTTTACTAAATGCCACAGTGTTAAAACCATCTTAAATATCAGAGAAAGGCCAAATCATTTTTCAGTGAACTTTGTGCTTTGGTGCC
This sequence comes from Heterobranchus longifilis, assembly GCA_028570985.1. Classification (NCBI taxonomy): domain Eukaryota; kingdom Metazoa; phylum Chordata; class Actinopteri; order Siluriformes; family Clariidae; genus Heterobranchus; species Heterobranchus longifilis. Next base: position 21,220,283 of record JAOVVB010000026.1, read on the forward strand.
ATTTTGGTAAATTGATTGCTAGTGATTATTAAAACAGATCCTTCAAAAAGATTTACAAAGAACTCTCCTATAAGAAAATGGTTGATGCACATGAAACATTCTTTATCTCGCCATTTATATAACTGGATCTCAACATGCAATTTTTTTCCCCACATATGGAATCAAAAACAGAGCATTCTAACATTTTTTTGCATAGGGACATGTCATTCCATCCAATCAGTTAACTTGATTCATGTCATATACCTGCCTTATCAGTAAAAAAGAACATTTATTGATTAAGAAACCATATAGGTGATGGATTTTTAACTTTAATAAAAGGAATTGATATAAAAATATGCTATTTTTATAAGATGCAGAAAATGCACCATGAAATGCTACAGTAGATAATTAAGTTTTTATTAATTTATTATTGTTATTATTATTATTATTATTATTATTATTATTATTATTTATTAATTAATTTATTTAAAAAAACAATGAAGCGATAGAAGCCAGGAGTTGTGGTAAATAATTATTATAATTAATTTTTTTTTTTGTTTTGTTATTTAAACATATACATCAATCAGCCATAAATTTATCACCATTAACACTAAAACTACCTAGACTTATTATTTTGTGCCACTGGGGCGCTCTGGCCCCTGGGGTGTGTTTCTGCAGTGTTGATCCTCCCAGTGGTGTCTGGCCCCAGGTCAGTTGACAGCGGATCCTTTGGCGGGTGCTGTGGGTTGCAGGGTGGGGCCTCCATGAATTGGACTTGTCTGTTCTGTACAACCCATGGATGCCTGATCAAATTGGGATAAGGGGGGTTTGGAGCCCGGCCTTGGGCTCATTTCATGCTGGACCGATCGAGCAGTTGGCATGTGGTGCACTGGGTATTCTGGGGCCCTTCTATCTTTGTCAGCATTTTTTTTCCATGAGTTGTGCTGCTGTGGCTTGTTTGTGGGATCCGACTGGATGGGCTGGTTTTTGGTGACCATGGGTGCCCATGATCCTGTCACCAGTTTACTGGTATCTATTTGATAATCAATGTTATTTACTTCACCTGCCCGTGGTGTTAGTGTCATGGCTGATTGGTGTAAAATTGCACACAGGTAATTAAATATACGATGCCTGAAGTTAACTGGTTGGACAAAACCTTATTTTGGGATTTCATAACAAAGGGGGTGAATACATATGCACTCCATGAACACATATGCACTACACCCTTATGTAATTAATAATCAATGATAATGTGTTAATGCTATATGGTGTTAATATTATGGCTGATTGGTGTAAATGGAAGCATGGAGTTGGTGGTAAAATTCTAATAAAAAAATCTAGTCACTATTACTTAATAACTTATAATTTGATATATTACATTAATATTTTTATTTCTAGTTTTATAGCTATTTTGACAGGCTGTCTTACTTTAACTTGATGCAATTAATTAATACAAACATTAAAAAATATATGAATTTACTAAATATTAACTTAAAATTTAAATTTCATGTACGATTCCCCAGATAGTATGTACACCAGACATTGCTTTAACAGAATTCATCAGTTATGGTAATTCATCAGAGTCCATGTGTGAATTGTTTAAGAATATCACATTTCTGACATTTGTGAGTAATATGACATACACATACAGTAGCTTCCAGTAAATATTATAGCCGTATTTTACCTATATGCAGTAAACATTTATGTCTAGCAGTTGGACTGTTCACTATAGTGCATGACAGAAGACTTGAAAGATAAAAGCCACCTTGGTACAATGTGCTTGCGTTCAGCTTTATAGATCAGGTGAACTAACCTCATTGGATTTAGTTTTATTTCATTAGTCTCACAAGGAGAATCACCACATTTCACCAAAACCAACAAAAGTGGCTTTAAATTAAAAGATCAATATATTGTCGAAACTCAATAGAAACAATATTATTGTACTATGTTTCTGAGCATTCTGAACATTTTTAGTGCCTTTTTTGGACATGTCTCATTCTAGAGCAGTCATGCCCAACTTCAAACAGTGACTGTAAGAGTATATCCATCTTCCACACATGTTGAGTGATGCTTAAATCTTGTAATAGTCTACAGAGTTGGAACACATGAATTAGACAGTTAAACGTCAAACCGTGTGTGACTCAAGACTTTCCTGTCCACATTTAGACTTCCTTGCTTGTGGGAAATCGTCTTCTGTTGGATAATATTTTTTTGCTTTTCTTGGCTTTTTCTTTTTCGCTTCATCCAAGTTTATATGATCATGATGACTTGCATATTATAACACGTAAAACATGTTATTCTGACAATACGTATGTATTATGCCCATATTGACTTGTGTCCCTGAAGTTGCAGGTCTTATGAGACATCTCAGACCAGACCTGCTGATGAGACATCACTCTGGAAACATCGATATAACCACACCTTTATTGCACATCATTTCCTTTCGTTAATTCCACCTTTTGTGTTCATTTAAAGCACAGTAGAACTCAAATAATGCAGATTTTTTTAATATTGTTTTAAATCATTGCATAGAGTAATCGAGTAATGTATTCATAAGTCATTGCTTTGGGGATGTGGACTAATCCGATGGTGGGGAAAAAACTAAACAGTGAAGCAGATGTAAGAAAATAAAAATGAGTAAAATAAAACCCTTTCACTGTGGCAGAGAAAATTCCGCTGTGACCACTACTGTGGCACAGCAAAGCGCATTCTCCGAGCCACAGGTTGCTCAGCACTATCCAATCTAATTGGGTTAGACTCAGATCAGCGGTGCGCAGCAGGTCAAAGATTCTGATCCAGTCTCATTGTGGATGCTACTGCGGCTGGGGATGCACATAGCACACACACACAACAAAAAAAAACACTTAACTGCTGCTGTAGGCAACACTAAATCATTGAGGAGTCTCTGCTCCGCACTGCACGCTGTCTGTCTCCAAATCATCACTTTCAGCTAAGCCACTGCTTGTTCCCAAATATTTACATTTGGCAGAAGCGCATGTTCCGAAGGACTTTCGTTTATCTCGTTTGTACAACTGAGCAGTGGAGGGTTAAGGGCCTTGCTTAAGGGCCCAGGCAGTGGCAGCTTGTCAGTACTGGGATTTGAACTCATGGCTTTCGGATCAGTAGTCTAACATCTTAGACACTGAGCTACGACTGCCACTCTGCATGTATTTGAAAAACTGGAACAACCTGAAGAAGTCTATGATGAACACACACATTTGTAAGCGTGCACATTTATTGCTGAAGTGAAGCCTATAAAAGTATCGAAGCTGGACAATTAATTTCTTTAATTTTCTGTTACTATCACAGCAGTTTGTCACAATCTTTGCTGCAAAAACAGCCTCAAATAAACAGGTTTTACATTAACTTTGGAAATGATAAGTATCTAACTGATTAAATAAAATCTTCATTAAGTAATAAAAAATGATTTCAAGCTTGAAATATATTCTTGGTTTCAACTTGATTGGACTGGGCAAAAAAAATCACAAAAGTTCATTAATTTTGAATAACCTCCTCAAGATGGTCAGGGTCAAGGCAGATCCTCGGAGCTTTGCGGAAAATAATTCTGGATCGGACATAGCAGAGCATCTCTCTCTCTCTCTCTCTCTCTATCTCTCTACAAATATAAACACACACTCACACTTCGTTCACACCTACAGTACCCAATCCAGCTACCAGCATGCTTTTATGATGTGCATAGAAACAGGAATGCGCACAAACAGAGAGGGCTCTCACATTTATGGAGAGAACTTGGGGTGGGCAACAACTGATTCTATAAAATAAACATGAACTATTCCATAAAATATTCGATAAAATATTCAATAAAAGACAATCTCATAAAAGCTTTTTTAGATAGATAGATAGATACAGATAGATAGATACTTTATTGGATTGGTCTTGAAGGAAATTCCATATTATTTTATGAACAATTTTCACATTGTTTTCAAAATCAAATAAAAATTTGATTCGTCACATACAGTACATAGTTATACATGGTATGATATGAAGTCAATGCTTATACGACTGCTGATGACCTCAAGATTTCAAAAGAAAGTTTCAGTGCGAAATAAGAAAGGTACAGTAAGAGAATTTACAAATTAGAAATATAAGAGAAATATGGAAATAAACTTGGATGTAGAGGACCTTTAAATTTACATAATGCACAAGGAATAAAAATAATGGAAATAAACTATTACTATTAATAAACTAAAATATTAGATAGTAAAATCTGTAAAAATAACAAAAATAAAAATAGAAATATAGAAAATATATAATAAAATAAAAAGTATAGTAATGTAATGTAGTGTAGAACTGTATCCAGTTATGGCCAAGATAATGTGTTTTATTAACAATATGAAAAATTCATCCAACTACTTCGATGAGTATTTTAAATGCATGCAAATTTTTTTTCCTCTGATCTTGTCTGAGATGTACATGTTCAAGCTGTAAGAAGTAACACTTCATCAAGTTTTCATCTCCTGGAGAGAGTTGTCAGAGATTTCTTACAGTATATAGCTGTTGTCTGAGCCTGGAGCGAATGCTCCCATGGCAAGTGACCCAGTGTGTGGAGTTGCACTCTCGGGTCAAAAATGTACTGAATTTCATTTTTACTGGGTGTTGGATTATTCTTCTAGTTTTCTTTTATCACATGAGGCATTCCCCTAAGCATTTGCCTGTATAGCAGTTTAAAGGGGGTGGGGTGATACTCACCTTCTGAAATGCTCTTACAACCTACAACCTGAAAACAAAATGGACATTTTCATTTAATGAAACCTTTAAGTAAGAGCTTGATCCAACCAGTTAACTTCAGACATAACATAATTGATTAAAGGTCTACCTGTATGCAATTTTGCACCAATCAGATATAACATAAACACCTGAACTAAATAACTTTAATTGTCTTATATATCAGTAAACTGGTGACAAAGTCATGGGCACCTTTGTCTCCTTTATGCTTTTGGAGAGCAAAGGTCATTCCATCCAGGCTGATCCCACAGAAAAGTCAATGCAGAAAGCAAATTGCTAAAAAAAATAATGCTGGCTATAATAGAATGGTACAAGATCAGACCACCCAATGTAACACAGCTTGCTGTGTATGGGGCTTAGCAGACAAAGGTCGAGATTCCCCAAACAGCATATGGCAGACATGAAAAAATGTTCTCTGGTCAAACGAGACTATCATTACCAACATGGGAATGTTATGTGTGCCTCAAACCCAGCACTTCCCATTCCATCACCCTGGGACGACTATTGCCACAGTGAAGCATGGTGGTGGTTTCAGCATGATATGAGAAAATCTTTCATAAGCATGGGACTGAAATACTGATCAAGATGGAAGGAAAGATGAATAAAACTAAAAAAGAAACAATGGACAAATCTGTTTCAGTCTGCCAGAGATTTGAGACAGGGGATGGGGGATGAGCTTGCAGCAGGACACCGACCATAAACATACTGCTAAAGTTACACTGGGGTGGTTTGAATTGATACATTTAAATGTCTTGGAATGGCAGAGTCAATCCTTGAAGAATGGTTTACTAGATGTGCTAAGATACAGTAATAGAGACATCACCCGAGAGATTTGCAATTCTTGTTCTTTCAGCTTCTTCTGTTTGGCTCAGCAAACCCTCTGATCTGCACATTCGACTTATCTGGGCTTGGGTCCAGCACTTAGAATGCATCTTGCATCCAGTGGCTGGGTTTGGGCATTGGCTAGGATTCAAGTGCAGGCCTTCTGCTTGGCAGGTGAGAAGCGGACCACTGAGCCACCAGTGGCCTAAAGAGAGATTTGCAGCAACAACAATCTCTCCACAATTTGGGGTTCGGGGATCTATTACAAGTGAAAAGGAATACCAACCTTTTTTACTTCTTTTTTAAAACTATTGCTTGCGTCACAATAAGAAAATATTCACAAATGTGCAAATCGATAAATCTTAATTTCCAGGTTATAATGCAACAAATCAGGAAAAACATCAAGGTGACGAATGCTATCGCAACCCACTGTACTGTATGAGCCTGGCTTGCCCAGTTGTCTCAAGTATGTGATGGACATATATGTCTCTCTGTTGTTCTTTGTTTTTGATTGTCATGAGTGGATTCACATCTCAGTGAATGCACCTCACCGTCACCTCCCAGGAATTTAACCAAAGCTAGTGACTTGAATCAGGCTTTGCTGAAGCCCAAATCCATCAATACATGAAGTGTACACCCTTAACTAATGAAAGGTCTCTGGTATAATGCCTCCAGATTGGGGGTGGATCAAAGAACCTCAGAGCATATGGTCTATCTCTATTTGAGGACAGTGAGACCTGAAGTGCTCCACCCACTTCAACCTCAACAAACCTATCTATTGATTGGAGGAGAAAGACATAAAGAGGGCTTGATCGTGGCCTGCACTTGCCCATTCTTGACCTACATCTCATGTTGTTGCTTCTGCCTCATGAGGACTGCTGCTTCTTCATGAATTCAGAAAGGGAGGTTATACAGTAGATCCTGAAAAAGAAAGAGATATAGATGAATTAATGCTAACAAAAGCACTGCAGCTACCGTATTTGATTTGTTATGGGATTTATTTGGAGAAAAATAGCTACAGATACAAGGATACAAACCTATAAAATAATATTCTTGCAAAGTGGCCTGTTTCTTCCTTCAAAAGTTAAGTGGTTCATATGTACTGTACGTATCTCTCTGTCTCTTTTGCTATATCTCTCTAGCTTTTATTTCCCTCTTGTTTCAAACCTAATTTTCCTCTGAAACTTTCTGCGTCAGCATATGTGCCCTGTCTGCCTTCAACCAAGAACACACACTCTCTCTCCCAATTAAACTGCTATATTCTCACCACACACACACACACACACACACACACACTGAGTGTATACTGTACTGTACCAGCCTCTCTATCTCAATCTCATTTAGCCTCTCTTCCACCTGACTTTGCATTTCTCTCTCACCCATTTCTCACACACTTCTCTTTCTCTCTCTATCTCACACATACACACACACACTGCTCGTTTTCTTTTATGCATTTATAAAAACAGATGTATCGGTCTATTTAGGCTCTGTTCACTTTATAAGCCACATTGTTCAGTTGCGTGTCATGACGGTTCACATCCATGATCACAAGTGACTTTTATTTGACTCTAATGTGGACGCATCTGTCTATACGTACAGTATATATATATCCTAGATTGGATGTACTGTACCAGATACCAAGTATAAGGTTTAAATCCAATCTACTGTAGAATCACATGCGAAAGTGTCTCAGATGAGATTTGTGTCTTAAAAAAAAATCTGACCTGAGTTTAGGTTAAAAAAAAAAAAAAAATCAGATTTGAGTCCCTGGTAATGTGAACAAGCCTTAATGGGGTTATTCTGATTTTTTCCCGCTTGCTATCCCATGTTTCTGCTTTCACTATGTCATCTTTCCTCATTTCATCACTCCTCTCTCCCCTGAGCAGACGGAAGAGGTTGAAGGTAGACAAGTAACAGATGACCCGTGTCCCTCCTGATTATACCAACATTTCCCAGGCCAGCCCTCATCTCCTTTCCTTTTTGCTCTCCATTTAACTCTTTCTCTCTTTCTCTCTCTCTCTCTCTCTGACACTTTATTTCTGGTTCCCTTAATACCTCTGCTTGCTTTTTTCTTGTCTTTCGTTCCTACTTTCGTTCTTCCTTGCTTATCTCAAGTTTAAGCCCTTCCCCTTTCTCCTTCCCCCTTTCCCTGAACGCCCTTTCCCTCATTATTTTGCTCTTTCTTTCTCCCTCTATCCTTCTCTCTTCCAGGCATACCTCCAGTGGTGTGGTCCGTCTGGCCAGCAGCAGATGGTTGAGGCGATCAGAAGGAGACGTCCTCTAACCTGGGACTCAATCCAGAACTCACAGCTCACACTATTCCAACCCAGTGTGTGTGTGTGTGTGTGTGTGTTGTCAGTCTGCAGTCTATTTTTGTCACTGTTGGTATGAAACTGTGCTTCAGACTGATTTACTTTGTATGGCATCATCGTGTGTTTTGCACTTACGATAGTGAGTGTATGTCTGGGTTTCTATTTTTACAGCAGGTGCCATGATAACCGTTTCA
>JAOVVB010000026.1:21268656-21291459 GCA_028570985.1 Heterobranchus longifilis
CAGTATTGTTGTAGAATGTAGAAAATAAATCACTAAACAAAAACAAAGAAATTTGCAAGTGTTCTAAAACTTTTGAATGGTAGTGTATGTTAAAAATTAGATCAAGATATGCAATTTATTCTTAAATTGCAGTTCCTGGGAAAAAAATCTTGCAGATTTTCTGTCATCTTTATCATCACCCTCTGGCTATTGAAAAAAAAAATCCATATTAGTAGGTACTAATGGCAATCTTTTATCTAGCCTTTATCTAGCTTAATAGCTACCGAGGAATTGCCGATATACATGTGGGTCATACAACATTAATTTTAGACCCAAAAATGATCTGAAGTGGAATAACAGGCAGGAGAAATAAGTGTTTTTTTTTATATATCATATTGTAATAAGCTTTTTGGAACATCTCAATTTCATACGCATTTTTTTCATGTTGAAACAAAAAGAAATGCACATAGACTCTGCATTTAAATCTCATATCACATATCTCATTCAATTTTCACTGTAATCCTTCACTTCAAATGTGACAACGCATGTGGCAGGTACCTATAACAACTCATAAAGACACAGTACCCCTCCTCACCAGCACCCCCAATCACACACACACACACACACGGTATCTTTTATCAGTATGAATAATTACTTTGCCCAGGGGAACAACTGTGATCACTGGCTGGTATTTAAAGTTCTGTCAGTGAATTTTAAATTACTTCCCTTGATTCACAAGTTCTCACTTTTAAAACAGGGATGTTTGCTTTGGCTAGCCAAGACCGAGACTGGGGAGGCTGTCATCATGTTTGACTCGAATTCCTGTTTTAGACTTCTATTAGTTGGGATGCACGGGGACTGGGTGTGAGATGGCACAGCTATCAATAGGTTCTGTCTGACAGGGCTCAACACTGGCAAACACGAGCTAGGTGTGATGTGCTATCCATGAAAAAACGTACAATGCCACAAATTAAAATACATATTACGCTATTAGACATTACACTGGAATGAGTTGTAATAAAGGACTTGGTGCATTAGGTGTTTGACTGAGTGTTTTTTTGAGAGGATTTATTTTGATAAGTAGTTACACATTCACTTGAGTAAAGAATTTGAGATCTTTATTGACTACATTTCTATTCACTGCCACTGTGAAACATGAACTCGAACAGCTTGGGGTTGTAGATTTTGGTGGTTAAAACCATTAATAATAATAACTTATGACCTGCCTATATGTAACAATCTAGGGACCTTATAGAGTAGCCAAGGAATAGGCAGTCGGGAGTGGACCACCTACAGTCATTCAGCTTTCAGTATCACAGCTTGAATTGGATAATTTTGGAATACTTTTTGGATACTTTTTTTTAAACCTTTAAAACCCAGCATTTTAGCCATTTTTTTTGCATAATTTTGTTCTAATGAATATTTTTTTTCCATTAGATTTTTTTTTAGATTGTGTAATACAGACTGTTTTATATCCCTTTTTTTCAACACAACCTAGGCAATATGATAAAATTTGTTTTTTATTTCATTTTAATCAGCTATATAATCTTGACTGAGCAAAAAAAAACAAAAACAAAACATACATACATACAAATACACTAGATGGACAAAAGTATTTGACCAAACCTTTTCATTATTGAATTCAGGTGTTTCAATCAGAGGACCCTTATCCCCAGTAAAGTACGATCTTAAAGGTTCAGTATACCAAGACATCTTGGACAATGTTATGCTTCCAACTTTGTGGCAAAACAGTTTGGGGAAGGCCATTTTCTATTCCAACATGACTGTGCCCCAGTGCACAAAGCAAGGACTATAAAGACATGGTTAGATGCGTTCGGTGTGGAAGAACTTGACTGGCCTTAACACAGAGCTCTGACCTCAACCCCATCGAGCAGCCTTTGGATGATCTGAAATGGAGATTGCGAGCCAGGCCTTCTCGTCCAACATCAGTGGCTGACCTCATAAATGCTCTACAGAATGAATAGACACAGAAACACTCCAAAATATTGTGGACAGTCCAACAAGTATAGTGGAGGCTGTTATAGCTGCAAAAGAGGGACCAACTCCATATTGAAGTGTATGTATTTGCCAGTACAGGTTATTTGGGAATGCCAATTAGCATGTATTTGGACTGCATCAGGAAACAAAAACAGTGTGTATGATGCCATATGTCCACAAACCTTGGCTATATAGTGCTCTTTAGTAAGAGTGTTCATATTCATGATTACATCTACAGTTCAGAAGCCCTTTTTGTCTCACATAGACAACCACAAGACAGCACAGTGGCTTAGTGGTTAGAACTGTTGCCTTACACCTCCAGGTCCTGGGTTCGATTCCCATGTCAGGCCTGTGTGCATGGAGTTTACATGTTCTCCCAATGCTTGGTCGGTTTCCTCCCACAGTCCGAAGACATGCAGATTAGGCTAATTGGCGTTCCCTAATTGCCCGTAGTGTGTGAATGATCACAAATGAAAATAAATACAATAATCTGCATGTCTTTGGATATTGGGAGGAAACCTGATGGAGAAGGCCTTATGCTCAATAACTTACCTGAACTCTCTGCTTCTCTGACAAATCCATTCCAATTATGTGTATAATCTCCTTTATAAACTTGGTTTGATTCATTTGGAGATTATAGAGAAGTGTGCTACGTCTCCAAAAAAATGAAAAATCATAAAACGTCTACTCTCTAAGGATGTGACAGAATCTTTTGTCAGGATCAATGTACTGTCTGTTAAAAAAAAATACTGATATGCCAGATTTGGACATGACTAAAATTCCAGAGATACTCAAGTAATACTTAAATTATATAGCCACTGGTCAATTTAAAAACTAATCAAGTCTCAATAGTGCTTTAGGCTCTACGGTGATGTATATCATCATGGTTTAGTTGCCCTGAATATCCATCCAAGTGCAGAGGATTTATGAGGGTGTTGCAGTGTTGGTGAGGTGTATGCTAATGAGTTTACTATGGTGCGATGTGGGTGCCGATGCAAAAAAAAAAAAAAAAAAAACTTTCAGTAAAGCATGAGTCAGGATGTCCTGAAAGCATACACTGTATATTTTTGCAATATAGAGCCCGATGCAGAAATACACTTCTAAAATAGCTTGTGTTGTTTCAGCACCAAAATTTGGCCTCCCAGTAGCCACTACAGCTGATGAAAGTTTTAATGAAAAGTCATTAAAATGTTAAGGTCAGGAAACAAGCAGCTGAGCACACTTGGACAAACTCCATATTCTTGATGCCAGCATTGCCATAAAAACCTCTAGATGTGCAAAAAATTCATCAACAATCATTAACCTAGATGTGCTAGATAATGAGTTTTCATTAATGCTCATATATTTCAGTAAAATAAATGTATTGCTATTTCTATGTGGAGGGAAAAAAACCCTGGGTTGTTGAACTTCAAATTGATGTCTGGAATCAGAGCAGCATCAAACCAGAAATAATCAAAGCCCAAATTGTTGGGTAGGAATAGTTTTTTTTTTTTGGTTAAATAGGTCGTTGTGTGTTAAATTAGTATAACGTATGTACAGTGGTATCTCAATATACAAATTGAATCCGTTCCTGAGGCGAGTTTTTAAGGCGAAATTTAGCGTTTCTCATAGGAAATAAAACATTTCTCACCAGGAAATATTACCTATTTCAAATATTATAATCATATTTTTGCATATGAAAAGCATTAAAACATTCATAAAAGACATGTAAATGAAGTCAAATATGAAATAAATAGACATTTATGATTTCCCTTGGCACCGGGTGCTTTAAAAAATGAAACTGAAAGTGTCTCCCTTTTCTTCTTGCTACTGTCCTTGCTAAAGTTCTTGGGACCCATGGTGCAATGTTGTCACTAAATCTTGCACAAAATCCAAAAAACCCACAAAAAATATGTAAACTCGCTTCGCTTGGCTTTCCAATGACGTTAAAAAGTTTTGAACGGCTTCCTTGACAACTTAGCCTGCGTTCGGTTTGGCTTGGTTTGTTCAGACCATCTGATATGCAGACAACCTGGTGTACAGGTAGGTTTTTACGCCGGATGCCCTTTCTGACGCAACCCTCCCATTTTATCCGAGCTTGGGGCCGACACTGCCCCATTAGAACCCTAGCCATTAGAACCAATGGCTAGGGTTTGCCCATTGGGTGGGAGAACCCGGGCCTTCTGCACTTACTGTACTTAATGTAATGCTGTATTTCCTTTATAGTAGTTGCATTGGTGATGAATCCCATTGTTAAAAATCACTTTTTTGTCCATGCTCTTGAGATTACATTACATACTCTCAAACTGGTCCTGGAGTATCCTCCCATCCTGGACATCTTAGTTTGTCCTGCTCCCAACACACTTGAGTAGTGGTTAAGTGGCTGAATGGTTAAGGCTTTGGGCTAAGGTTGAAAAATCAAATCCCAGGACCACCAGGCTGTCACTGTCTCAAATGTAAGCTGCTTTTCAAGTGAGTGTGCAAATGTAAATGTAATTTTAAATCAGCCAAATAACAGGCCTTTCTGAGTTGAAGTAGGCAGGCTCTTCAGGACCAGGGTCAACCATCAGAAGGTTCTACTGTCAGGGTTAAGAGCAGGTCATTAACATAAGAGTCACATGCAGTTCTCAGGGTAAGAGAATACACAAACACTCATCTAAAGTGAATATTTCTACTTTTACTTTTCTAATTTTAAATTCACTTTATTTAAAAAAAAAAATTAAATTAGCCAAGCATAAGAGCAGTTCCATATTTCCTATTTATCAAAAGTGGGTGCTATTTCATGTGCAACTGATTTACCTACAAGCAGAAGTGGCAGAATAGCACAAATGCAATACTCAAGTAAAAGTACTTGTCTAAAAATCTACTCGACTACAAGTAGAATTACCGTTTAATTTTTTTTGAAGCACAGTAGCAGGATCCCTTTAAAAACATCTGACTGTACAGTTAAAACAATTGTGCTGAACAGCAGAACAAAACAAAAATACAATTGCATGAAATGACTTGATTTAAGTAAATAGAACAGGAGAATTGCTGAGATCTGGATCTATATGTCTATATACAGTATTAGAACAAATAGTGCATTGTTTTGTTCTGGCCATACTAGAAGCTGACAACTTTCTGACGGACCAAAAGCTAAGATAAGCAATATTTTATGCAAGGCTAAAACATGTTACAAGTGGTATAAAGGTTTTTTATGTTCTTCAAAATCCCCATAGTGTATCCATGGTTTTAGCATGGCCCTCTTGTGGTCTGAATATAATAGAGTATCTTGAAAGGTACCCATATTACAGATTTGCAATAGGAAGATCAGAATGGAGCTGAAGTTACAGTATGGTGGAAAAAGAAAAAAAGAAAATGAAACAAAATGTTCTCAAAACACAGGTGGGATTTATTTACAATGACAGCCAAAGTTATTGATGATAAGATACAAGAAAATCAGTGAAAATGTGAAAAAAAAGCTAGTTCAAAACTATTTTTGTTGTAATTTCATAAAGAAAACAGATATTATTTTATAGAAACAATAATCTCTCATTCTTAGCTTTTTCTCATTCTAAACATTAAATGTGCTAATAGGGAAAATAAAAAAGTTTGAATAATGCACTTTTTTATCAATTCGTCTTTATCTACAGTTGGAAGTATCACTAGAGGGAGAAATACATTATGAGACTCTGAACAAGGGATAAATAGCTAAAACAATATGTAAAGATGACATAATTGGAGCCACATATGACCATCATTAGTGACAGAATGACACATCAATCTGCTTCAAATCAGTACAAAAAAGTGCTCAGCCATTTCACAACTTAAGAAAGGACAAAAGGACAGAAGTCTTCTGGAAATGGTAGTGTGCAGGTCAGTAAACATGGTACAGTAAATCATTTGAACCAAAGATCCCACAAATCGCATGTGCCTATAAACCAAGATTGTATTGTGGGCTCAATGAATAAATCTAATTTATCATTCACTTGTCATTCACATGTTCTTTCTTCAAAGTTAAATCTGATGAACTATACCTAAAATTTAGTATTCGAAAATATCATATTAACATTCTACTGTATATTTTCTTAAGTTAAAAAAAATCTGTCAGGTTATCACTAAAGCAACATGTCAGGAAATTCAGAAAAAACAAGTCTTCTTTCATAAGGGATATAGATTGAAATACAGTACTGTGCAAAAGTCTTGAGTCACACCTCATTCTTCATATTTCACTTACAAAGAGCCAGGCTTTCTTGTATTTTTTCAATGTAGTCTTGAGTCTTTGGGCTTCCTGAATAACTTTTTTTGGCTCTCATTTTTAGGAAGTTTTTGGCTCCCGTTTCCAGTCCAGTTGCTGTATCTGACCAGTTTCAGAGGAATCATTTTTAAGTTTGTTAAGCCAAAGAGTGATAAATGAACCATTCAAGCATTGAAAAAAAAGCATTTAACTTAAGGCATGAACCAGTGAAGAACAGGTGCAGATGATGACAGATGATCAAGCTGGTGAGTAGTATAGTGGTGAAGCTGGATGCTGAGTGGTTGGAACAGACAAGAGGGGAAATGAGGTTGCTGCTGAGATTGTTACATACATGTTAACAACCTTTTTAAATTTAATCTTTATTTTCCAGCCTATCACAGTAAAACTTTTATCCATATATATAAAATAAATCTAATCTAATATAATATGAGGTTTGACTTAAGGCTTACAGTACTGGAATATTACAAAGATTAGGTAAAAAGTAGTTGTGGGAACTTTTGCCTTGAAGTTTCTGTATAAGATAAGATTTTGGGTAGAAAAAAAAAACATTAAAAAGGTTGAACTTATACAGTAACTGCCAAAACAAGCCTTGAGGATCTAGTTTTGTCATAGTATTGTAATGATGTGACTGTGGTAGGCTTCATGAAAGTACACAAATTCTGAAAACTTTTTGCATACAACCTCAACAACATTGAATAATCTGTTTTTAAATCACTTGTATTAAAGGTCTGAGTGATACAATGTAGCTGGAAATATAGAGATTTCTTCATTGGCCACGCATCTAAAGGTGTAGATTTGAGCCTGTTCCCCCTTTAATCGTGAGAGCTGAAAAAATAATTTGTTCAGCTCTCACAATTCACTTTTCTAGATCAATAGGTTTCCTTTTCTCATTCTTGTTTTCCTGCTGTACTCTGTGTTTTTCCTCTTATTCTCTGTGCTATGATTTCGTTCATGATCTCTTGCTGGTTATTTGGCTTCGGAGGCACTCTGCTCTTTTAAATTACATTACGTGGCGTTGAGTGGGAGCCGACCTTCCAAATTAGATCTATATTCCCTCCTGTTGACTTTTTTTCCCCCTCCTTTCATCATTCTCACCAAGGTTATCCTGAGGCAGACTACACTCATACAGGGGAATAAAGGGGGTGTGTGCCATGAAGGAAGGAAAACAGGAGAGAAGTGATGGATAAAGAAAGAGAGAGGGGTGAGGGTGTGAGTGAGATGAAGCAGAGAGGTGGAGGTCTGGATAACTAGGGTGCAATCGATCTTCTTTTAAAGCTGTGTAGTCGGCTGACTGTTTGAACTCATTGGCTTGTCATCGGGAGTCAGAGGCTTAATTAAAATGCCATGCAGATTTAATGGCTTCAAAATGAGTACAAATAAGTGTGTTCGTTAATGCAAAAGTATGAGAAAGTGAGACAAGACTTAAACAGACACATAACTTAAGGATAATACAGGATTTTTGAAATAGTATAATGGACAGAATGTAAGGAGCAAATGAAATTTGCCTAAGTTGAAAAATGTGTAAAGTATTATGTCATTCATTTCTCTCTTACACAATTCCTCTAATTCTCTCACTCGCATGTTTCTACCTAGGGATTGTTACCTTTACCTTTTGTCCAATCAACGTTGCCATCGGCATATCTATCTATCTATAAACTACTAGTCAAAAGTTTGGACACACTTCTTCTTTTTTTTGTTATTATTTTTAACATTGTACTGTACATTAATACTGAAAACATCCAAATGATGAAATAACACCTATGCAATTATGAAGTAAACAAAAACCGACCCAGAATACAACCCAGAATATGGTCTATATTAAAGATTGTCCAAAGTATCTATGTTTATCTTTAATGGCACATTCATGGCATTCTCTCTCAGATTCACAAGGTCATCAACTGAACTGGTTTTCAATTCACATTTATGCTCTGCCAAGAGTTAATTTGTGACATTTCTTGCCCTCTTAATAGGCTTTAGACCATATTGTGCTGAGGAAGAGTGGGCAGAGAGTTTGCCCTATTAGTGCTACTACAACTACTGTACAAACCCATATTATGGCAAGACAGACTCAGTTAGGTAAAGAGAAAAGACAGTCTAAGAGCTACCTACTGTATGCTGCAGAGGATAAGGTTATTAGAATGAACAGCCTCAGATTAGAACCCACATCAGTGCTTCTCAGAGTTCAAATGGCAGACATATTTCATGGTTGAACTGTGGCAAAGAAACCATTATTTGGGAAGAAGCAGAAGAGCTTGGTCAAAGAGACTTAAGGAATGGACATTAAAACTGTCCTTTGTTCTGATAAGTACATATTTGAGATTTTTGGCTCTAAACAGCATATTTTTGTTAGATGTTGAGAGGGTGAACAGATGTTTCCTGAAAGTGTGGTTCCCCCTGTGAAGCCTGGAGGAGGAGGTGTGATGGTGTGGGGGTGCTTTGCTGGTGACACATTTGGTGACTTAGTCAAAACTGACTGCGCACTTAACCAGAGTGGCACCAAAGCATTTTGTAAGGACGTGCCATTGCATCTGGTTTGCACTTAGGATTTGGACCTTTATTTGTTTTCTAACAGGATAATGACCCCAAATACACCTCTAGGTTATGTAAGAGCTATTTATCCAAGAAGGAGAGTGATGGGGTTCTGCATCAGAAGACCTGACCTACTGTAAACATTCGATCTAAAACCAGTTGAGATAGTTTGGAATGATTTGGGGAGTGAAGGAAAAGCAGCCAACAAGTACTCAACACCTCCAAGAACTTCTTCAAGAAAACCATTTCAGGTTACTACATCATGAGGCTGACTGAGAGAATGCCAAAAGTAGCAAAGCTGTCATTAAAGCAAAGATGGCAACTTTGAAGAATTGAAAATATAAAACATATTCTGTGCTATTTATCACATTTTTGTTGAATAAGAATGCATGACCAAATTTATATATAGCTGGTCTTAGTATTAGGCAAATACAAACTCAGACTAACAACATATCACTTTTTTCACCGTGCCATTATTTATTTAACAAAAATTAAGCTAAATTTAAAAAGTAATTTAAAAAGTGGCCCATACAAGTACCTCCTTATTGATTTCACAGAATTTAAGAGGGAAAGTCGAGACCTTGATTAATTGGTGATCACCTCTGTAAAAGCAGAAGCTTTGACAGTTTGCTGGTCTGGAACATTCAGGTGTGTGTGTTAACACAATGCTAAAATTTCTGCTACACATTAGTCTGGAAGGCTTGTAAAACAATTTCCAAGCAATTTGTAGTTTAATGTTCTACAGTGATAAAGATTATTCACAAGTGGAAAGCATTCAAGATAGTTGCTAAGTTTTCCAGGAGTGGACGTCACAGCACATTCACCTGACAAGGTCTGACCATACAATGTTTAGAGAAAATACAAAAAAACCCAAGAGCTATATGTCAGACCCTACAGGCTTCACTAAGTATGTTAAATGTCCATGACAGCACGATTAGAAGAGGACTGAACAAGTACAGTTTGTTTGGATGGCTTGCCAGGAGAAAATCTCTTGTGTCTAAAAAGAACTGGAAGCATGGCAAATGTTCACAAAACTGCATCTGAACAAACCACAATACTTCTGGAACAATGTCGTATTGACAAATGGGACAAAGTGGAGTTTGGCCTTAATGCCTAACGCAATGTTCGGTGAAACCCAAGCAGCTTTTTTAGCTGATGAACTTCATACCCATTGTCAAGCAGAGCAGTGGACCAGTGATAATTTGGGCTTGGTTTACAGCCACAGGACCTGGGCACCTTGAAGTCACTGAATTGACCATGAACTCCTCTGTATACCAGAGTATTCTAGAGGCAAATGTGAGGCCATCCTTCCCAACAGCTAAATATTGGTTGAAACTGGGTCATGCAGCAGGACAATGATCTGAAGCACACCAGTAAATCTACATCAGAATGGCTTAAGAATAAAGGAATCAAGGTTCTGGAATGGCCAGATCTTAACACAACTGAAATTCTGTGGGGTGACCTTAAGAGAGCTGTGCATAAGTGAATGCCCAAAAACCCTAATAAACTGAATCAACATTGTAAAGAATGGGCCAAAATTCCTCACGATGATGTAAGAGACTGATAAAGTTATAACTGGAAACGATTTTTTAAAGTTATTGCTGATAAAGGTCAATCTACAAGCTATCGCATCAAGGGCGTACTTGGTTTAGCCTGTATGTTTTTTTTTTTTTTTTTTGGCTTCATTTTTGTAAAATAAATAATGGAACAATAAAAAAAAGTTATAAGATCTTGAAACAACGACATATCTGTTTCTTCAGTACTTTGGCTAATCCCCTAGTGCTTGGGCTAATCGGTGTTTGACTGATGGTACTTACTGTAGTTAGTAGCCCAGTAACCCAGTGTAAGGATCTATCCAATGATAGAAAATACAAATCACTTTTCTAAGTCGCTCTGAATAAGAGTGTCTGCCAAATGCCTAAATGTAAATGATGGCATTTGCCTGAGGTTGTATTTGCCCAATACTGAGACCAGCTACAATCTAATTTTCATATTTAATAATTAATTAAAAGAGGGGCACTCATTTTTGAACATTAGTGTATAGATAGATAGATAGATAGATTGAGATACTGTATTGATATATAGCGCGTATATAGCAATAAACATACCAAATGCAAGAGGCATCATTACATCATTACTTTATCGACAGCTAACTGACATCTTTTGTGATTAGATTGGTTTTATCTGATTTCCCATCAGAAACAAAATTACAAATAAGTCAAAACTGTTACACATCACTGCTTACTGATTTGTAGGCAAACTGTAAGTATGTTAACATTCATTTATGTTTGTTAGAATGGATGGAATTAAATATTTATATATTGGAAATGAAATATGAAATATTTACACAGTGGCTGAAAAAAATAGAGCACATAATTTGTGATCTCACCTCTAATTTTTATAAAAAAATAAATAAAAAAAATCTTTAAACTCATTCCATTTTAGTCACCGGTCCCAGGAAACCTAGGTGGGAATATTCCCTGGATGGGATGCCAGACAATGGCCGGGCAATTTCATTGCATGTAAACACACATTTACTCACCTCTTTACACATTCCTTCACACCTAGGGGCAATTTGTTGTAGCCAATTCACCAACCTGGTGCATGTTTTCTGAAAGTGGTAGGAAACCGGAATGAAGCCAGAAAACTCATGAGGTGAACAAACAAAACTCCACACGGACATGAACCCGAAGCTCGGGAGTGAACTGGCGGGATTCTGAATAATAAGGTAGCAAAGCTAACCACCACTGTGCTAATCTACAGTATGTAATCAGGTGTAGATAATTTACCATAAAATGTAGAATAAACTGTACAGTCTTGTCTGGCTGTATCGATGTTATATTGTACAGGATCAAACTGTAACCATTGAAATAATTTGACCAATTAGGATGAATTGTGACTGTGTTGTTTTGTTTTATAGGAAATGTAAAAATGCTAATCTTGCTTTTAAACATAACCTTAATCATCCTTTCTAATTATATAAATTGAGTCATGTAAGTTGATATAAGTTTGCGAGTTGGGTTGGACAAAATGGGCTGCCCTTAAAAAATCAGCCTTCTATTTGAGAACAGCACCGGATTAGGGAGCATCTCTTACATTTCTGGCACACTTGTTGTTGACATACACTCCTTTTTGTCAAAACAGATCTGACACGTGGAGATGGTTTAGCCCAGTCGTGTCCAATCTTATCTGCTCACGTGACTTTCCTTGTTTACTTAACTGATTTGTCTTCAAAAAGTTGATTTTCTTCTTGCTTGGTTAGAATGTAAACCTGGGCACCATCGGCCCTTTGCGCATAAGCCTGGATACCCAAGAAAATGCTTCAGCACTTTAAACTCAAAAGGGAAGTTCAGCACACCTGTCTAGTTTATTGATTTTTTTTTTCCAGAGGTCAGAAAACCACAATAAATGCCACCATTATCATCCATACACTACATCAACATGATGCACATGGAAAAGAAACAATGTAAAAAATATAGAGAAATAAACAAACCTTAAATGAGCTAGAGAATCTACTTGAGTGTCCCATACAATAGATCCAGTCCCACTGCTGGGTTTGTGAGGATATATATATATATATATATTTATATATATTTATATTTGTATTTATATATTTATATAATGATATATTTTATATAGTACCGACAGTACCATCTGCCACAAGAGAGCTCAGTTTCAGTTTGTATTGAACGCTAACTCAGTTCAGAGCCAAGTGTCCGAGGCTCCGTCCGCACTTCACAGGGGCCGGTTGCTATGACAACTGGCACATTCCACCACTTGAACTTTTCTCCTTTTGTTGGCAACACCCACCAGTGCGTGACAGCACAAGTTCATCCTTTCCTCTCACTCTCCAGTTGAGGCCTATTGCTGAATTGCTGTCCATGAACGACAGCTCGCTCGATGACAAAATCTGTTTTTTTCTTTTTCTTTTTTTTTGGAGAACAGACTGAGTAAAGAAACAGATGCTACATTATGTAAAATAATTAAGCTGGTTCAGCTTACTTGCTGAAGAGAAAGTCCCACATAGATTTCTCTGACCCCAAAAAAAATTATAATTCTTTCTTTTGCATCTGCATTTTTTCTAAAAACATAATTTTGATTAAATTATTATTATTATTATTATTATTTTTTACATTTAGGGATTAGTGATTTAACAACATTTTAAAAGTGATGGGTTCAAATCCTAAATATTACGAAGCACATGCTTTCGGTTTCCAAAAAGTGTGTGAGAACCAATTCTGTCTGTGTGAAAATTTGAGTAAAGTAAAATAGACCAATAGCAGATGAGCATGTCGCATTGTACTTCTTTTTTTTACACTGTGTAGTTACACTGGAGCAGATTAGAACATACAGTAGTTAAACTAAAAAAAGATTTGCATGTAATGATACAGGAGGAGATTAGACGTAATTAAACTGGATGGGTTTACTCGCAGTTGTACTGTCGGGAAATAACACATACTTAAACTGGAGGAAATTAGAATGTAATTAAACGAAATAACATTAGTGTGTATTAAACTGGAGAAGGTTGTATTGTTATTGAACTGAGATTAGACTGCAGTTTCACTGTAAAAGATCAGTGTGTAATTACACTGTAAGGGATTAGCAATGTAGTTAAGATGAATGAGATGGAATGTAATTAAACTGCAGGAGATTAGTATATAGTTAAACTGAAGGAGGTTAGGATGTAGTTAAATTGAAGGACATTAGCATATAATTAAACTGGAGGAGATTAGAGCGTGGTTGAAATGGAGATAGTTACACTGCAGCAAATTAACGGCTGTTTGTGTTTGTGCACTGGAGAGGGGAAAGGGTTGCTGCCTTGGCAATGCACATCCATGGATTTGAGGGCAGAACTGATGAACGAGCACTCAAGGAACAATCTTTCTCCAGTATCCGTGACTCCCCCTTTAACTGGAATATATGACAGTATAGTTAAACCGGAGGAGGTTAGTTTGAAGATTTACTGGAAAAGATTAAAGTGTAGTTATACTGCATGAGATTTGCAAGTATTTTAACTGGATGGGATTAGTGTGTAAAGACGCGGGATGCTAAACTCACCCACAGCACAGCTCAGAAGCAGACCAGCACAGACCATCAGGCCCAGTGTCTATACTGTAGCTCTGCACATGTGTCTGGGTTATGATGTAGAAATTACCTGACTTTACTTTACTTTGCATGTGAATAGTGTAGTAAAACTGGTATTATATTTGAGTGAGTTTGGTTTTTAAGCGCTCAAAGAGAACATTTGAAAAATGGCTCAATGAGCAGTTCCTAATGAGGCTGTGTAGGAAGGAAGAGGAGGTAGAGTGAGATTAATGAAATGGGAATGGGGCTTCATAGCTGAGTATAAATAGTTGTAAAGTTCAGGATGCTTCTGCGTTTATATCAATGCTAATGTGCAGGCCTGAGGGGGATACACCATGCTAGAATCATAAAAAGACTGCAGTTTACCCTTTCCTTCTGTATTTTTCTTTTTACCTTCCAATGAATTAAATAGCATCATGCTTTTCGGAACGATATTCTTATTCGTCCATTTCTACATCCACGTGATTACTTGGTGTTATAACAACCCCCTTGACGAACTTTCCAATCTTTACTATATGTCAATGTCCTGACCGTCACGAATGCATTTCATGTCACTATGTCTGTCCATTTTGCTGTCATCCTTCTTCCCCCTCTTTTCTTTAAATTATTTTTATACTCTTTTGCCTTCTGACCTCCTCACCCACTATTAAATCTAATCTGTTTATGACAACATATTTTTTACTAGAACTGGTTATTAAATCGCAAAGCTGTTGAAGGTCAAGCTGACTGCCGATTCGTCTAATGCAGTAATTTGGCCTGTCACAAGATTTTCCAGGGCGAATGAATATCTGAATCTATCCAATCCATTTAACAATGTCTTTAAATAAGTCTTAAATTATGCATAGTACTCTGCTTTTTAATCACAGATTACAGGCTGACTCTAGCAGAAAAGAATAGAGCAATCTTGCATTCAGTGGGTAACTTATCATGCTGAGAAATCAGGAGTCCTGTCAGCAACAAAATGTAATCTTTTTCCCCCCGTCTCATATGGCTAGAACAATAGAGCGGATGCGGCAATTCATACTCAACATCTCTCTCTCTATTTCACTTTTAATTAAAAAGCGTCCTAAACCCTCTCTCACTTTTGCCTCTTCTCTCTTTCACCTTTCTTTGCATTATTCACTTAATCGTTTCTTTCCTTCTTTCTCTTTTCCTTCGAGAAAACTTACCCAGAGGTCATGGGTGTATGTGGTTGTTGGCTGTTCTGGAGAGTTCAACCTGAATTATGCTCTGAAAATATAGACTTCTTTTGTCCTCAGGAACCTGAACCACCACCCCTAGCATCTGCATAGTAGGCGTATTGAAATCAACATAGTAATTGTTCTTTGTTTTATGATTTCTCAGATATGTATGTCACCTTGCCCTGATGTACGCCCGATGATGCATAAAAAGCACACCGGTGGGGGTTGCCTGTCACCAAAGCCTCATGTTAGTGTGCTCTTGCTCTCACTCACATACAGTACCTGCACTAGAGAGGTTGATTTGCATATGTTGAGCTTTGCAGTCAGATTTGTCAGGTTTTTTCTTTTTTTTCTCATAGAGTTTCTTTGAAGACATTTATCACAGGAGCAAAATGCCTTACATTCACCTTAGGAATATTACAGATGATCAAACACAATCCATGGAAAAATGCTCAGTTTGCAAAGAGGTCTTTTCCAAACAGGTAGGATTTCCTAAATGGTCCCATATACACCCTGAAGAGAGCTTTTATACAACTTAAAATATACCCACACCTCCCACGTCAATGCTTTCAATCTCTTTATTCATTCATGCTTTTTTCTCCTTATCCCTTCCTCCTTGGTTGTACTTAATCTCACTTCTTCTCAAACCCTATCCCTGTCTTTCTGCTCCCTGTGCCCATTCCTTTCTATCCAGAGGGAAGATAGGGCATCTCGTTGTGGTAGTTGTAGTCCGGACAGACCTTCTGCACTAGCCGGTAGTCTGTGCTGTAGAAGGAGATGTAGATGCAGATGACCTTGAAGGGCTTGGAGCAGATCCAGGATACGTGGCTCTGGGTCTGCTCCTGGAAGCAGGTCTTGGATGGGTCATAGTTGCACAGTGAGGTGCGTTTGCTGCGGTCCACCTTCTCGTAGTCCACACGGCAGTTAAAGATCTTGGAGTCCTTAGGGTACACCACGCTCTGGCGCTCCAAGTCGAATTCCACTGCCTTCACGGGTGGTACCAGGCTGACAGAGATGTTTCCCTGGCCTGTGGAATTGTGTCGGAAGTAGACGCTGAACGTCCCATTACCGTGGTCCACGATCTTGCCGGTGATGAGCAGGTTGAGACGCACCGTCTTGATGTTGGAGTAGAAGTCACCCCAGCCAAACATCTTTTTAAACTTGCCTGTCTTGACAATGGGACGGCGCTTGACACGAGAGCTTGCTGAGGCATCGTCATCAGAACTGGTATCAGGCTTGAGGAGGTCACTGCCCAGCATCTCCCAAAATTCTTGTTTGGAGAAGGGTACAGGTGAGCGGTAGGGTAGCTCTAGCGCTGAAGCATTGGCGGCTCGACTGCGGCTGTGCAGCACCCACCGGCTGAGGGGGGAGACAGAGCCCTGGCCACCCAGGACACTCAGAGTCTTGGATGGTTCTGCAAGAGGGGAGGATTTAGGACTCAGCGAAGAGGAGTGGCGATCTTCCTGTGCCAAAACCAACTAAAGAAATAGAGGTTGGGGATGGGAGGCATCAGGGAATTGGTGGATAGGGTTGGTTTAAATGGTAAGAGAAAGTGTAGGAAGGGAAGAAAATGAGGGAATAAAAATATGGTTTGGTTTATATGAAAGAAGAAAAAAATGAGAAAAAGAGACATAAATTAGCTTTACATACCACAAATATTGTCTCAGCAACAATAAAGTTCTCTCGCCTACTCCATTATAATGTATTTATACAACCTCCAATGCCCATAGCTTGTACCGAGAGAGAGATAGAGAGAGAGAGTAGTAATGACAGGGGAGGCAATCCCCTTCTTGCAAATGGAAATAATTATACAAATATGTAATTAATATTTATAATATTTTAATTAAAAATAAAATAACAGCAGAGTGTATCTAAGGCAAACTGGTTTAAGTGAAAGACAGATAGAGGATATAAAATAATAAATAGAAAGATTAAAAAGTTCTGAATTTATGTTTTATTTTTCCAGTTTTCATACAGTATGTCTGATTGGTAATATGTTTAAATTTGATGAGTGCTTGTGAGTAGGAGACACTTTTCCCCACAACTTTTAGAGAATACATATGCCTATTTGTTTGATGTACAGTTTCTGAAAAGCCCCTTTTTTTAGAAACTGCCAGGTGTGTATGTGTGTGTATGTGTGTGTGTTTGAGTGATGATGTAGTATGTCTGTAAAAAATGTGCAATGTAAGAGTCTTTCATCAGACAAGAAAGAGCCAAACTGTCCGAAGGCAAAACAAAACAAAGCAAAAAAACAATACTAATTTGCTTGATTTAAAAAGTAGTCAAATATATTATTTGTGAAAAAAAAAGGCGGGGGGGGGGGGGCATATTGGGGGCATGTTGTTCCTTCCGTCTAGGAACCTCTGGAGTCCAACTAGGGACCGTGGAAGCAAATGACGACCATTGTATTTATTCCCATGTGCATTCACACACTACGGGCAATTAGGAAATGGCAGTTAGCCTAACCTGCATGTATCTGGACTGTGGGTGGAAAGCGGAGAACCTGGAGGAAATCATGTGAAAAAGGTTTTTATTTAACTCCCTAATGATTTCTTTGTCCCATTGTGGGAACCTTTAAGGGGGTCTATGTGGAACTCAACAGAGGATCTATTTCAAATGGATTAGAATGATAGAAACGCCTCACAGACTAATCCACTTGGATTCAAAGAATGGATTTAGATTTCTTTCTTACTCTACACATCCTTAGTTTTGTTGTTTAAGTTCCTCTTTTGTTGTTGAAGTAGTTTTTAGTGTAATTGGATAAAAATGACTGTTTTGGAGTTAAGGACCAGAAATGAGGCTTCCATTAAACGTCTTCCTCTCTGTTGAAATGATATGCCATGTGAGTTGTCTTATTGCAAAAAAAAAAAAAAAGGCAGCAATTTTTCCATTTAAATATGCCAATTGCCAGTAAGCATCATCATCATCATCAATATCATCATCTTTATTATTATTATTATTATTATTATTATTATTATAAAGATGATTATTATCGGCATAGGCATGTTTAAATAAAACAAGATGCACATTTATGTGTCCATAAATACTACTAGATTCTAGACACAAGTTAAAGGATGTAGGTAAATGGAAGGTCAAGAAAATGAAAAGTTTAGAAAGAGGTGGAAGTTTCAGAGAGTGTGTGTTTCAGAGATATATCAATAGGTAAGGGTGAGATAGACATTATCATTCCCTTGGTATACACATGGCTTAGTGAAGTGGCTCATGGGGAGAGGGTGAGTGTGTGTAATGGATAATTATTACATGATAATGATCTGTTTGAACACAAACACTCAGGCACACACCATCTACCTTCAAGAGCACAGCTGAAGAGTTTCTGTCCTTCAGATCAGATGATGGAGTGTGTGGGTGCTTTTCAAGTTTGTTTGTTCGTGTGTGCGTGTGTGTGAGTGGCAGTGTGCCTTTTCATGTCACTGTAGTCGTAGTGCATCAGTAGTGAGCGGTATCTGTTTGATGTATTGTTCATGTTTTGTCTGTTCCTGTGTGCTGTTTGGGCTGGATTTTAAAGTATTGTCTGTAATGTCTGCGATGTTATTAGAACCGACTTCACTGGCCTGATCATAAGTTACAACTAACTGATTAATTAAAATGAAAAACTTTTTGTACTTTTTGCTAATTATAAAATATAAAAATACCCGATATATATCAGGTATTTTATTATTTTATAATTGGCAAAAAGTACAAAAACTTTTTACTTTGTTAATTTGTCTACTTTAATTGTATTTATTTTTTCCTGAAAGATATTTTAAGCATTTTTTAAATTAATTTTTAAAATGTAAAGTTTTTTTTAATTTTTTTTTTTATAGAAGACTAAATAAATGCACCCAGCACACATTGAAACATGTACATAAAGGCTCTTTATTTGGCTAATCGCATGACAAGTTAAACTAGTGGATTAATTATCTTTATATCTAACATCACTGTAAACTTAATTATGGGCAGTGGTGGTGCTGTGGGTTAGATTTTGAGTTGTTGGTCTAAAGGGATGGTGCTAAATCCCAGCAGTAGTGCAGGAATGTAAGAATATGCTTTTCTTTTCAAAAATCTGAAGATGCTCTGAGCTGATATAATTTGATTAAATGTAACTTATAGGAGAACATCATAAAATAATAATATTGTCGCATGAATGAATACAATGATTTCTGAAAACATTTTACAATTATTTAATTTCTAAATTATGAAACATATAAATTTGTCATATGGTGTATATGCATTTAATCATGAATGCTTAAAAATGAAATTAATCATTGAAAATATATAATTTTGATGCCAAAACCAAGAAAGAAGGAACACTACAAATAGAAACTCTGGAAACCTACTGTATAACAGACCTAGCGCGCTCCCACATGTCCTAAATGCCAGTTTAACGTCTGACTATAATAACAGTGCCCTATGTGTGCTCATATGTCAGAATAAAAGAAAGAATGACTGTAGAGAGCACTTTTTTATTTATCTTTAAATCACAAGCCTGGACTGGCATTGGCTGATGCTCTGCATACCTGATCTCCCTTCCATGTCTGATCTAGCCATCAGACTATATGACTTTGCATATTCAATTCATGCATCACTGTGCACTCTGGATGGCTGAGTGTCTGAGTTTCTCTCGCTGGCAGAGCAGTCATACCCTATGCATTTAAGCATCTGTCTCCTCCATAATGCATGGCACAATGTCTCAGCCCTGATCCCCGTGCCCACACTTGCACTCCACACCTTCCTTATTCAGGCTTATTCCAACTTAATCAGGCTTACTCATGCCTTCCCTGCCTCATTCCACCTTTTTGTATCTATCTCTGATCTTGATAAGACAGACTCCAGTCTATTTTGCTCATCCAGGATTAGTGTGCAGCGCTCACTGTAATTCCGGCTTAGGCTCTCTTTTTTTCCTGCCCGTTACTCATTCTGTTCATCCACCTCTGACTCCTTTTGTAGTCTCTGATTCAGCTCGGATTTTCAAAGAAAACAAGAAAGGGGGAACATTTGAATATCGGTGCAGCAAAACTGTCGGATTAATAGCCGTCTGTGGCATGTGTGTAATACCTAAAGCCCTTATCGCTTGAATAATTCTTTAATATTAGATGGATCTCAAATCCACTAATCTTCGGTTTCATAAAGCAGCTCTCCGAGTGGTGGCACACTGGTTAATTAGAGTTATGAATTTGAAATTTAATTACTCTGCGCAGTCCTTTTTGCTCAGTAAATCAATCTTCTGGCGAAGGACCTAACCTGTGGTTTTGTGGCTTGGGTTAAATCCAGCCCTGTGAAAGCTAATGCAGTCCCTCTCTTGTTTATGTGTTGACACTTGGGCCGAGTGAGGTGTCGGGTCTGAAAGAGTAAAGAGTATGGTATTGATTTCAGTGCCCTTGTGCCTGATGCACTGTCTAGTGCTTTTGGGTATTAGAGAGCTGTTTTTTTTTTTTGGTTTTTTTTTTTAATGCATGTCTTCTATAGCACAGTAATGTAAGATTTATAGACTTAATTACAAACAGGTTACCATCAAGGTAATTGTCAATTAATTAATTCAAATTAGTATAACTATAACTCTTCCATCATGCTTAGGTATCGAGTTTGTTAACTATTTAAAATGTAAATAGGTTCGACATTTGTATTCATGCTCTATTTTTATGTTAAGCAACCATAAGGTGTTATATGTTAAGATATAGTTACATGTGAGGATCTGATTAAACTTTAATTAAGTAAACCTTATTGACTGGACAAAATTGTAACGAGTAAAATTCATTCCATGACAATGAACATTTGACTAATCACTTTGAATCATCTGAATAATTAATCAATTAATTAATAATGAAATAATTTCTATGATTTTTGAGACCCCTTTCATTCCATTCTCTAGGCACACTGATAGAAAGTCCAATTTACATTACGGTTAACAGTTAAACAACAAGTGATTCAATTGTTTTGTATGAAACTTTTTTATAATTAAACAAATGGATCCTACAATAAAAGTCTCAGATTAACAAATTAAATAAGAATTATTAAATTTATTTCTTGTGTCCGTTTTGAATAAAATAACACTTTACAGTAATATATAATAAGTGATAAAGGATGGGAAAAACATGTCTGAAACAAAGATCATAAAACTGGACTGATGATTTATTTATGTGTATATATATATATATATATATATATATTTTTATCATGTTAAACCTGATCCATTACTCAATATATAACCCCAAACTTCTGTTGTGTCTTAACCAAGTCTCATTCCAGCACTGAGTCTGCGATCTTCTCTGCCTGTATTGGTTGTGCCGATTGACCACAGCCTGCTTCACGTTTACCCTTTTAGCTGTGTCCTGGTTTCTCTTTGTTTGTTGCTGGCCATTTTGTCTGCCTCTCGTTCTCACCCTTTTGTTTTTCTGTCGGATTATCCTGCACCTGCAGGTTTATCATCTGTCTGTCTTTATGATAATAGATAACCACAATATGCCTCATGGTGCTCGTGATTTGTTATTAAAATTGCCTCCTAAATGACAGCTCCTTCTTTTCTGGCTATAACTGATGACAAGAACACCGCCCATTCATTCACATATTAACCCAAGAACATGTTTAATCTATATCTTTAAACCATGTTAGGTTTCAAATAAAACTACAAAATCACTTTCATTGCTACAAAGCGGCGTTAAAGGAATCCAGGTCTACAGTCGCTCTCCTGCTCTAAGGAGGTGACAATAGTAACGAGCCAGACACAAAAAGAACCTCAACCTCATCTGATCCAGACAGTAATATGTTTTTGGTTTTTGGATTTCTTTTCCTTTAATATACTGGATACATTATCAAATTAGTGTTGTTTTACCTGGCAAATCTATCCAGTTTGTAACTATAGCAGCCAGGCAATGCACCGTGCACTAAAAAGCTTTGACTGTTTCCGAGTGGCATACGGCCTTTCCCGAGGGCTCTTCCTACAGTTTGACTCTGTGAATGCACTAATAGACTGCCTCCATTGTACAGTGTGAGCCAGGCTTAATCCGTCTAGGGAATATGTGGCACACGCCAACCACCCCCCACCCCCTTTCGCTCAACCAAAACAGCCTGCACTAGAAAAGCCTGCCAGCATATCAGATATTTCTGATATCCCCCTTGTGAGACCACTGCTGGCCCTGGATTAATAATGAATAAAAATATGAGGCAGGGTAGATGTATTGATTTTAATCTATTCAGGCTTCTCCTTCATGTCTCTCATTTATTTTCGAACTCTTTTCAAAGAGGCTAGGTTGGCGTGGAGTCAAAGCTAGGATGGTTGGTTGATGAGAACAAACTGCGGTATTCCCCTCTGCACCTGCCCTGCCACTCTCACTCCATCCATCCTCTCTCTCGCTCTCTCTCTTTCTCTCTCTTCCTCCTTCAGTCTTTGCATCCCTTTCACATTCTCCATCAGGCATCTTTTCTTTCTCAGTCTAACACTTAAAGGACTAATACAACACCTACATACATCTTTCGTAAAAAAATAAAATAATAAAATAAAATAATAAGAATCGACTCTACCAGCATTGGTTAAAAGACTGAGATGACACATGATGTGCTTTGACACTTCTAGTACACTAGGAGTCAGTCTCAGCAGGGGAGCAAGAGCAGCGTTAGATATAAACAGCCTATTATGAAACCTAAAGAGCTTAGAGAGCCCACTGATGTCAGCTATAGAAGCTTTGGTGTGTGAAGGAGCAACAACAAGATCTACAATATCTTTAAAATCATTTAGAAGTTGCCATGCAGGTTCATTGGCAGGCACTCTGTCTCCAATCAAAAAAGGAAAAAACCTCAACAGGCTCCAATTTTCATGGG
>JAOVVB010000026.1:21311222-21322053 GCA_028570985.1 Heterobranchus longifilis
TTTATTATTGCAAAGTAAATCTTAAATAAATGTTCTGCTCACTTTTGAATGTATAGAACTTAATGAAAACTGTTTTTCTACCCTCAGTCTGTATTCTCATCATAAAGATTTTCTTAAAACTGGCAAAACATAAAAAAAATAAAAGTACTTTCTGCACATCTGCCAAGATAATTCCCTGTTGTTTTTTTTTTTAAATGACCAGCCAATTAAATTATTCTCCAAGTATGACCTCACACAAGAAGAGCCCCTCCCCCCAGCTTGTTGCTGGTACATATACAATGGTTAAAAATAGACCTTTAGATATAAGTTTAACATTATTTATGTATGATTATTAAGTTGCTCCACTTCCCACAGGTAGAAGGCTGCAAAGTCTTAGAGCTACTTTAAGACAACAAGACTGAGGTGCAGCTTTTTCCCTGAGTGTGTGAGGATAATGAACTCAAAGAAGTCACTAACTTAAGTAACTTTGCACTCGAAATGACTGAGTGCAATTAGGGTCATATTTTCTAAACCTGCTGGGTGTTTATTTACTTATTATTATTTATTACAATATGCTTAGGTTTTATTGGCCAATACATTAATCTTTCTTTAGAATGTTATTATTATTATTATTATTATTATTATTATTATTATTACTGAGATTCTTCTTTAATGTTGGATGCTGGTAATTTTCATTCTTTCTTGTCTAACATGTTGACTGACAATAAACCTAAACCTAACCTAACCTACAGTAAGTTGACATTTAATGAAGTTTAAAAATAACATTAGTGTGAAATTGAGAGGTGAAACCATTTCTTTCTCACTTACATCAACAAAGAATATTGTTCTTTTCTTGACAATGTATTTTAAAAGGATACGTCTCTCCCAAGCTCTTAGATCCTTTTATACAATATCATCACATTTTCCCCATCCCTTTGCACATCAATGGCATCACTTTTATAATACTTGAAATAAAAAGGTGTGTTTGAAGATTTGAAGAGTGTCATGCAGCCAGCAGCTAGAGTGAACATATTCGTCTGTGAGTCCTTGTGCGTGCGTGAAAGACTAAGTATGATCTGATCTAGACAGACAGACAGGACAAGACTGACTGACCTGGGATCTCGACAAATAGCTGAGTCACAGCACAGCTGCTCTAAGTGGTAGGACAGTGCAACCGTGAGTATGACAATTAGATTGACTATTGAGTGTGCTGTTTAGAAGCACTTGATCACTCTGACTGTTAGAATGTTTGTACAGTGGTCTGTGAGGAGCGCCGCTACAAATTCTGGATCCTTTGAAAATCTAACATAGCGGGCCCTCGACCTTGATGAAGCCAATCCTTTTCAATTGCCAAAGTATTTTTATGGGCTGCCTGGAAACTCAGGGGCCCTGACAAACACTTACACAGCCCCCCTTAACAGACCCTCCATATTTAGAGAAATCAGGCATTGAAATGAGATGCAATGTGTGTATATGAATTCGCGGGAAAGAAAATATATACTGTACGTCCTTATAGAGTGATGCACCTATTATGTATTAACTAGATGCTCATATCCTATAACAGAAGGTTACTTGGAGCAAATATCCTCCTTGCACACTTAAAACTTAGGGTAATGAATTCTACTTTTTATTGCTAGGGAGGTTGTACTGTCAAGGACACATATTTTAATTCAGAAAATATTTTTTATTGGCCAAGTATATGTGAAAAAGGAAAAAAAGAAATTTGTATCTGGTTTACAATGATACGTACCCACAGTGCTTATGAAACAAAACAAATCATAAGAATAAAAGTCGACCTACTTGTACATTGCATATATAAGTAGAAGATGTAAAGAACATATAGCATAAGTGGACAAAATTTCCAACCACACATTTACTTAAATGTATTACATGTATATAGTGTATTTTTAATATTTTAGTATTTTAATGTCCACGATTGGGCTATAGGTATATTTAAGTACACTTCATGCACCTTCTCAGGTAAAAGACAATAAGTGTGCCGCTCTGTACCATCATTTCCAGAAAGATGTTGAACTAACAATACAGTGCAATACAGAAATGTGCTGTAAGGAAAGATCTCATTTAGTCTCTCTCTGTCTCTCTTTCTCTCTCTCATCCGTCTCTTTTTTGTTTTCAGTCACACCCACACACCTACACAGCCTGGACAGATTTGTCCAATTTGGGTAGCATGGTTAGTTTATTTTCACCTATTACTCTGCAGCAGGTCAGCACCTGGCTCCAGTAACATTGCGTCTTGTAACTGAATTAATTTAATAAGGTGGTAATGAGAGAGATGCCACACTGGCAACTCCGCTATAAACAAATTTAATGCAATAATTGGCTGCGATTTGTAATCGACTACTTGGTGCCCTTTACAGAAAACCTATTTACAGTGTTAAAAAGCAGACTGTAGTGCAATAAAGCCTTTTAATTGCTTCTTGCACTCTGTGAAACAATAGATACCAAGCTTGTCCTTTTCTTGTTTTTGGCCTGAAGCTTAATGATTTTTTCTTACACCTGGAAATATGAATAATATAGTGCACCTTTGAAATATTCAAGGTGTACAACTCGACCTTATGAACTACAGATGCACCTTTAAAGCATTATTCTACAAGATAATTAAAGGTGCACAGCATACAGCTTTGAAGCAAAAAGAAAAGGTAGATTTATTTGTAGTGTGGTCTAACCAAGCTTTAAACAGTAAGATTTTTTTTTTTTTTTTTTTTTTTGGAGCTTGGGTAATATTATTCCTCTGGTTCGGTTGTTTTTATTGTTGTTGAAGTGGTTCTTTGCAATTAGTTTGCTTTTCAGGATGTACAGTATGTTTTACCAGGGAAGCTGTGTGCTTTTAATCATCTTTTTAAAAGCTATATTAGGTTCCTTCTATATTAGGTATTTATGTTTAATTATGAATCTTGAATTGTTTAAGAAATGTTTAATCATTATGATATTTATTACATTTAAGAGAAAAAAAATCTACGCTTCATATAGTACCACTTGAGCAACAAGCAAAGTACAGTTTGTCACCTTTGTTTCTGAGAGTGCACTGATTGATGACGTGCCCCATTCCAACGTTATGTTCTTAGAACTTTTTTTGTTGTTGATGTTTTGATTGTTTTGATCTCTTTGATGTTTTGAACTGTTTTTTTTAAATAGATATTTTGAGTCTATTGGCTTGTTTAATCCTCCACCAAATCAGAGGTGATTCATTAAAGGATTGCGCATGTCTGTTAATCGTGGCGCTATAACACACTTAAGAAGAAGAAGAAGAAGAAAAAAAAACATTAATTACTTATAATAATTTATCACTGTCTCGCGCGTAAAGAATTACCCACAGCTCCGTGTTGAGTCGCGCGGGGGCGCGGAATATTGTTTTTTTCCCTCCAATTTAAATAACGCGGCAAATTAATGACCAGAAGCTGTGTAATAATTAGGCTAATTACATTATTAGTGTCTACGCCAATATTGTCTGGCTGATTATAAGCCTAGCTTAACGCGCAAAAGTGGCCGTGCTCCGTTTCCCCCGAGCGCTTAAACTCCTCCAGTAATGACGCACGTAGGTGTTTTGTAATTAAACTCGGTGAGATTTGTCATCTTTATTCATTTTTTTTGGTTCGGTTGCGCGCCAGTAGGGCATAGCGGGGCGCCTGGTCAATCCGTCAGCGTGTCGCCATTCAGCTGAAAAAGATTTCTCTTGTGCGTAATTGGAATTAAAATCCAGGGTCACTGGTTTGTGTGTGTGTGTGTGTTTTTCCCTGCAGGGTGAAAGTGGATTAAAACGGATTTCAGTCTTGTTTAGATGCTGCGCATAATTCTATCACTAAGGCTTGAATATATTTATGCGCCACTTTTTATGTAACTAAGATTTTTTTTAAAGCTATTTAAGTTTCATCTGTACTTAATCCGACTGTGACTATTCATGTTTGACTTAATTTCGGAATCTCAGGCTGTAGGGAAATCCCATGCCCTCTTGGCTCAGACACATTTCCTGCGCCGCGCAACGGGTGGACACTTTTGGTCACGGGCGCATCTGCCGTCCTACCGGACTCATAAGGAGACCACATACATGCTGCATTTAGCACTTCTCTTCATTCCCCACGTGTCCCCCCTCCTTCCCTGTCCCCGCTCACCAGGCACGCCGTCCCGTTGAGGAGCAGCAAAACGAAGCTGTGCTCGGTGCGCATGGCGCCGGTGCGACGCACCCTGCTTCTCCCGACTCCAACAAACAGCTCTCCGCTCAGGACGCCGATCCTTCACCAGCGTATCCCACACAGCCCAGACGTGCTCCCATGTCCCACACAACACTCTCGAGCGCAACTTTGTCACTGCGTGTCCGGACCTGGCACAGTGACTCCCCGCTACTCGGCAACGCCACCGGGGCGCATGACGACATGTCGAGTGAGACACCTTATCATCAGCATCTCCGTGAAACGCGCGCAGGATCAGGACCAGCCTACAGTTTTACTCCGCTCAGAGGTGTCGAATTCAGGAAGTTAAAGGCGTCTTCCTCATCCTCATCCACGGTAGAGATCCAGACGGGAGCGAGACGGACCGGAGCGCAGGGGAACTCCTCTCACACCGCGGCGCGCACTCTGTCAGTAAACGCGCGTACAAGAAGCGGCGCCGTTTTAAACCCTGTCCCCCCTCCCCTTCCTCGAGCCCGTTACACACACACACACACACACACACACACACACACACACCTGTTTTTGCCTTACTATCCTTGTAAGGACCTTCCACTAATTCCATAATTATTAATACTCTGTCCACCCCTTGCATTACTGTACAAAAGTCTTGAGCCACCCCTTATTTCTTCATGCAAATAAAATGATGAAGATTAAATTCCAGAATTAGGAACAAATGTTTTACCCAAAGATTCAGTTCAAATGTTGGTTTATATAAGAACCTCAGCAGCATCCTCATTTCCCCTCTCGTCTGTTCCAACCACTCATCATTCACCTGTCATCATCTGCACCTGTTTCTCACTGGTTTATACCTTAATTTAGATCCATTTCATGTGCAAATGATTCATAACCCACTGTGTGGCCAAACAAACAAAACTCATTTCTCTCAAACTGGTCAGGTCCAGGGACAGGAGTGAGAATGAAACACTAAAACGTGCTTGAATAGTCATTCAGGAAGCACTGAAGAACTATTCCTCAAGACTACTTTAAAAAAATACAAGGAAGTATAGCCCTTTTTAAGCAAAATATGAAATTGGTGCTGGATCAAAACTTTTGCACAGTACTGTTTATTTAATCTTAAACTTAATCTCAGCAAAGCCGAACAAAAAGTCTAAATTTCCAAATATACCTATTCTCATGGAGACACAACCACACACACATAACCTGTTCCTGGCTCTATATACAGTATAGTTCTTTGTGTACTTTCTAGGGATCATACACTCAGTCTTTGTATAAACACTGGCATAACGTGTAATTTTACTCATTACACATTCATTGAACCTTAAGGTACACTATTTCTGAAACGATCCTGACTCCCTAAACTGTACACATAACAAAGTGCATTAAGGCTCATATTGTGCTCTCTATAATATCATATGAAATGATAACACTAAAGATCACCATTTAATATACAGAAAAAAGGACTGACATTGTTTAACTCAAATGCATTTAATATTAGTTCCATCAGTTATACCAATTTATATCCCAATAATGGCATGCACAGATTAATGTGACTTCAGGGGAGTGGTGGCTCAGGGAACTAAGGCTCCATTGTTGGTTTGTTGGTTTGGGGATCTGGATTTGAGCCTCATACTACCCAGCCACTGCATGCAGCCCGGATAAAATGGGGCGTCTAGTGTAAAAACCTGTGCCAAAAATTTGTGTCCAGATCTGATGGTCCACTGAGTAATGTGAGTAACAGCACTGGAAAGATTTAATGTAAAGTATTTTGGGAGTATTTACTCTAGACAACCTTATTTAAGTTATTAACACAGTGCATTGTGAAATTTATTGGTACTCATTAGACATTCTTCACTATTTGTTCATTTGTCTGACACTTTCTTAAAAGGAAACCTTGGATGAAAGTAATCAGTAGCTCATGTCATTCATCATTAGGCCACCAGTTTCAAGATATGTTTTATGGAAGCCCAAAAACAGTGCACTATGAAGTTCTTGGTGATTTATTTTTTTTCTGCAGGAATGTGGCATTCATTCTTGGTGCTTAGCTAATTTAAGGCATGGAACTTCTAATGATTCCTCCTCTCTCCATACATACAGTAGACCAGGCTTTCTTCTACAGGATCTATTTAAGTAATATCACGCAAGCAAGTTTTGTCTGTTGCACCCTGCGGGCCCAGGCAGCAACTAATCACAGTCATGGCGATATTCCGTAGACACAATTGCAAGTAATATTGCTTTTATACAACAGTCCTTAAAACAAGGAAATACACTGCCAAGTCTTGTATACTTGAAAGTACTTGAAAGTGTTACCTGAGTAAAAGTATAAGGATTGTACTTGGGTAAAAGTCACCTTTAAAATTTTACTCAAGTAAAAGTCTGATATTTACTGTATTTAAGTATCAAAATACATTTTTCTGATAATAAATATACGTAAGCATTGAAAGTAAAAGTAAAAAAAAAAAAAAGAACAGTTAGAATTTTCATTATGAACTTTATTGTGGCCTCCTTATAGAAAAGCAGTGTGATCTAAAATCTGCATAATCAGCGACGTTAGATAGCACACGTTAGCCTGGCCATCACATTGGCCAGATGTCTGAACAGGCTTCTGATAATAACAATCTAACTAGCATTAACGCCGTGCATGCTGGCACTACGTAGTACATATACAGTATAAGTACATTGTACATAATGGGTATATGCCCTTCTCTTCTTATCCTAATGCCCCCATCACTCTGGAGTAGGGTCAATCTGGATTCATAAGACCACATGACCTTTTTCCCTTGCTCTAGGTACAGTCTGTGTTTCCAAGCAAATTGAAGTGGTTTTATTATGGCCACACAGTTGTTAAGTATTTGCATATGGAAATGCTTTTATTTTCATTATTCATCATAGCTGTGATAGCTACTGTTTTTAAAATAGATCCAGAAGAAACTACACTCACTTTATTGCTCATCGACTAGCTAGCTTAATAGCGCGCATTAATTTGTACGGCATATTCCTGATTATGCTACTTATTCATTTTGAGTAACTTTTAAGTAAAAATTATATTCCTGTCAAGTATCAGTTTGCATATCCTCTTATGATGTGACAAACATTAGTATAGTAACCATTTCTGAATAAGAATTGGAACTTTAGGTGGTGAACACAGACAAGCGTTGTGACACACACACACACACACACACACACACACACACACACACACACACACACACACACACACACACACACAATGAAATGCTCTGATAAAAGGTACAGAACACTTTTGGAACAACTCTCAACCAAAAAAACATCAGAAGACCAGAATTTACTGTACTTTTGTGTAGTATA
The DNA here is from genome assembly GCA_028570985.1 of Heterobranchus longifilis. Lineage (NCBI taxonomy): Eukaryota > Metazoa > Chordata > Actinopteri > Siluriformes > Clariidae > Heterobranchus > Heterobranchus longifilis. Next base: position 21,318,674 of record JAOVVB010000026.1, read on the forward strand.
GTACAAACATTGACAATGCATTACATTTCCCAATATGAAAAAACTTCATTTCTTTTGGCTTGCACTTTTTAGCTAGTGTTAATTTTTTTAACATCATTGTTAATATGCATCACATAGACACCTGATTAAAACATATTTGCATGTTGAAATGTCAGCCTTTGGAGCTGCCTAGCATCACATGAGTATATAGTGTTAGAGCTGTTCATTGGGGTATTGAATGGCATATGGATAGCAAGAAAACTACCAACCTGTATTGGACTACTAGCACCATAACGATTTTTTAAAAAGCACCATATTTATAACATTGTAAGTTTCCATAAGTAATCTCTTAAGATGAATATTTATAAACATAGTGATTTGTTGTTTCCACTGCTGGTATAATTAGATTGTTGCTGGCAATTTAATATAACACCACAGGGTGAGCACAAAAATGCAAGCTTCCTTTTTTTTTCCTGAAATAATATGAAGACTGTAATAAAGTTTAACAATTTAGTCTTTGAGAAAATTGCTCTTGTTTAAAAACCAAACACTTTTATCCATCTTCCATTTATTGCATTGTATGCGTTATACATTATAGACTGTGATGTAAAAGGTCACAACCAAAGCATCATCATTTATGCCTGGTACAAAGAACACACCATGCCATAACGTGTACTTTCCAGTACATTTGTAAAAAATTTGATCTAGTTACAACAGTGCAATCTAATCTAACAAACTACAGTAACAAAGCTAGTTAATATTTAAAGAGAAGATCGTCCTAGCTATATAGTTAATTTTATGGTTACTATAGTATTATATGAGTAACTTTTATCGATACCCATTTTTTTGAAGAAACTAAATAAGTTAAAGAAATCTTCCCATAACATATATACTGTATTTTGATCTTATTTTACAAGAAATGCATATCATTCAGGAATATGTGTATTGGACAGGTATATAAAATGACATCAATAGTTGTCTCTATGTAAAAAAAAAAAAAAAAAAAAAAACCTCTACGATTTAAGTCTTAAAGTTTTATTGCTCTTATTAACTTCAGATAAACATCTTTTTGAAGCTTGTCGTTCCTGCCTCTGTCCCAATTGGCACAATATCAAGCCATTCCTCCCTGGCAAGATCCACATGTTCTATACGATAGTACACTGACACTGTAGTATATCAGGTGCATCTGGAGTGTTTCTGAGGGTTGTAAAGATTTTAGTGCTTTGTCTGGGTTGGATTTAAAAATGTAGAAAACGTAGAAAACTGATATTGATGAAGGGTAAAGAATGATTAACACATAAAAAAGTATAACTACTGTATATCCTCTAACTGTACAAGTTTCCATCTGTCCAGTTTCTATACCGCTTATCCTGGATAGATGGGCACCAAACATTACTTACATACCCAATCATACATTGGGGACAATTTGAAAATGCAAATCAACCCATGTTTAGATTGTTTGAGGAACCCGAAGTACAGAGCAGAAACTCACCACACATGGAGAGAACATTCAAACTCCATAACCAAAGTCTAGAGGCAAGATTCGAATCCACCATCCATGCAGATGCGAGGTGGCGAGGTGGCGGCGCTAACCAACCACACATTATCGCTGAGAATAAACCGCTACCTAAATTATATCTAATCAGCGATCAGATCTTTCCAATGATAAACATATTGGAGCTGAAACCTGTGCAGAGACAGAGAACGCACCAGCTCCAGCAAGTAATTGTACGCTTGTAAAGATCTACAAGGTGACCTGCGTGATACATGTGCCTATAACAGGCTAATTAGTGTAGCTACACTTGAGATTCTACTTTTTGCAGTGTATTGATTTGAAAAGTAACTGTAGGCTCATGCCTCATACCAGTGGAGTCACATGTCATGAGACTAATTTAAATATCATGTTGTTAATATCTGAGTGAAGCAGAGGCACACAGGCTGATTACCGTACATTTGTTATGCGCCACACTCATTTGTTTATGCGCGCACCATGGCATCGGAGCACACAGGGGAATCCTGGCAAAGAAAAAAGAAAAATATTTATTGCAATGCTAATTTCTTTTGCTTAATTGAGAACAAGACAATTTGTGTGTGTTCAGTTGGCCATACACGGGATTTTATTGGGTCTAAAATAACCTAGCAGTCATCAGGCAGAAAGCTAAAGAGAGGCAAAGAGTGACGTGTGTGCATGTGCGTGTGTGTGTGTTTGTGTGTGTGCACGTATTGTGTGCATGTAGCCACCAGGAGGACTAGGCCCAGTCAGACAATGCACTTTCATCAGCGTTTAGCTTTCATCACTATGATGAAGGCATTGGGAATCACACACACATGCGCACACACACACACACAGAACCTATAAAGAGGCTTCATCTTACAAATAAGCCATCGTAAAACCGAAACTCAAATAGAGTAATTGCACATTTTTTTAATTAACTATTATATGTCTGAGACTAAGTGATGGGCTGAATTATATCCATCATCAACAGTAGGTCTATTATAACACTTTTAAAGAAGGCAGTACATAACAGAGAGGATTTGGAAATGTAAACGTAAAAGGTTTGCGACAAAGTATTACCTAATGAGGGACCCCTGTGTTTTTGTCACATATAACTTTTAGCACTGCAAATGCTTATATAACATAAGCACTGCATCAAGCAAATGATTATTTGAAGAAAAAAAAAAACCTGTCACATAAGAATGAGGCAGAGCACTTGTGGTTTTTGGCAGAACTCTGGCGCAACCTAGTGGATACATTGAAGTGGCAGCATGGGGCATTTTGGCATCTTGAGTTTAAGTAATTTTTTTTCTTTTAAACAATAGACTGAATAAAATAACCATATACAGTATGTACAGTATGTAAGTTGACTAATCTGCCACTATTGGGCCCTTGAGCGAGGCCCTTAAATCTCTCTGCTCCATGAAGTGCTGTATCATGGCTGACCATGCACTCAGACCCCAGCTTCCTAACAAGCTTGTATATGCTAAAAAAAAAAAAAAGATTTCCTGTAAAGTGTATGCTAAAAACAAAGGCTGCTTTTTTTCTAATTTAACATAACAATGATTATTACAAATTATATATATTATACACTTTTTCAGAGTCATGGATGACTTGGGTTAAGAAGGAAAGCGCATGAAGCGATGCATCCATCATGCATAGTGGCCACTGTAAAAGCGTCTGGAGGCGGTGTTATGATCTGGGGTTGCTTCAGTTGATCAGGACTAGACTCAGCAACATTATGTGGCAATAAAATAAAGTCAGCTGGTGACCTAAATGTACTGAATGACCAGGTTATCACATCTACGGAGCTTCCCTGATGCCACTGGTATATACACTACCGTTCAAAAGTTTGGGGTCACTTTCTAACTCCATGATCGTTCCTGATGTTTATTTCTTTCTACAT
>JAOVVB010000026.1:21342916-21361360 GCA_028570985.1 Heterobranchus longifilis
AACACATGTCGAAAGGAAGTCTTTGAAGGTGTGTGTGTGTGCGTGTGCGTGCATTATGAGTCTCTAAATCCTCTTATCTGAAATGTTAAAACCAGCGATGTCTCCTCTTCCCTCTGTTTTGGTTTTTCTTCCTGATATATGGGACAGTAAAATTTCTGTATCGAAGGATTTAGCAGGAAAATATAAAGCAGCAGGACTAGTCTTGACTCACAAACCTGAGGGTTTTTTTTTTTGTGTGTGTGTGTGTGTGTGCGTAAACTCTGAGGAACCTGGCCCTCAGATGCACGAAAACCCTTTTTAGCTATCTTGTGATAGATGGATGAATGGAAATGAGAGTGAGGGTAATATTTAGAGATGGTGGGAATATATCCAGTGTAGGGAATGTGATGTCAGAGAGAGAGAGAGAGAGAGAGAGAGAAAGAGAGAGATGCCTTTTGGGTTCGCATTCATATATAACACTGTGAATATTTTTAATCACAATTTACAGTTATTATTATATTTCATTTGATTCTCTGTATGAAGAACTTTCTATGCCTAATATATAATGAAGTTTAAATGCTATGATGAATGTCGATGCTTGATTATTCACATTTTTCTATAATTGAGTAATTACTTTATACTTTTTACTACTATAAATGTCATGATGAAATTAAATGATGGTCCTGATTGATTGGTGGAGTTTATACATAAAATTTTATATTAACCTTAATGATGCATTAATAAAAAACAAGGTTTTCCAAAAGAAGCAATAAGTATTGCAAACTGTTAGAGAATATTTTGTGCATTGTTTATATGAGACAATACAAGTATGTAAAAAATTGCAAGGATGTAAAAAAAAAAAAAAAGCTAAATTTTAGGTATTTATTTAGAGGTATAAATTTAATGTTGTGTATTATTTATTTAAATAAATTAAATGATTTTTCAAAAAGCTATAACCCCCTCCCACAGGTTTTTCACAATTGATATATTGCCACACAAATGTGATTGTGGCCATGTAAATATGCAATTTAGTATCAGTAGTATCATGTGTTGGTTAAGCTTTAATAATAAAAAATATATAGCAAACATACAGAATATGTTTACAGAAATACATAAACTTTGGTTTACCGCATCATCAGTCTCCTCCTCTACCAGTTCCAATTTCCAGGTTCCAGTTAATGACAGCACTTTATCATAGTGCAGGTATGCACTGTTTAATGTCCTTTCATGTGTCCAAACACACCATAAGGTTATAATAGAGTTCAGAATTCCTGATTGGAGAATGGGACAAAATGGATATAACCAGACATAGCAAAAGATTCTTGAACACAACACAAGCATGTCTCTTGTACAGTAAGCTATCATCTATTAAGTGTTGTAATATAAACTTTCAGTTCATCTTTCTTCCAAAATATTACCATGAAGTGCATTATGTCTCCCAAATGCAACAAAAACCAGTGCTAATGATAAATATTGAAAAATATTGTATAGCAATTTTCAACAAAAAAACTTTTGTTATACACATATAAAGTCCAAAATGGTGTTTATTTATATTCGAGTATACTAGTATATTCTAGTGCTAAAATGTCTGCTTATTCCTATGGGAAGTCAGCTGTTATTTCAGTGTTATTTGTAGAAGTAGTAGGCACAATCATACACCCATAGAGTTGTGGCAAAGACGAGCCTCAGCTAGTTAGCGATATTTGAGATGATAAACATGATGGCGATGAAAAATGCCAGTGGTATCAGTATGAGTTGACCCTTTGGAAGCCGGTCTGTTTGATGCAGATGATGAGATTATATGGTGAGTGAGCTGTAAAGACAGACCCAGCCGGAATTTTTGGTCGTCAAAACATTGTGGTGATGTTAATTTGGCAACCTTATGGACGTTAGGACAACATTGGTATTGGGTTGTTTTTGAAAGTTAGTATGACTTCTATATATAAATATAATATTTATTCTATAAATATGTCAGAACAACATTAATACAATGGGATAATCTTGAACGAATGCCTCCAACACAAATTGCAAAATCTTCAATTTAAAAACAATATTAATATCAAACTGGCAGCCTAAGAAGGACTCGAACTCTAGTCATTATAGTGAGAGCACTGTGTGTGTACCACTAGACCACTAAGGAACATACAGTACTATTAAAGCTAATAAATGTGTTTACATGACAAAACTCTGCGTGTGGGAAGGCGTCGTATCCATCACAATCTTTAAACCGAATTCTAAACCATGTAAAAAATTAAGAGAACAGGAATGTGGTCGGATGTTGTGTGAATGGATGTTAATCAAAAATGTAAAAATTTTGTTGTTTTGGTGTTTAAAATTATGTTTGGGTGATTTATTTATTCTACATTTTTCTCAAAATCATTTTATCAAACTCATTCTAACTTTAAAAACCAACATTGCCCTGATGGGGGACGTCATCACAACGTCAATACAACTATATTACAAAGGTCCTCCAGTCTCAGGGTTCCTTTTGACAAACTATTAAAGTACCGCTTCATTGTTCACTTTGGTTAGAGATAAAGTTAGGGTAAACTGGCACTATTATCAGCAGGCACTGTGGATAGTGTAAGACAGTGACAATCAATCAATCAATCAATCAATCAATCAATAAAGAAAGAAAGAAAGAAAGAAAGAAAGAAAGAAAGAAAGAAAGAAGGTCTACATAGAATGTCATTGACAAATTAAATCTAATATCATAATTCATACATCCATCCATCTATCTAGGAACTTCTGTAGTCCAACTAGGGACAGTGGAGGCTATCGTATTTATTTCCATTTTTATGACTTCCATTCAACATTTACACATAAAGGGCAAATCGGGAATGCCAATTAATCTAATCTGCATGTCTTTGGAAAGAACCCAGAGCACCCAGAGGAAACCCACCAAGCACAGGGAGAACATGCACCTCCTTGTACACAGACCTGAGAGTATAATCGATCCTGGACCCTGGAGGTACAAGGCGACAGTGCTAACCACTAAGCCACCTTACCATCATCTTAAATCATATGCTAATACAAATCAATATGGAAGTTGTTCAATATGGAATTGTTTTTTATTTTTTTTATTTTTTTATTATTATTATTATGTGTGTTAAAGGTTGGGATTTATCATATCAATAATGTATGCACACATATAGAGACACATTCTGCCTGATATTTCCACTTATGTACACAGACACAGTACACAGACAGAGACAAAGACAGTTTCAATATTCCATGTAAATATTCCGCTGGTTTGAGTCACTGCAGACACACACACAGTTGCAGGTTGACCTTTTCCCCCCCCAACAATAAATCATTTACATCTTAACACTGCTGATTTTCTTCCATTTTTGAGTCTGGGACAAACCATAAACTTCGAATCTCTCTTGTAAATGCCAGCATTTGCTGAAAACAGATGAAATATGAGTTTCCTGAATGTTAGACGGGTGTGCAGACGTTTATGTAATGGCTGTAAAGGGAAGCGGGTCATGTTTAGGTTCCTTTCGCCCCCGCTGCATAAACTTTCTCACCGGTATTCAACTGTTTTTGTCCCAGCAGTGGCATACGGGGTTTTTCTCTTTTTTTTTTAAACAAGAAGCGCTTTCTCTAATCTGAGTGTGAAATGAGCCGTACTGAATTAAAAGCGATATTTGAGTTGCGGTAATGGTGAAATCAGTGGCTCTGTCCTCTAGTTTTGTGCTCATTATTAAATTTAAGCTCCTGATTCATAACAGAAAACATTAATTACAAGAAATATACTGTATATGAACTCATAGTACTTATACTGTTTAGAAATAGAATAGAATAGAAAAGAATAGAATATTTATTGTCATTATACAAGTGTAACAAAATGAAATACAGGATATTGCTTCTTTGTTCATGCTAAAACTATTATTTTTGTCAGTTCAGAAATGCGTGAGTCATACAATAATATCCTCATTTAATTTTACATGGATGTGGTTACAACTATAAAGTCCAATTTCACCTTTTCTTTCTGTGCCTCTGGATGTGTGAAAAATATCAACAAATACTAAAGGATTTTTTGGAAATAGGTAGAAATGTCATAAGAGGGGTGTTCAAGTCAAACTGGGACTTTGGTTGTGCAGAATAACAGAACACAGTTATGAGAGTAAAACTTCCCTTTATTTCTCTGAATAATCCCCTGCTACACTAATGCACTTATCCCAGTGTTTCACTAGTGCTTGGATACCATCAAGGTAGAAAGTTTTCTCAGTACACAGAGCCATGATTAGACTGCCTCGTCTCTGAAATGCTGAAAAACCAGGCTGTTTTTTTCCCTGAGAGTGATATGCATATCTCATAGAAACTGACTTAGTATTCCGTGTTTGTATTGACACCACAGGATAGAAAATCCACATAAGTGATGGCAAAAAAATACTGGTCATAACTTGTAGACTTGTAGACGCTTTAGCTTCTTATACTTTTTGAGAGGTAGTGAGTCTGTTCTCTTTCACTGTTTTGATGTATATTTTGATTTGGGGGTGAAATGATGCACCCACGTTTCATAACAGATGACAATGCAATCAAAAATGAAAATCTCAGCCTTCCATGTTAAAACGTTCCTTTTACTCATTGTAAATTAGCAATCTTCTGTTCTTGAGAGAGATCTCTTGATACCCAATGCGCACTAATCTGTTGGTGACAAGTTTTCCACTGATTTTCAAGGATCAGGCGTTCCACTCAGTAAAAGTTCACGGGAACAACTGCACTGGGCTCCAAGCCACCTCGGCCAGGCACTTCATTTACGTATGGATGAAGGACATACAGCCTACTTTAAAAGGTTTGCACCATTTAAATCTTTTACTGCAGTGAAGCGTCTCATCACCTTACTGTGCTTGAAGTCTGTAAATTCTATAAATGTCAATTGATTTTACGCCTCATGCACTATCGTTTGCACACCATTTTGTTTTTTCATGTCTAATATGTTACCGTGTGGTAAAAGGAGACGTGTCACTTACCAGTATGATTAACATGATATGCTCAGATGTCTTCTCCTCATGGGACAACAAGTCCCGGGTTGACTTAAACACCCCTTGTAACTTGGTGATTATTTATCCCAGTATGTTACTTAAAGCATTTACTTATACATCTCCATAATCCATAATCTCCTTACAATCCAGATGTGTATTTTTGGGTAACCTTGCACCTTTCTACCACACCTACTGCCACACACACCTACACTAATGCTAATTACTCCAGAGACAACAAACTATTGCAGACCAAGCTGAACCTACTGGCTCTCCAGAACGATCTTATTGATTTTGACTGACCAGATCGATAACCTTAGCTTTATAAAAACAAACCTAGACCTATAGCACTAAATGTTTAACTTATACATTAAAAATACATTTTGACGAGAAGGAAGCATTGGTGAAGTAGGAGGTTGTAAAGTAAGCCTCACAAAACGCATGGCTCATATTTGCAGCACACATTTAGGCTGAGGCAGTTAGCACATGCAAACCTACAGTAACGACAACAACCACTTGCACTGCCAACCCATGAACCCGGTTCATCTATTGATACTAATATATAAGGTAGCTAATAAAAACTACTCAATACTAGCTGCAGGAACATATAAGTGTGCAATGAACATCTGCCATGGTGTATATCACTGTGGCCTCGCACCTCCAGGATTAAGGGTTTGATTCCGGTCTTTGTGCATGGAGTTTGCATGTTCTACCCATGCTTGGTGGGTTTCCTCCAGGTCCTCCAGGTTTTGGTCCACAGTCTAAAGACATGAAGGGTTGGCTTATTGGAAATTTCCAAATTGTCCATAGTGTGTGAGTGAGTGTGTGCCCTTTGATGGATCAGCACCCTGTGTAGGGTGCCCGAATTCCCTAGGATAGACTCCAGGCCTCCCGCAAACCTATACAGGAAACGGTATAGCATGTGAGAGAGAAAAATCGACCTTATAATAAAAATATGAATATATTTATAATATTTAGTGCTACCGTTAGGAGAATAGCAGTTTTACTGTAGAACAATTAGTCCATGTTGAATGTGGTTATCCTTGGTGGAGAGAGAGAACTAAATTATCAAATCTCACACTACGAAAGAATCTTTGCCAAAAATTCATCACCAGCGCTCAATTATCAACGTAGTTTAATGGCATTTATTTAAAATATGATTCCTTTCCACATTAATTAAATTGAAAAGTAACATTTGTCTTTCTAATGAGTTGTCCTGATTACAGTGTCAAGAATGATGCAAGTGTCTAGCCATCTGTCAACCTAATTCAATTAATTTTTTATTAAGCTTAACTAAGTTGCACTTCATTATAATTCAGAACCGGATAAACAACACAGTCTATTTAAAATTTACACAATCATCCCTTAGTTCTTTAATACAAGATGAGGGTGCAACTAAAACCAATACCAAATAAAACACCCTGGTGTAATCGTTTAAAGCCTGTAGCATTAAAGTATTTCCTCTTGTCTCAGACAGCCATGCAGACTGCCTTTAATTGACCTTATTTAACTTGGTTTATAATTGCAGCATTACCCTCACCCCGTGCTGTGGTTTGGATAAACTCTGCCAGATTGACAAAGTTTACGTATTCTTGATTCCCGTCATGTTTAATTTCAGTCTGACATCTGGACATGATACAACTGAAGTGGGCAGATAATGGAAGACGTCTGAAACTTGGTGTTTGTGATAAACCTTTGATAACGCTTTACTGGGAAATGTGATTTCTGGGGTGTCTGATTTTTTTAATTCAATTAATAAAAATGGTTTTTTTTTTATTTACTTTTTTAGTTCCGCCTTCAGAAAGTTGTTGCATAAATATCGGCTTTGTATTCCAAATAGGGCAACATGTACAGCCCTAGTACATAGTGCTTTATTGATCATTAATTTTTTTATTTTTTTTAAACTGCAATTAATTAACAAATCCATTCTGTTTAATTCAATATTTCTGCCCCTTGAGACCAAAAACTGATCAATTAATTGTGATCAGCAGATAATAAGCTTTTTCAATTGACTTGAAAGGCAATGTTCTCATCCTACCTCCTACGATTACCCTCTTTTAGTTTGTCCATCGTAATATGACAATAACACAGACTGATTAGGTGCAGAGTTGAATTCCCTCACAAATGACTCAATTTGGACCTTTATAGAGGGGGCATGTCAGACCAGGTCCCCCGATTATTAACTTACCCTGACAGAGAGCAATGAGAGCAGGCTTGGGCTGGAGCAATTCAGACAAGCAGCCATTAGACTCAATTTGTAAGCAATCTATGACATTGGCCTTCCTCTTCCCTCCCCAGACACCCATGATTCCCTTCTACTTCGTTTTATCTCACGGTATTTATTGGAAGTATTCCTCATGGTGTGTTACAGTGCACAGGCCACCCTTTTTAAAACCGTCCTCCAGGCAGAGCCCTGGGCAGAATCACAAATAGCTATTACTCTCGTTTGTTAGGCTGACCTATAAGCAGCAGAGATTCGGGATGTAAATGTAAAATGTTACAGTGCTCATTTAATACCAGGCACAGGAAGAGCGAACTCAGAGGAAGAGATCATGTAACACTGTTTTTCCTCCGCAGTAATCTGCAGTAAGCTGCAGTCATTACGTCAACACTAGGAGTGAGAAAGGATTAGCTCTAAAATTCTTGAGTTTCCTTGCAAATACGGTGTAGATTATAAAACTGTATAGCACTGTGAGATGCTTTGTACGAAACAAAAAAGGTCCGAAATGGTTTCATTACAAAATGCAGCAACTATTTACCAAAGGACAGATCAACCACTGCTATTACTATAAATGATAGATGAATAGTTCAATGGTTTTTATATGATTTTAAACTACTGAGCATAACTTCTGTATATTTAATTCATAAAAACTTCACCTTGGTTATCAACATTTTGGATAACCTGGAAGGAGACTGCAATGTTGTTACACTGTCATAGTGAAGCTGTAGCTCAGTTTTTGGAAAAAGCTCTCTGTTAGCCAGTACAGCTGTGGTTTAAAAGTTTTTGGAATGACACAAATAATAATTTTCACGATTAATTTTCTGCTTCAGTGTTTTAGATCTTTTCATCAGATGTTTCTATGGTATAGTGAAGCATAATTACAAGCATTTCATGAATATCAAAGGCTTTTATTGACAATTACAGTAAGTCTATGCGAAGAGTCAATATTTACAGTCTTTTTTAAAACCTCTGCAATTCGCCCTGGCATGCTGTCACTCGACCTCTTGGCCACATCCTGACTGGTGGCGGCACATTCTTGCATAATCAACACTTGTTTTTCAGAATTTGTGGGTTTTTGTTTGTCCACCCGCCTCCTGAGGATTGGCCACCAGTTCTCAATGGTATTAAGGTCTGAGGAGTTTTCTAGGCATGGACCCAAAATTTCAATGTTTTGTTCCCTGAGCCACTTACTGTAGTTATCACTTATGGCAAGGTGCTCCATCATGCTGGAAAAGGCATTGTTTGTCACCAAACTGTTCTTGGATGGTTGAGAGAAGTTGCTCTCCAAGGATGCTTTTGTACCATTCTTTACTTCTGGTTGTGTTCTTAGGCAAAACTGTGAATAAACCCAATCGTTTGGGGCTGAGAAGCAACCCCACACATGAATAGTCTCAGAACGCTTTACTGTTGGCATGACACAGGACTGATGGTAGCACTCAGCTTTTCTTCAATGGACTAGCCTTTTTTCTGGATGTCCCAAACAATCAGAAAGGGTATTCCATAGATAAAGTGATTTTAGTCACACAGCACCCAATTCCTGTATCTTTGGAAGAATATCCTATTGGTTTTCCTGGAGCGAAGTGTGAAGATGTGCGCCACCATAAGTATGAGCCGGCCCCAATCGCAGAGCAGATTTTTTTTCTTTTTCGTACTTTTTTTAATTGTTGCTGTTAGTACACCATAACGTTTTGAGCCTGATTTGTTTAGAATGGTTTGTGTTTTAGATTTATTTGTTTTATTATATTTATTCATATATTTGTTTTTGATTTGATCTGGACATCTCAGTAGCATTCACATTTTGCAGAATGGTCAGATGCACTTTGTTTAAAGTTAATAGAAAAACACTAATTTATAATGCTCAGTATAAACAAATCATTCATTGCACATAAGTAATAATGTTGGATGTTTGTACGCTTTGTACATAGATTTTATACCAACCATAATGTGAAATAATTATATTCTGGATTTTCTAAGGTTTAGTATAAGCACATTGAATAATTTAAGTGATATAGGTGTACACATATCAATCCTAGATCATAACATTGCTAAATTTGGGTAAAATGCCAGAAGATGTACTAAATGAAGAGCCTTTTGGGAGCTTAAAGAGCTGGTTATTATTGCTGAGCTGAGCCAAATGATCTGGCTCTTATAAAAGAGCTGGAATTGCCATGAATAGAGCTTAATCTCCATGATAGGGTGAGGAGCTCAACAATGCAAGAGAAATGCTGCTCTTCTGAATTGAAAAAAAAACAGTTGAGGTTGTTGGGGAACCTAACACAGCTCTTGGTTGAACTGTTTCAGCGGCATATCCCTAAACCTAGACCTAGGGGGCAAATTCAGGAGCTGCTAGAAAGATTACACCAATCAGCCATGACATAAACACCACAAAACATTAGTACAATGATTACCAATTATATACTAGTAGAGCTGTGCACTTGTGCCTACAACCGCATTACAGCCATGCTGATAACAAGCACAACAGCACAACCTTGAGTGTGCTCCCCACATAAGCTCTATCAAATATTATATTGGAACATAAATTCACAGGTTTATGAATTACAAATGACACCAAACGAATTTGATTATAAAAAAAAGCAATCTAAAAAAATATATGTTGTATATGAAAAAAACCCTGTATGTTTCTATATTGCTTATTTTATAATAAAAGTCGTTTCGTGTAATTTTTCATCATAAACAATATTTATTTAGTGTAAACATTTTTGTATTAAATGACAAACACCTGCAAAATAAATATGCCATAAAATAAACATTATATGAGAATTTGTATTAATGGTCTCAATAGGTGTCAAGTGTCTAGGATTCATTATAATAGTAATATCATATTTGATCATAATAAACCTATGAATTTTTGTTCTAATATAATATTGGACAGAGATTGTGTAGGAGGGCATTCCGTGGCGGGGGGGGGGGGAATTTTAACGCATAAAACTGGCAGAACTAACTGACCACGACTAGCGGAGCAGGAGACCGCCAGTTAATGTAATTAACGATAGTTTTAAAATTCTTACCGGTAGTATGTAGCCAAAAGGTGAGGACAACAAACCATGGAGGTGGTGGACACCATACATTAGAACCATACATTATCACAACTAATGGAATGCCTCTCATCAAATCAGATTGCTCTGTTGGACCTAACTGCTATATAAACGTTATTATTCCGACACACTAAAGAAAAGTTCATGTTCTAATTAATCCATAATATGGATCTGGCATTGGACTACAGATTGGAAGGTCTCAGGTTCAAACTTCAGCACCACCAAGTTGCCACTGTTGGGCCCTTGAGCAAGGCCCTTAACACTCATTTGCTCAGATGTAAAAAATTAGATAAAAAAATGTAAGTCGCTTTGGATAAGGGTGGCTCATTCTCTCATCATCTATCCCGTTTTATCCTGAATTCAGGGGCGCAGAGTGCCTGGAGGCATAAGGAAGGGTACACCCTGGACAGGGTGCCAATCCATTGCAGGAAACACACATTAGCCTAGTCTGCATGTTTTTGCCAATCAGGACTGTGGGTGGAGGCCACTGTAACCAAGCACAGGGAGAACATGCAAACTTCATGAACACATTGTCGGGAATCGAACCTGGCTGGGAATCAAACCCGGACCCTGGAGGTGCAAGGCTACAGTGCTAACCACTAAGCCACCTTGATATCCGCTGGGTAAAGGTGTCTGCCAAATGTGACTGTATTATTATTATGTTTTTAATATTTTTCTCAACATTATAGACTAAAATTTCCAAGGAGTGAAAAAGATGTGATTGTAATGTTTTACATAATTAAAGTTATGCAAATTCTAAATTTGCATGTTAAAGAATAATTACATTGCTTCTAATTGTCCGTTGTTTAGCTCATCCCTTTTCTTGATGCACCTGGGCAAACCGCAGACACACTGGCTGTAGTCTGCACCTTATATCCACCATTACCGTAACATGCGCAGTGAGGAGACTCTGTGTCTGCAGTGTCTCTATGGTCCTGGGTTCTCTGCTCTGGACCATAATGTACCTTGGGGTAAGCAGTGCGCATTTTGCTAGTCCATTTAATTTAATCTCTATAAACCTGTGCATGATCCGGAGTTAAGTGCTGTCTGTCAACCCCACACTGTGCCTTCCATACTCGATAGAGAGAAAGAACAAAATAGATCACTGTAATTGTAGCTTTTATGGATTATCTGAGATGGTATGTGTCTGGTGTGTTGTTTAAAGCCTGAGTGACTTGAACGGAAACTTGAAGAAGTGTACACAGCAAAATTCCCAATGTTGAATGAAAACCCCAGAGTGTTTATATGTGACCTCACAGTGCTCTCAGATGTACTATGAAAGTGTTAAATCAACACTCTGGGTGTTAATTCAACACTGGGGATTTTGATGAATAGGAATTAAAGTGGGTATTTTTTTTTCCTTGGTTTGACTTTGGGATGTCTCAGCCTAACAAAGTTTATTCAGGTCAGTGTAATACATTTTCATATTTTATGTGGAGTTTCTCTGTTCAATATTTGGTATAACTGAAAATCTGGAGAGGCGGTACGGTGGCTTAGTGGTTAGCACGGTCGCCTTGCACCTCCATGGTGGTTGGAATTTGTGTGCATGGAGTTTGCATGTTCTCCTTGTTCTTGGTGGGTTTCCCCCAGGTGCTCCGGTTTCCTACCACAGTCCAAAGACATGCAGATTAACCTAATTGTCCAAAGTATGTGAATGAAGGTGTAGGTGTGTATCCTGGGATAGGCACCAGGCCACCCTGCAACTGTGTATACAGAATAAAGCAATATAGACAGTGAGTAAACTTTTAATTAAGATTTTAGCCTACATTAAAAATTTGTTTACAATGCAATTATGTTGACCTCTTTTGTTGTTTTTGTTATTCAGCACAGTCAATCCAACTGGTGTATATGGCTGATTGGTGAATATTAATTTTATGTTAGCAGTCGGAGTTGGATTTGGAGGCATTTTGGAGGTCCTGCATCATTGCTCATAATTATTCGGTAATGAGATTTACTGTTTTTTGTTGTTTGTAGCTTTGAATAAAGATGGATCAATTTTCTCAGAATACAACACCAACTGCTACCATAATATTAAAATTCAATAATCAGCCATAATGTTAAAACCATTAACATTAAAACAACCTAGGTTTTAAGTTTTCCTTGTGCTGCTAGGTCAGCTCTGGTCCCTCAGGGCCTGGCTTCACAGAACCTCGTGGGGTTGTGTGGTGGTGACTGCCACCAGGACATCAGTGACAAATCCTTTGGGTGCTGTTGGGTTGGGCGTCCATGAACTGGGTTTTTTGTCCTGTATTTAGGTCGGGATCTGGGAAATCTGGGGAATTGTAAAATGTAAAGCAAATTTCTTTGATAATTTCCTGAAATAAACCTTCTATCAACTTTAACTTGAGGTACAACTTTTTAATATGGTATAAGAACAGAAAAAAGAACCTCAAAGAACGTTCAAGACGTTATTGGTTCTATTGCTTACCACGAATATCATAATAACAACGAATCATTTATTGCAATGTTGTAAAATAACATGACCTAATTACACAGGTGTGATTGACAGATTTACTGTGTCTTCACATCAGCAGTGAATTTTTGCAACTTTACAATTTTATTTTTTTTTATTTTTACAGAATTGCTATACATTGGTCAGTAGGCATTTTGTCTGTTGTTTCCTGGATAAAGCCTAAATGTTTTAAATATTATAATACAAAAATATATTTAAAATATATAACATATAAAATAACTTAATAGATAATTATACATATCATATAAACATCCTCTCCTTGCAGCTCAAAGTGTGTGATACACTTGAAGAACCAATTTTAATCATTACTTTATTTATTTTATAACATCTATCTATCTATCTATCTAGTTGGAAATACAGTTTTCAGTACCAGTTATAAACATAAATTTTTCTTCTATCTCGATCTCAAGGAAAAAATATCTGTTAGAAAGCTAAATGTTGGGGGTAATTGATAATAAAAATGACCTGAGTTCCACCTGTCCTCGGCTCCCAGAAGTAGACACCACATCACTTTGCATCTCATTTCTCATTTCTTCACTTTATTTGCTTAAACTTGCCTCAACTTTTTAACAGTGATATGCCTTGCATTGATGATAATCACTCTTTTGTAATGAGAAAGAATGACTTCCGGCAACATCTCAACAAATTGCATATGAATGAGTTATTGAAACAATAACAATGTTCGAGATTAACTAAAGTAGGCCTGGTTGCTGTTTAACAGTCAGGACTTAACTGTGCATATATACATACATATCTCAAACAGAAACGCACATTATATATAATCACTCCCTTTCTGTGCAGGTTAATCAACCCGAATCAGCATCATTTAAAGGCACACTGAGCTTTAGATGTTCCAGTCTTAGACATTCACCAGGCAGAGGAGCGATTATGCTGCATAAACACTTTGCAGCCAAGGCTCGGAGAAGACTCATCTGGCTTTCCTCTGTTCCTCATACAGCTCTGATATACAGTGAAGTACGTTTATCTGTCCCGTGGTGGACTTATTTAAACCAAAGAGATGACAGTTGATGAAATGCTCAGATTGAAGCTTATAAGCTCATAAAATTTTCTTGTAAATGTTCAGGATTTTATAAACGTGACCTTTCTTTCAACTTCAGACCGTCTCCATTTTTCGTTCCTTCATTAACGGTGCGCTTGAGGGAACCGGCAGCAGGTCAGCTGCCTTGTTCTAATAAAGTGTCTCATGACCAGATGTAGCAGGTTACCTGCATGAACAAGGTGTCGCCGCATTGCTTATTCTGGCCAAAGCTTGAAACCGAAGATATTTGACCTTTATCCTATGGCCCTGGGAGTGGTTATTAGAGAGAGAGAGAGCGCGATAGAGAGAGAATCAAACACAGGGAAAGTTTTCCCATTTGATTTTTTAAAAAAATGCTGATTGACTCCACATGTTTGGCTCCGAGAACATGCGAGAGAGAAACTGATTCGAACAGAATGCTGTTAAATCCTGGCTGCTAAAACTTTTTTTGCTGTTTAGTCCCACACACACACACACACACACACACACACACACACACACACAGAAAAAAGTCTCTGTTCCCAATTTATACCATACCAACTTTAATGTGTGAATGATTAGTTTCCTATAAGTTTTTTAAAACCTTGCTGCTTTGTACCAGATCCCACAGAATTCTGCAATGCAGCCAAAACACCGCGAACGTGGGCCGCTGTGTGATAAATGCAAGAAATCTCAGGCAGGAATAAAAGATCCTGTTCCTAAGTTCAGAAGTGAAGTTGACCTCTGGCCTACACAGGACGGCTCATTTATCAGTGTTAGCGCCAGGGCAGCCTGGAGACCTGCTCTACTCAGTCTTCTGTTCTTATCTAATGGGCTGAGTGCAGGGGCGAGAAGGTGGGCTGCTAATTCCCCATAGCCATGCTGATTCATGCAGAACACTCTCTACACTAATTTCACTGTTTCCTCTTTTCGTTTGGGTTCTTTCTCTCCATATCTATAGTCTATATCTTGTTTCTCTTTATCATGCTTATGATTTTGTGAGCTGCAATCTCCTCCAATCATAGATACCGGAACACTGTCACTTGGCAGTCATCAGGCAGCCTTGTCATGGGTAAATGTGGTGTGTAAATAATTTCAGGTGCCCTGCCCATGGCCTCCTTCTGAGTTGAGGTGTGTGTGTGTGTATGGATGTGTGTGTGTGTGTGTGTGTGTGTGAAATCAGGATCTTAGAAACTTGATCCAGGGCTAATTTTAGTTCCTGGTTCATGGTCGTGCTTCTCTGATAACCGGAAAAAAATCGGAAACTCCCGAGGTGAAGCTTGCCGTCCTAAATATTGGTAAAGGGTCAAAAAACAAGCCTTACAGAATTACATTCTGTAACAGTTAGGAACTAATTACTTGCCAATATTCCATGTAAGTGGTGCAGTACAGCATAAGAAAATACTGAAGATATTTTGAATAAAGTAAAGCTGATATTAAAAAAAAAACTACTTCTAAATCAGGGTGTGTGTATTTTCCCAGTATACAGTAAAACTCACTCTCACTCACTCATCTTCTATACTGCTTTATTTATTGTACATGTTCGCGGGAGGCCTGGAGCCTATCCCAGGAGATTTAGGGCATGAGGCGGGGTACACCCTGGATGGGTTGCCAATCCATCACAGGGCACACACTTATACACACATACTCTCTTACACACTACGGGAAATTTGGGAACGCCAGTCAGCCTAATCGGCATGTTTTTGGACTGTGGGAGGAAACCCACCAAACACATGAAGAACAAGCAAAAACTCCATGCACACAATCACCAGCACCGCCAAGTTGTCACTGTTGGACCCTTGAGTAAGGCCCTTAACCCTCAATTGCTTAAACCTCAATTACTCATGTGTTAAAAAAATGTATAAAATGTAAGTCGCTCTAGATTTGCCAAATTATTAAATGTAAGTGGTAAATGCAAGTGCAAGGCGACTGAGCTAACCACTACTCCACCATGCTGCCTCAGTATAAAACTAAATAAATAAATAAAAAAAATGTGATGGATAGAGGCTTAATATAGGCAGGGGTAGCTCAGTGGTTACGGCACTGGACTATTGATTTGAAGGTCCTAGGTTCAATCAATTTCCAAGGTTCAATCCACCACCATCAAGTTGCCACTGTTGGACCCTGCTCAGATCTATAAAGAGATAAAAATGTAAGCCGCTCTGGATAAGGGCGTCTGCCAAATCAATAAATTAATGAATTCTCCCACAAAATGTTTAAAGAATAAACAAACCGCCTGACCTAAGGAAATCTAAAAATGATGAACTGAAACATAATGATCTCCACAGCAGAAAATGATCTCCAAAGTTGGCTAAAATTGCCATTTTCTGTGGCCTTTGTGGTTGTTTAAAAGCTAATGAAGTGCTCTTTTAACCTTCATAACATGTTTGCGTTACTGTATAACACATACTGTAATGGGTCTCGATTGTTACAATCCGGAGCTGTCAGGATTATTGGTCGTCACTTACTGTATGATTCAAGTGCAGATGATCTTGCAGGCTTCTCAACTGAAGAACGCCATCATGGGACCAGCATTTTTCCATCACAACAGATCGTGTCACGATACACCCCTATAATGAAGAAGAATGTTTCTGGAAACAAGAGCACACTAACTTGTGCAACCATGTCAGTTTATTGTATAGAACAAAGTGTCTTTCCAACACCACCACCCGCCCTCTCCCCTTCCCCCAGACCATCTTTCTTTAATGGCTATTGAATGGCCACATAATGACATTACTGTATTGAATGAGTGTCAAACTCATATGCTACTGTACTTGGGCCAAATCAGCATTTTTTTTAGCGCTTCAAGAGCAGTGATGTAAGGCTATTCAATTGTTTAAAACATATTATCTATTCAGTTGTTTAAAACATATGTTGGGAGAAAGAAAGGGTGGACAACAGTATTCAAATAGTTAACATTTATTGAACTGATACACATTTTTTAAAAACATGTTACAAGGTAAACCCTTTGTTGTAGGGTTTCACAGACAGTGAAGGATTTTTTTTACATTAAAACATTTTCTTCATTACAAATAAAAGTAAGATGAATATATATATATTTTTATATATGTTAGTTTTTTTCCTTTTTTATCTTTTGCTTCCAAAGAGGCAGACTTTCTTCAATTTTCTATCTATCTATCTATCTATCTATCTATCTCTCTCTCTCTCTCTATATATATATATATATATATATATAACTTCATGCTTTCTCTACTACATCCATAAATCTCCTCTTTGGTCTTCCTCTAGTCCTCCTGCCTGGCAGTTCCATCCTTAGCATCCTTCTATCGATATATTCACAACCTCTCCTCCTCCTCTCCTCCAAACCCCCTCAACCTGGCCTCTCTGACTTCATCTCCAAACATGGGTTACATGGGTTGTCCCTCTGATGGACTCATTCTTGATCCTATCCATCCTTGTCACTCCCAAAGAGGACCTCAACATCTTCATCTCTGCTACCTCCAGCTCTCCCTCCTGTCTTCCCTCTCTAAGCCGTAGAGCGTCACTGGTCTCACCACTGTCTTGAACACTTTTCCTTTTAACCCAGTCCCTGTACCCGACCAACTATAGAGGATTGTATTAGTTTGTTGAGCCACACAGTGATCTATGAATCATTCAAGAATGATAAAACATCTAATCTAAGGAGAAACAGGTGTAGATGATGACAAATGATCAGGCTGGTGATTACTATCCTGGTGCTGAGGGTTGGAACAGACAAGAAGGGAAATGAGGTTGCTGCTAAGGTTATTACATGAACTACAATTGTTTTAAATTGTATCATTGCAGGGTGTTACAGTAAAACATTTGTTTCTATTTCTTTAATTTAATCTACAGTATATAACTTCATTTGATTTAATAGGAGGACATGAGGTGTGGCGCTAGACTTTTGCGCATTACTGTATATATTATTTCACTTGGTCCTTAAATGTTACCATAATGTTAAAGAATAAAGAATAAAAAAAAACTGAGTGTTTAGATTTCCAGATGATAAATTTATCAGGTGAAAGGAACTATGAAAATCTGATTCATGCTTTCATGGGAAATGTAACAGCTAAAAGAAAGCAGCCTATTTTCGAAAGACACATGCCTCCCAACTTTAGGATCTAATCAGTCAGTCACATCTAAGATACACACACACCACACACAGTTCAGGCACCATGCTTTGTATGTGCCGGATAAAAACTGTAAAGCAAACACAAGATTGCTAGCAGCTGAGGGAAAAGGGGTGGTTATGCTGTGAAGCCGCTGCACACTAATTAACACAGTAAATGAGTTGAATCCCTAGATATTGCTTGTTTCCTCTGAGTGAACTCAAAACACACACACACACACACACACACACATAAAGCTGGGCTGCTTTACAAATGTCATTTTGAAGTAGTTAGAGTTGTGTGCCGCAGCTGTGTCCATCTGTGTGTGTGTGTGTGTGTGTGTGTGTGTGGTTATGGTATGGTCATTAGAGAGAATGTGTGTGGATGCTCGGGCGTGAATCTTTGGACCAAGATAAAGTCTAAGCAAATGGAGGAGGAGGATTTTGTGAAAGAGTGTGGGTGTTTTAATGCTCTCATCTCCCCTGAGTCCCAGCGCTCTGGGAAGCTAAGTGAAAGTAAAAAAAAAAGGGAATAAATGAGAATAAAGGAGCATGTGAACGTGTGTGTGTGGGGGGGGGGGGGGGGTTGGGGGTTGTGAAGTCTCCCCCCAAATTTAAT
>JAOVVB010000026.1:21362506-21375832 GCA_028570985.1 Heterobranchus longifilis
AACATTTTGTGTGACAAACATGCAAAAGAATAAGAAATCAGGAAGGGGGCAAATAGTTTTTCACACCACTGTACATGTATGTAGCAAGTCCAGTAAGCAACATTAAGACAGTCACTAGTTTATTGTACGTAAGTCCACCATTGCACAAAATATCCTCATAAACAAAGCTGACGTCAAATCAAGGAGACGAGCACACAGACAATTACATCATCGGTACAAGGTGACGTTACAACAAGCCAGAATCTCCGTTTCCCCCTGTCCACACAACACCACTGAAAACGGAGTTTTGGAAAATCTTCACTTTTTCCAAAAGCTCCGTTTTCAATGACCAAAACTGCGTTTGCGTGTGAACGAAAGGCGAAAACCGTAGAGAAAAATCTCTGTTTTTAAAAATACCCGGCTACTTGTGGACATGGCCTGAGACGACCATTTTTATTCCACTTTCTTACCGCAGCCACACATGGCACACACACACACACACACACACACATTAGACCTGTCAATCGCTCAGCACGCTCAAAATGAAAAAAAAAAAAAAAGGCCACACATCCTCAGTATGGAGTATGCAAAAGAATGCACGTGTGTTTAAAAGGAAGGGAAATGAGCACTCTAAATGGAACAGTTTCTCCATGCTCTGTGATCAAAGTGCACAGGTGGAGTCCATGACCCCTCTGTGTGTCTCCACCACAGTCTGAGTGTCTGTCTGTCTTTCCATTATGCTGTACAGTGCAGAAACCTTTCTCTTTTCTCCTCCTGCCTACCTGTCTGTGACAACGAGTGCTTAACATGATTAGTGCCCGTGTTGGCTGGAGGAAATGCCTGCTAAAAGTGATGTGAGACAAAAAGAAGGGTCCTCGTTTCTAAAGGAAGATTAAAACCGCTAAATCAAATCAAGCTCTCCCCCTCTTGAGGGTGGCTCAGGAGGGCCTGGAGCTTATTAAACACTCTCTCTTTCTTTCTTTCTCTTTCTCTCTGCATCTCTCGAAGCTTTCAACTCTCTCTGTATCTCTTTCTTTTTCTCCAAACCCCCCCCCTCCCCCCCTCTCTCTCTCTGTCTTCTCCATCTGCCTAAACCTCGAACTCACTTTCTGTCTTGTGTCACTCTCAGCTTTCAACTAAGTTTTAGTCTCTTTTTCTCAGCATTCTCTCTCTTTCCCTGTGTGTCTTTGTCCCCATCTTTCTCTCTCTCTCTCTCCTACTCTTTCTATCTCCTTCTCACTGCTCAGTATCTAGGTCTCTCCTTCAGTGTGTCTCCATGTGTCTCCCCTGTCTACCCCCATGTCATGTCCCTATCTATCTATCTGTCTATCTATCTGTCTATCTATCTATCTATCTATCTTTGCAGACAGTTTGTCTCTCTTTCTCTCACCCTGTTCTCCCTCTTTCCATTTTTTAAAAAACCTTTTCCGTACTGCATTCCTCATACCAATGTCCCTTTCACTTTCTTGTTTTTCTTTCCTTCTCCCCATCCGCAGTCTCTCTCCATCACTCATTCCCAGCTCACCTTCCCTTCTCCCCACTCCTTCCCTCTGTTTTCCTCATTTAGCTTGCTGCACCTTTATGACTCATCCCCTCATGCTGCGTGTCCCTCCTTGTCCCTCCTCCTGTTTGATCTCTTTCTGGTCCCGCATTCTCCCTCCCTCACTTTCTCTGCCTCTGACTCATCTGTGTAATAAGTGTAAAGAATGCCTGCTGGTAAAGAATTGGCAATGAGGCAAGGTATTGGCTTGGCGCCCGTCCTGGAGCACAGGTGAATCACGCTTTCATGGCTGGGCTGCGACAGCTTCTGTTCATCATAACACAGCAGAGACTCACAGCTAACCTGTTACAGCGTCAAGATCACACTTCGGTCTCTCATTCATAATTGTTCCATGCAGCTGCCATACTGCTGTGTGTGTCGAATGTCTGTGGTCACATTTGGTGCCTCCATTTCTGTTTGATGTTTGTTTCTTGCATGTAACAGCCTAGAGCAGACCTCTAAAATGAATTATCTCACATATTGATTTTTATTTGTCATTGCATGCTTTATACATATGATTTCAGCTGTCAAGGATAAAGATGATCACAATAAAGTCACAAGCTGAGACCAACAGTTTCACAGCATAATGTGACATGCTCTCATGCCTTAACCGGCCAGGGTCAGAATTTTTGAAAAATTATAATGCAAAAAGAAGGAAACATATTGTGGGACACCTGAGTAATATAATAACTAAAAAAAAACCTTTAAAAACAATATTCCTAATTGAACAAGATCCGATTGAGCTGATTGGTTATAAAAGTGTAGTAATTTTGTTCGATCGCAGGTACTGTATATCACGAGAGGATCTTCATGGACAAACAAACTAATCATCACACAATCTGGTATAGAACTCCTGTAAGATTCCTGTAATCACACAATGTAAAAGTGATTTTCAAAGCAGTTCGGAAGTGTGATTAATTATCCCGAGTCGTGATCCATGAGAGTTCAAAACCCAACCTCTTACTGACACTTGTAAGTCTCTAAACTAAAACAGCAACTAAATACCAAATACCAATCCAGCACCAGATGTATAAATGTCAAAAAGGCATGAAAAACCCAAATATTTTCAAATGTTTATTAAAACTAAAACGGCTTATTAATACTGCTTGGGTTTTCTTACCATTTCAAATCCTTTCCGTTGTCCATGTGCTTTGTAGATAAAAGTCAGAAATTTGACCCGAAATGGTGCGAAAATCCTCAAAGGCCATTGTTTTCAGAGGTGTCAGATTGTACCCATGTGCAATAGGAAGTGTTTGAAAAACAAAAGAAAGCAAAGCCGTCAATCAGAGTACAGCTTTCACCATGAACACACACGATCAAACTAACAGAATAAGTGCAAAGAAAAAACACCAGATATTTGACGGAAAAATATTTCCTCACACTTAAAAAACTAAAACAAATTCACATATTGTTAATTTGACATACAAAAAAAAAAATATCTGTTTGAAAGCAGAGATGTGAAAATACTCAAATGTTGTTGAAAGCTACATAAGTCAGTGTTCTGTTCATTCTTAGGTTAATTGGTAACATATTATATAAATATAATATTATACAAATGATCATATACTGTACACATGTTCTGGCATATCAAGTCAGGTAGGTTAGGTTAGTTTTGCACAATGGCCAATAGAGTGCAGTAGGGGAAATGTATCAGATCTTCAATTTCACACAGAAATCATTTTCATACATGAATGGGCCACCAAGTTGCAATCACAGTTAAAGACAGAACAGAACAGAATGTTGGAGTCTTTTTTTTCTTTTCTTTTTTTTTGGCAAAGCAGTGAAATTTTTAACTCGTGAAAATACTTATGAAATGTACATTAAAAAAAAGTTTAATAAATTGTAATGCCCAGGAAACTAATGAAATACTTAAAATATAAATAAAGAAATAAAGAAATAAAACAGTGCGGGACAATTTACACTTTCGCTTTCATTAACAGTGGCCGGATCCAAAAATGGACATAAAATCATCTCCTGGGACTCTAACCTGGTCAGGGTTGCTGGTCAGGGTTGCGAATACACCCTGAAGGAGATTCTGTACCAGTCTGTTTTAATACACCATGCAATACGCATTGGGGCATAGTGGCATCCCTTATCCACCCACCTTCGTGTTTTTGGATGGTAGTAGGATTCTGAAGAAGCTGCTCCAGGGTCATGGGTTTGACCCTGAATCTTGAATCTTCTGGGTTCTCTAGTTTCCACTCATCGTCCAAGACATTTAAACAGATAGACTTATTAGTCTAAATTGCCTTTAGGTGTGAATGCGTAATTCTGCTTGTGCGATATTCTACAACAAAATGGGTGTGTCCCTGTCTTGTTTCCAGTGTTCCTGAGATAGGCTCCAGACCTACCACGACACTGACCAGGATAAAGAGGTTACTGACGATGAATGAATGAAGAAAAACCTCGGGGGAACTTAAGGATCGGGCTTGGGGCAGGTTAATGGACTTCAATTATATGAAATCCAATGAATATGCTCTCACTTGTTAGAGTTCCTATGAGAGATCGGGTTGCAAATGCCAGCTATCCTTACATTATGATGTCATAAAATGTCCTTAGCGCAGGCAGCAGTGTCTACAACAAACACTGTTACTTTAACGCACATAGGCTATTTGGTAAAGAACCTTCTTATTTTGGTAGAACTGTCACTGGTAAATGCTCACTGTGCTTCTCTGACTTCAGTATTAGCGGGAACATGTCTCTGAAAGCCCACAAACTGCACCCTCGGTGACCAGAATGGAGCATCCATTAGCTCTGACTGTAAGTAATGTGGCTAGGTGATGTGATGGAAGCCTTAATGGATCAAAAACATATGGGCACACAAGGGAGAGAGAGACATGATGATCCATTCGAGGTTCAAACAAAGATGACCCATGAAGGCCAGGGTTAATAGAGCTTCTCTCCCTACTGAACACTTTTTATTTGTGTGTGCAGCTCATCTGCTTGTCAACTCTTCACAAGTCTGTAGGCCCTTTACTCATCTTCACCAAGCCTGCCACAACATGGAAGTTTTATAAACAGCGGCATGAGAAAGGTGAGGGGTTGTTACTTAGTTGTTAGTTTGGGGTAGCTGGATATTAGCTTTAAATTAGGAATAAAACACGTCAGAAAAAAAAAATTTTTTTACAGTAACTGCATATCCCAAGGTGTTTTTACCTCCCACATTACACATTAATTTGCATTACAGATTGGGACCTGTTCTAAAAGTTCTGGTGAATGAAGGTGTAAAACCGATTGAGATTTATAGAAGACACAGTACGGTGATGAGACACTTACAGTAGCTGCAGTAAAACATTGAATGGAGCAAACATTTTAAAGAAGACTGTCCAAGGTGGCCCAGAGCCCACTACAGCCGTTCCCCTGATTGATTGAAGACATGTTGCCAACTTGCGGAAAAGACAAATATGTCTGTGCAAACTGTATACACAATCATTCACAAACATACTTGCACATTATAAGAACCTGGCTGGGAGTTATTGTCACATCATCCAACATTCCTGACCTTACTCCAAGCACTCTACCCCAAATCAAAGGTCTTTCTGAGTCTTATAATTTACAGTAGTTGTTTTGCTATAGGCACACATCCAAGATTTTCCTGAACTCAGTTCTGTGTTCAAAACAATCTGCCAGGTTTGTTTATTTTCCATTTTCACAGTTTTTCTGCTAGAGTTTAAAATTTTATTTTCGTGTATGTGTATTTTGACATAAGTTTAAAAGTTGCACATGAAGTGAACATGTTTACATTAGCCACATTATGAAAGCCCAGTTTGTGCTTTATGTAAATAAGTTGAACTGTGTTAGCTACAATATTGGGAATGATTTGAATCGTTAATTTACACAAATTTAAGAAGAGCGCTGAATCACTACAGGTCTTCAGAAAGGCATAAGACACTTAAGGGTTATTATTCAAGGGCTGAGGATTAGCAGCACCTGGCTGCAACTAACCCACATAAATCCTGTTATAGCAGTAAGGGGGTACTTAATAATGCCCGCATGCTTCTTTTTTTTTGGCTTAATTTTTGTTTAAAAAGATTAATAATTGCACAGTGAAAAAGTTATGTGTTGTTTGTTTAAGGTTGCATTTGCCTTATAGCAAAACCCACTATGATTAGATTATTTTCATTATGTTTTTGCACAAAAACATACAATTAATATTTTAAACATTACCATAACACAGCCTTAGATTATTCAGTGTCTGCCATAGAAGTCTCTGTGGAGTCTGTTACTGTAGAGAAAATAAATAAATTAATTAATTTCATTAATTAATTAATTAATGTATAAATGTATCAATCTGGGATGGGATTTAGTGAAAAAAAATATTGTCAGATCTGCTGTAATAGAAAATTAGTATACATTAAAATTTATAACCTTATCCAGTCCAGACATTAACCCATTCTCACTTATCTGTCTATTAAACTGACCTGTTTTCTGCTTACTCTTGTTTGCCATTGTACTATTACTGCACATTGTTTTCACTGTTCACTATTTTTGATTTTTCACTTTCTTTTCCTTAAACGCTTCATTTTGATTTTTGGATGGTTAATAAACATTTTTTTTTTTAAATAAATGGTAACCATGATACCAATTAATTGAAGGGCAGTAATTATAATAATTAGTGTTTATTTATTTATGCATTTTTTTTTTACTGTAGCTCCAGTATAGGCATCTTCCAAATGGTTGAGATGCCACTTTATGGTAAAAGTAACAAAATATTTACAAATACAAAAAATAAATAAAACATGTCACATATCATTGCTAGCCTTTGTGTGTGGGTGCAACAGCAAAAAAATTTTTTTGAGCATTAGGTCCACTTTATTTTTTACTGTATTATATATTACAGTATGAAGCAATTACAATGCATTTTATTTAAAGACAGTATCATATAGTAAAAATCTTTAGCATAGCCTTCCTCAACTAATTGGTAATGGTGCATAGACTCAATCAGGTTAATTTCAACATCATTTTTCAATATTGTACAGTGATTCAAAATGTGCTTTACCAAAACATTGAGCAGAAAAAAATATAAGGTTATGTGATTTTTGTTTATGTGCTTTAGGTCAGTCCACATTACATGTATTTCTATAGCAAAGTACAACAGTAATCCTGATCATATGTATAAAAACATTATTTGAATAACATATTCTATTTTAAATATATTAAAAGTATTAAAATACTCATACATATTTAATTTAGTTGAGTAATACATTTACATTATCTCCTCACCTGCAAGCATGTAAATAGTTTTTTGAGGCGTCATTTAAAAACAACAACAACAACAACAACAACAAAACAACCGGCTAGGGTTGTGGGTCTTCTGAAAGAAAGTTTGCTTGCTCTTTTTTTTTTTTTTTTTACAGCTATCTCTTCCCACAAATCACCAGCTAATGATTCAGGCATTTGGGGAAATAATTAGGATGCTCTGTAGCAGGAAAAATACTAAAATGTATGAAGCATGGGCTCCCCAGGACTGTGATTGAGACAGAGTATGATGCAGTGTGAACAGTACGTGCTTAGTCCAGTGCTCCCCATCATCCCAGCCTGGCAGTAATCTAATAAAAGTTGATTTTTCATAAGGGGCTTTTAAGGAAACACCACTCCGTGCAGGTCTATAAGCTTACTGGGAGTGGGGTATCATCTTAAAGAATGATTAATGTGGACTGTGGACAAAAGCAGGGATTTCTCGTAACTATCATTCCACATGCTGATGAGCAAAGAGAGAGACGGTGAGTTAGTAGTGAGTGAGTCTGGGTCATGGTAGATAAACAAATGATTAAGGGCATGGAGGGCATATGCCGGCACATTTCCTGTAATACCTTGCCTATAAGAAAGAAAAAAACAGGTTGTATATGCCAACACATGCTGATAAATGTGCAGGTTGTATGAACATCTCTATGGTCTTCTAGATGTATCGATCTGTTTCTTTCAGTCTGTCTCTATTAGCTAGTGTTGTATTAAGTCATACTTAAGTAAAAAAAAAGAAGATACCTTTCTAGGAAATGACTCAAGGAAAAGTTAAAGTAACCCACGAGAAAACTGATCTACTTGTGCTAAAAGTACTCGAACACAAAGAAGTCTTTCCAACAAGTTTTTCTTCGCTTTTAATTGATTTATTAAATTTTATGAAAAATAAATACATAAATAAATAAATAAATAAATAATCTATTTGTGGCTGTATGATGAACAGCGATGTCTGGTCATGGGGCAGCAGTACAGTGCATGGCAGATACATACAGGTCAATAAGTTCAATGAATTTTGAAAAGGCAAAACTGGGATCTGAGTGACTCTGATGTGTGATTATGACACGGTTGTTTGTGCAATTTGGGCTGGTTTTAGTACACTGGTATTTCAGAAACTCCAGATCCCATGGGATTTTCGAGAAGGGTCAAAAGGTTAGAGCTCATGGGCAGGCTATGGTATCTAAAATAACCTCTTCTTACAACCATATTGAGCAGTAAAGCAGCTCAGGGTGTACAACATTTTGAACTTTTAAGGGGAGCTATTATGCAAAATGTATCTTTTTAGTCATTTTTATACATTCAGATGGGTCCCTGGTGTGTGTGTGTGTATACAAGCAAACAGAGGTCTATGCTTTTGTCCATTTTTCAGATATGTTTTTTGTATTTTCCATAAACAAGCCATTTATATTTTTCCCTTATTGTGACCTAATATAAGAAGATCCCTCCCCCAGTTGATGCTGTTCTCTAACAGGCTGTTTCAGCAGTAGCTCATGTACATAAATATCAAAATGGCACACTTGGAGGATGAGTAAATTTTTTTTATTTATTAGCAGATATATATTGTATAAGGTTGTTGCACTTGTGTGTAGAATAACTCTTCTCCTACATAGAAATGTATTACTCATCGTAGTCTGTCTCATCACAAGCAAAGTTCAGTATTTGTTTCATCGCTTGTGATGGAGACTTTTGAGTAGTACCTTTGCATAAAGTACTAAAATAAAGTATTGGTACTCTTTCAACATGTGCAATTTGAATGACCTATGTCAGTTTATAAAAAAAAAAAGTTATGCACAGGTTTGCATTCCTTTTGGTACAGGCTATGTCAATTTAATTTTATGTTAAAAAATATATTTTAAAAAAATGTTGCCTGAGATGTTTTTTTTTAGGACAATTTTTGTTCATAACAAAATGTGTGCTTGTATATGTGTTTTATTTCCTTTTCAGAATATTTATTTACCACAAGGTGCAATTTATTTTACACTAGATTGAACCACTTGGCGAATGGAAGCAAACCTTCTCATCATTCTTTGTTTATAATAAATGATAGCCAGGAACACCATATGCTGGTCAAGGCTCTGCCAACGCACCAGTCTCTCTTAAAAAAACACCCTGTTTATCATGTGACAATGCAAATAAATATGTTGTCTGCTTCAATAATACATCTGTGAGAGAAGAAGCCTGCAGGCGTGCACTGGATCTGCGCTATTGGTGCTCTGCTCAGGTGTCAGTCTCAGTGCGGGCAGCTCAGGCACGAGTTCACGACTTTCCGCTTAGAAATGTGTAAACAGAATGTTGTGCTCCGGGATAGCAGGGTTTGATCTGATAATAAACAAGGGCAGATGCTAGCGTTCACAATCACGTCCCTTTACAAAATAATGATGTGTGTTTGACAGCTGTTTGGATGCTCAGGCTGTGGCCACGGGGGGGTTATCTGAGGTTAGACAGAGGTTTATTTTACGGGACACTCCAAAATATAAATGATATTGTTAAATAAATCACATGAGAAAAATTCTTTCACAGGAAAAAAGAAAGCAAATAAACATGCCATGCACAACAAGATATACAATGTACATTTTTATGAGCTGGACGAGTATGACATGGTTTATAGTGATGGTGACCAGATGTTTTTACTCTAACAGTAATGATAAAATCTTGTTGGTGTCTGTGGTTCTTAGTCTCAGTCCCGGAGACCCCATACACTCTCACCCTCTGCTCTATACACACCTGTTTCAGTGGATCAAGGATTAATTATTAATCATATGTTATATTATATAATTTTTTCATAATTATATACAGCATGAGAACTCAAATGATTTCCACTTGTGTCTATATTTGGGGTGGATATTAGTTGTGTAAAAATATAAACATTTTTATGTATGAATTAGCATAAGATCTTCAAACTCTGCACCTTATTGCATTGGGGTACTTTTTTAGAAACATGGTTTGTAAAATCATAGCCTCTCATTTTGACCTTTCTGGACATTTGGTGTGCCTCAGGTTGATTTTAGTTTTACTTGAGAATGGCTGTGTTTGTATCAGGCGACACTGTGGCTTAGTGGTAAGCACTGTCACCATGCACCTCCAGGGTCCGGGTTCGATTCCCACCTCAGGGTGTGAGTTGAGTTTGCATGTTCTCCCTGTGATTGGTGGGTTTCCTCCAGGTGCTGCGGCTTCCTTCCACAGTTCAAAGACATGCAGCTTAGGTTAATTTGTGTTCCCAAATTGTTTTCCAAAGTGTGTGAATGTCCTACCACGGTCATAAAATGGGAATAAATATAGTACAATGGTCAGTATTGGCCTCCACGGTCCCTAGTGGAACTACAGAGGCTCCTAGATGGAATGATGGATGGTGTTTGTATTAATATAAGTAATACAGATAACATTACCCATGAATCCTCCTTTTGGATTAAGGAAGAACTTTATACAGCACGGTAACAAACAGTAAGATTAACAGTAAAGTAAATGGATGAAAAAGTATCTTTTGTCTAATTATGATCATATTAATGTTACGTAATATTTCACAAGCCGCTTTAAAGGAAACAACTTTACGTTTGCGTCTTCGTGCACTTCTCTAATCAGCCAGTCACATGGCAGCAGCTCAATGTACAAAATCATGCAGATACAGGGGAATAAGAGCAGTTAAAATTGACATCGCACATTAGAATGGAAAAAAAAGGTAAATCTTGGTGACTTGATACCACAAGACACTACATGTTATACAGAATGGTGTAAAAAACTAAAAACATCCAAAGAACCACAGTTCAACAGCTGGAACAGGGCTTATAAATGAGAGAGCAATGTTCAAACTGATGCACGCGTTTCAAATGGGGTGGGCAGGAAAGCGTTTCAGAGCACACAACACAATAAATCCTAAGGCAGAACAACAGCAAAAGCCCACATCAGGTTCTAATCTTGTCACCCAAGACTTGGAATCTGAGGCTCTAGTGAGCACAGACCCACTGTAACTAGATAAACAGTTAAAGATTAGATAAATAACCCCAAGTCTTTTTCCAGTCTGAGCCGTTTTAGTGAGCATGTGCGCATGTAGCCTCGGATTAGGATGCCGTGAAGCTAGAACACTGTCGTGTGTCGGGAGGTGGTTCGCTCGGTAAAAATATCTAACTGTCATAAACCATAGTCCTGTAGTGTTTTAGCACGACATCATAAAAATCTGAAGGCACCATATTATATTACCTTACTAATGGAGGTCTATTTTCAGAGAAACGGTGTTTATATGCGTCCATGGTCTCTCTACTTTTGACCTCTCTTGATATTTGGTGTGCTTGTTCAAGGAAACACTTAGGTACATCTTACATAGAAACACCTGAGCACTGCTCCTATAACATTACATAGCATTACGTTCAGGTCATCGAGCCCATATGGCACTCCGATAAAGTGCCCTAACCCAATCAAAGATGCTTCATTTAGTTAATGTGGGGCCAAACTCTGGCAACCACAAGCGATCTCAACCTTCACACAGTGACACAGAAGGTCACAGCAAGGGTGCATGCAGTGATGCAACATCAGCTTAACTCGTTTTGGTTGATCTAATAGCATTTATGGTTAGTGAAGGCAGTGTGAAATTGGGTGCCGGGCCATTTTTGAAACCAGAACATTTTGTCTGAAGGACATTTATTCCAGAAGACAGCTGACAGACTATTTTGCTCAAATGAGTGCAAATATGGTGCACATAAAATTGTCACATTAGTAAGATGAAAACCAGTCATCTGACATAATGCTGATTTTTTTTAAAAACCTTCCCCATCATCACTCTTTATTCACTTTGTATGATCATGTATGAGCTCTTGAAAGGAACTCATTGGGTACAGTACAGTATGTGCAGTGCACTTCACATGCACTCTACATGTGTAGAACATCTTGACTGTAATCCCATGCATGTGTAGTATGCACCAATGTATAGATCCCTTTGATAAGTTAAACCATGCTTTTTTCACTTTCATGCTCAGAATGCGTGCTGTGAAATTGTTTATGAGCTTTTCGAGTCCTGGGGTATGGAATGAAAATGTTTCTATGCAAAACCGTAGGAAAAAGGAATCAAAGCAATTACGGAGGGTAATTGCCCTATGACACTTCCTTCATGGTTGGGTGACCCTTGGCCTGTGACTGGTTGTCTTAATGTGTGGTCAGAAAGTCCCCAGTGCTTTTCAGTTGCAGAGATTTCCTGTGATCTTACTTAGTACTTATGTAAAAGACAGGCATCTCCCGAAGCAAGAGGCATCCTATAGTGGTAGTTCTTAAAGTGGGGTCTGGAAAGTATAGCCAGATGGTCTATTTTCCAATTTATTTATTTTACTTTGTTTCAGTAGTGGAACCCGCATTCCACCATTATTAAAATTTTTATTACAGTTTCCCTCTTTGGTCTGTTTATTAGGACCACCTGCTTATTCATGCAATTATTCATCCAACCAATCACATGGATGCAGCATAATGCTTAAAATACAGTTATAGGTCAAGAACCTGACTTAATATTCACATCAAATAACTTTGACCATGCTATTGTTGGTAATGCCAGACGGGCTGCTTTGAGTCTTTCAGAAACCGCTGATCTTCAAAGACATAACAATCGCAAGAGTTTACACAAAATGGTGCGAAAACGAATAACCGTGCAATGAGTATCAGTTCTGCAATGCTTGCTGGTATAAAAGGTCAGAGAAAAAATGGTAACAGGACGACTATAGAAACTCAAATCACTACGTATTACAAACATGTTTAGCAGAATAGCATCTTAGAATGCATCGAATTTTGATCCTTGAAAAAGATATTCAGGTATTCAACAGCACCAGAAGACCAAATTAGGTTTTATTCTGACCCTAAGTGGACACAGGTGCATTGAACCTCGATTTTGTTTTTCCAAACTTTAGCTTTTCAGTTTTAGTGAACTTGTTGTAGGGCTTGAGAATCACTTATCACTTATTTTTATACAAAAATTAATTATATCTGGCAATATAATGGGTTCTTCAATTGTACTTTTTTTTTCCAGGTTCTTTGTCAAATGCAACGATCGATAGTGTCTCATTCAGAAAGTTTTTCACCTCCTTATAAATGCCACTGTGAGCCCATGGCAGCTTTTTCTAAGCTTCCAGAGCAGTAATACTTTGGTGGGATGATATGAACAATGAACAGTGGTACAGTAAAATCATCAATAAGAAAATAACTAAAGCTGTTGAACCTACTGTAGGTCAAGAATCAAGATACAAGTTACCCTCACTTAGCATTAAAGCAAAATTACCCAATGGAAAAAAATGACATCTTAGCGAGTGAAATATTCTTGAATCTAGACAAACATATGTACAATTTCTTAACACAGTATAAGTTTACAACAAACCATTTACAAGATTATTAAGCTTTTCTAATTTCTCATCAAATGTTATTAAAATTACAAGTGAAAAATGTCTTGCTCTATTGCCAGATAATTTAGCTTCTTTACCCTTACGGATAAAAAATATATGGCAATATATTGTAAAATATAATGTAATATATGAATGGACCATGTATTTATATATATTGCAGTTAAGACAAAAACCATTATATTTATACTTATTATGTAT
>JAOVVB010000026.1:21377799-21398782 GCA_028570985.1 Heterobranchus longifilis
ATTTTGTGTGACAAACATGCAAAAGAATAAGAAATCAGGAAGGGGGCAAATAGTTTTTCACACCACTGTACATGTATACATACAGGGTAGCTCTTGGAGTTGTCACTGGGAACTGAGTGAACTTCTCACCCTGCCAGCAGAAAGGCAAGAGCAAATCTGATTACTAATGATTGACCCCAGTTGCTATTCTCTCTCTCTCTCTCTCTCTCTCTCTCTCTCTCCCCTTCTTCTTCACACTCCATCAGTCTTGCGCTGTGTTCTCCAGTAGAACAAATTCGGGAAGAGGATAAAAATCATGACACTGGCTGAGTTACATGTTGTTTATTAATATGAAAATGTTTACAGAAAAATGGCACTCTTTTTGCAGTTTTGAGAAAAAAATTTTTCTTTTCAATGTAGCAGTAAGTACAGTATGGCACACTGCTAGAAAATATTTTGTGCATGGTTTTTTTTTGTCACAATGGTGTTACAAAGCACAAAGTGCTAAATATTTTCCTTAAAATTCTTCATTAAGTAAGTGTGATTTTTTTAAAAAGTTCTTACCCCACCTCCCACAATTTTGGCACAATGGATAAATCAGCCTGCAGTTATTTCTGTAGTCATATAATTCTGCAATTTAATATCAATAAAAAGCTGCTTAAGCGTGATAAAGTCTTTTGCAAGAATCATATTGTAAACGGTGAATACCTAATAATATAATAATTACGCTAGTGAAAATCTGTATTAACTGCAGAGTTTAACCTGAGAAATGTGATTTTTTTTTTATCTTTGTAATTGCCCATCCATTCATTTAATCCTTTATTAGCCACTTGTCTGGGGTCGGGCCATGGGGGCAGTAGATTCAGTAGGGCAGTCAAGACTTCCCTCTCACACCTTTTTCCAGCTCCCCTGGGGGAGACATTTCCAGGCTAGGTAACATAAAGTATATTATACCTTCAGTATAATTTGGCCTTCTATGAGTTGAATAGGGCCTAAAAACCTGCAATTGCCCAGGAAGGTGCTTATGATGCATCCTATTCAGATGCCTGAACCACTTCATCTGGCTCCTTTCAACAGGAAGCAGCAGCAGATCTAGTCTGAGATGATGTCCAGAAGTCCAAACTCTGCACCCTTTCTCTAAGGCTGAGCTCAGTCACCCTATGGAGAGAACAACCACAAGCTCTGCTGAACCATAGGTGAGACTTAGAAGGTAGATTGACTAGTAAAATAAAAGCTTTGCCTTTGGCTTATCTTTCTCCTCTCTACAGTGGTACAACACCCACTTTGCTGCTGACGCTGTACTAGTACTGTACTAAATGAATTTTCTTGGGGCAGCAACAAAGTCCTTACCCAAAGGGAATAATCTATCATTTTCTGGCAGAGAACCATGGCTTCAGACTCAGAGATGCTGACTTTCATCCCAGCTGTTTTACTGTTGGCTGCCACAAACCACCCATGTGCACGGTCATGGTCTGATTAAGGAAACATCATGATCTGCAAAAAGTAGCAATTCTGAAGTCCCCAAACCAGAAAAACTCATCACTGCTGTACCTTGGAATTCTGTCCAAGAAAAACAGGAACAGGGACCAACTGACAATCCTGGCACCGGCCTGTTACTTTACAGACCTTTCCCTTTGACATGAGTAAGGCTTTTCCTAATTCTTCAGCCTCTGCCTCCTCCTGAAAGTAGAGGCTGAAGAATTAGGAAAAGCCTCACTCCAAAACTTGTTTTGTTCGGTGTAGGAGATACCCAAAGTACATCCAGTCCAAGTCAGTAGATCTCTACCCCTACTGAATACAGTCTGAGGGTCCCTCTTTCTAGCATCTCCCAATTGCTCCCACACCAAAGCTTTTGTTCCCAGTGGCCCACCAGCAAACAGGACTTATCTGCTTCTTAACGAGACATGCAGGCCAACCATGCCTGGTAAGCCTCTTTATTTAGCCTGACAACCATGTTCAATGCCACATAATTCTTTTGCTAATTTTTGTGAATATTTGTTCTCAGCCAACATTTTTACCAGATTTAGGAACACATTTGAAAAACCATCAGAGGGTTCACTGTCCATTTCGTAATTGTGATTTTAGCAGCAACAATGTCACCTTCAGAGCTCAAGAAACATACATTGGAATACTTTCAGACATCTGTTTGTGCTGGAAATAGTACACCTAATAAGTTTGATCCTTCGTTTTTCACTAAGTAAAACAGTTCAAGGTAAAGAAATACAGGCAGATGGTCAATTTTCGGACTTATACACTGAAACCGATACTCAAACATAAACTACAGCCTTGTTTTTTGTGTATGTAGCCTCTCAGCCATCAATGACAATATAAATTGTGAATTGTAAAATCAAACCTACTTTGTGCAGTTAAAAAAACTAACCCATTTCTGGGTGCCACTACAGGAAAACAACCTTAAGTTGAACATTTACTTTCTGTATAATTGAACCTCTAGAACACATGTTTAATACGGCACAAAAATGCACATTAGTTTATGCTTCTCATCAGAAACCTTTGAAGAATCTGTTGGATCAACTTAAAGTATGTAGGATGATGTTTTCTCAGCATGCTGGAGCCATGATCCAACTCCCTGCTTTACTCCTCAGATACTGTTTTAAACCTTCATTCATAAGAAATTTCATGACAATTTAATTATTGTCCCAGTTTGACTAGGGGTTTGAGTGCAACTAGTGTTGGCCAAGATTTCAGACTTTAATACTGATGATTTTGAAATATTCAACTTCTCACAAATAATACTTTTAGAAAAAGTTCTGAAGTGAGAGTGTACAGTATGCCTTATGAATTATTTTTGAACCACTTTTAAATTAGATAAGAAGTTTGGAGGAGGGTGATGTGATTGGTGAGAATATCAGGGGAACAGTACTGTGTCTGCAGACAATCTTGAAGCTCATGGACTTTGAGGAATGTAGGGCTGTTTTCATGTAGAAAATATTATAATAATTAAAATGATTTATATTAAGATCAACCAAACTTAAATAATTCCCAAGGCATAAATAAAACAACGGAGAGAAATAGTGATGGGAATTGGAACATTCTATGGCTTATCCTTGCATGGGAACGTAAATGGACTTAAAAGACAAGCAGTTGTTTGTTCAAATCATCAGAGGAATCTCTTATCAGGAGAGTAAGATATCTGATCATTGTCAGCTGTTCATTGATGTATTTTCCAGTGAAAGGCTGTGACCATAAAATAGTTAGCATGGGAACTATTCACAACTAATCTGCTGTTTTGGTCCTCTGGCTGATGTGTGAACAGTTTGTTTAAAGGCAGAGCGCAGCTTCTTGATGAATGTTGTGCATGACACAAACAATTTTAAAAATCCCCTTAAACTGTTGGCAAGTTAACGTTTTCTGTTATCGCTTATGATTTAGACTCACATTTATTTTTTCAAAGCTTTGTTAGATGTAGAAAAATTGAAATTGGACAAGCTAAAACATAGTTAAGGACAGTTGTTGAGAACAAATTTTAAAATTGAGTGTTTAAAATTGTGTTTTAAAATTCTGAGACCCAGACCCTACTGATGTGCACATTACAGTTTCTATGTTTCTCTGTATTCATAGCTGATAATTATGACTTTAATCAATGTCTTCAACCAGGAAGAAGTTTGGCAAAATTATATTATACCCTATAATTATACCCAACAGTCCTAATATGAGGATGGTACAAGGATATATACAACGGGTTGGACAATGAAACTGAAACAGTGGCCAATTTAGTGTTGGAGGTTTCATGGCTAAATTTGACCAGCCTGGTGGCCAATCTTGACTGATTGCACATTCCACCATTAAGAGCAGAAGATGAAGGTTTAATTAGCAGAGTAATAGCACAGTTTTGCCACTGTAGCCATGGTATCCAGGGTAATGTCAGAAAACCACCAAAAAGGACGAACCACATCCAACAGGAGTAACTGTGGACACAAGAGAAAGCTGTCTGAAAGGGATGTCCGGGTGCTAACGCAGATTGTATCCAAATACATAAAACCACAGCTGCCCAACTCACTGCAGAATTAAATGTGCACCTCAACTCTCCTGTTTCCACCAAAACTGTTCGTCGGGAGTTTAACAGGGTCAATGTACATGGCCGGGCTGCTAGAGCCAAACCATTGGTCACTTGTGCCGTCGGTTTCAATGGTGCCATCAGCGAAAATCTTGGGCTGTGGAGTTACGGTGTGGAGAAGCCCTAAAGAGGACTTGTATCTGTCATTCCCAAGACAAATTGATGCTGTATTGGCCACGAAAGGACGCCCTACTAATGAATTATTGTGGTCTAAAACCAGGTGTTTCGATTTCATTGTCCAATCCCTGTATATATAACTCTACTAACACCAAAGATGTAGATTGTGATTTATATTATGTTTGAACATTTTGACGTCTCATTTATTTTGATATGGTCACAATAGATAAGATGTATATTTTAAATCCTTTACTTTTTTACAGTTTAACTTGTGCATGGTGTGGTGAATGTGGAGAATTTCTCATAAGCAATATTTTTTAAATGTCTCTTGGCTTCCATTTCTAACACCTCTCCTAGTCTTATAAACATAATGATGTTGGAATCAGCACTTTTGTGTAGGAGTTTAACAGTATTTCAACTTTTACTTTGCCTGTAACTTTAACTTCAGGGGAAAAAATGAAGCTGGGATTCAAGAAGAAGCAAAAAAAAAGTCGATTTATGGGTGTATCGGCCTTTTTACACAAAGGAAACATAATTGATGTGGCCCATGGTATCAGTGTTTAGGCTGTTCCAGAAGACCAGCAGAAGTTTTTCATTTTTTTCTTTCTTTCTCCAAGTGCCAGAGGTTTAAAAATAGTAAAAAGAACTAGTATATTAAAGCATTTTTTGATATACATGTGCTTTTTCTTTTAAGGATACAGTAAGATCCAAACTCAAATCTTCAGACGTGAACACACATTATATTACCTGGTATTTTTGCAAGAACTCTTATTTAACTGGTGCACATGGTACTGTATTATGTACATTAAAAATATTTTGATATTAAATGATATAATAACATTTTGGTACAAACTGACAAGTAATATTGCATGAGAAATAAATTATGACATAAATAAATTATAATAAATTATATGATGCAGCTCAATGCAAAGCATAATTGTCATTATTTTATCGTTATCACATCAAAGTTGATTATTTTCCAATAAGAGCAAATAAAGAAGTGTTTATTTTTCTTGTACTACTGCAATTTACCAACATGTTTTCGGTCTATTCAATTATACTTTTTATTCATTTATAGTTAGATGCATTACTAGGAAACGGTCCATGAGACATGTTAATTTCTGTAATCACATATTTTATAGCAACTATGAACTGTAATTTTCTCTTTTAAACTTGAACACATAAATTAAGCTTGACCTGAAGACTGGCCACTATTAAAAACTAACAGAATGTGAATGTTGAATGTTGGAGAATAAATAAATGTCTCCTTACAGAAAGCTCGAATATAATAATAATAATAATAATAATAATAATAATAATCTTTTTAATAACCACACTAAATTGCATTCTGAATACTAGTCCTCACATAGAGTTGTTAGTGTAGAAATGATTAAATATTACAACCATCATATTAAGATGATTATTTGATTTAACATTTCCCACTATTATCCAAGACATGTTGTTATAAATGGACATCTTCTGACACATCATGTCCAACACTCCTGTGTTATCAATATTGATAACTTGTAATACAAATAATAATAAATATTCATAGAGTCACTGTTGAAGGTCCCATATAATAACACACTGTTCCCATGTACTGTATCTACTGGTAATCATTTCCAGTCACCCGAGTTTAACCCACACTTGATATTAGCCTTTGCAATATAGATATTGCAGATGGTTGCAATGAGCAAATGAACCAGTCAATGCTTAAGTAAACCTGTCAGTGCTTTATAGTGTGCTGTCAGGATACTTCCCTTTCCACATGAGTGCATTGTAATAAATCACAGTGTTAAAAATTTACCAGATGGATGTTTGGTTAAGATCAATCATACAATAAAATCTAACCAAAAGTTTGTAACAAATAGCCAATATACAGTATAGGGGCCCTTGAACTTGTTCAAAGACATGAACATAATGTAAATGCATTTTAGGAAAAGATCACACAACCCAGCTGGCTGCTTAATCTGCAAATCTGATTGAGTTAAAAGAAACATGTAGATCCAAATCTCATTTGTGCAATGCAGCCTGCAGTCTAAATGCAGCCACAGATTGCTGCTCCGATCCATTTTACCATCTTATCAGAAAGAGGACAACGACATGATTGTAATCGGCCGATTCTGGAGGGAGCATTCAGGCTTCAGTTTGCAATGTGTGGTATGAATGAGGGGGCCTAGGACAGTTCTATGATGTCTGGGTCATGCACTCCTCAGGCTAAATGCCATTCAGCATTTCATCTGGCCGTGCCCCCTCGCCTTCTAAAGCACATATTCAGACAGTGCAGTACTTGACTGAACTCAGATATGGGGGCCTTTTAGTGTAAATATCAAATGGAGGCGGCCGGCAAATGCAGATAGACAAAAGTAAATGATTCATATGATTGGCATTTTGGCCAGAGGGACACTCGTTTACTAGAGACAGATTGGATTGTGTTGCTTTAATGCTTCCCTTCCGCCTCTCTTGCACTTTCCCTCTGTTCCATTTCTTTTAGAACCTCAGGCGATGCTGGTCTCAGATCTGAGCCATTACAGAAATCACCACAACCAATTTCAGAAGCAGATTTTTAAAAAGCATTGACCCCAGCAAGTGTCATGCGGAAGTGCAATGATGATATTGTGACCTTTCCACAGAAAACTGAACATAAAAACTTTTGGTTTGACCAGCAGCCAACAAAATATATTTGGCAGTTTCAATGATTCACAAGTCTTGTTGGATCAGATTCAGAATGGGAAACTTGTCATAGTGTCATAGTTGAACAGCCTGTTTTTTATTTATTTATTTTTATCAGAGCAAGTAAGTGATGATCAGTAATACTCTGCAAGAGATTTAATGCTTTTGTTTTGCTGATTGAGTCTACAGTACATGCAGCTAGGTTATGAAGTAAAAGAAAATGATATGCATTGTTTGTTGCGCCTCAACTGATAGTTAAAAGACTTGCTTTATGATGAGAGAAAACCATTAAGAAAATGTAGCAGTTTGTTAAGGTGCTGACGTTCTCGTTTGCTTCTAATTGTTTTATGGTTGAATGAAGGTTCAGTTTTCTCACGTGTAATTTCTATCAATGATTTCAATTCTTTGCCAGTAAAATGTTTGTACATGTTTCTATTTCATTTTGACCTTACATTCAAGGTTTTAAAAAAGAGCATAGATAATAGAACTGTTGAAGTGTGTATACATTTTGGGCTCCTCTGTATACTACAGTACCATGACACCTTTAGGTGTCACAATTACCTTCAAGAACTTTGTGGTTCTTCGTAAATTACTTCTTCAGTTCTTGCAAGTCCACTAACTATTCTCATCAGTGTACACATCTGGCACCAAGGTTGTTAAATCAACTTCCACCTATTTCAAATAAATTAAAGAGTTACTGGCTTAACAGTGTTTAAAGACATGAGAATTGCCCAAATACGACATGGCGACAGAAAAGTTTTTTGGTTTTTTTTTATGGTAAATGATTTTTTTTTTATGGCCCTTTGATTCCCACTTGTCTTTCTCCTCATTCTGACTTTCGCTTGCCTCTTTTAGGATTATTGAAAATGGATTTGCTTAGGCTTGCCCAGGTTGTCTATGCCACCTGTCATCAGTACACATCAGTACACATTAGACAGTGCTATACACAGACTTGGCATGAGAGTAACACCAGGCTTTGTGACTGATGTAGAGGTTGATGGTGTTTGTGCAGTGCTCTGTCTCTGCCAAATGTGTTTTGCAGGCTGTTTTCCAGGGTCAGAGAGTGCAGTGTTCAGTCACAGGCATTCTACATGCATATATCTACTGTAGTTTTGGTAATATTACATAAACACATGCAGTTGTTATTGATCTGCTAGAGTCTTGTCTTTGCTTTTTTCCCTGTCTTCTTTTGATGATCCACTGGCAGCTGGATGTTCAGATTTGCAACCTGATACAGCCTGATATAGAGCCGGACTGTGCACATATTGTTTTGCTTTTTCTCTCCTCTGGACCGGAGGTTCATCAGCAACGCAACTTAATCAGGGCTGCACAGAGACCTTTAGAGGGACAGGTGCTCAAAGGTAAAAAGGAGCACAAGAAATTTCTTTTTAAACCATACACCAAAATAATTTACAGCAGAACCTGTTGAATTATAGAAACCCGTATTCCAAAAGAATATAGCAGCATCCATTCAAGGTCCCTCTTTCACTCCATACTCCGTATGTCTCCATCTCCAGGGTTGCTGCTCTCTATACTCTGTCTACTGGCTATGGTTCAAAGTCTCTCTCTCGTCATCTCTCACCTTGTGGCCAGCAGCCTCACACAGGTCATCTTTATTTTTCATGATATTAATCATTTCTGTTAAAAATAATAATCAACTTTAATATACATAAAACAATAAAAGAAATGGTTAAAATTGTGTGAATTTTAGTATGAACTATTAATGACACAAATAGCTTTGAACCGTGACACAAGCACATTCGTTACAACACTTTGTTTTATAAACTACACACACATACTGCAATACCGCTGCACTACCACTGACCAGCTGCTAAAGTTCCAGTTTTCCGCGATAAATTTTTTCCTCCTGCACTTCTGGCTGCGGCGTCCCAACAACTACCACTCCATTAACCAGGGCATGTCACAGAAAGGTTAAAGGTCATCATGTGACTTTAATTGTCTGACAGCAGCCAGATGACTTAATTTAGAGCTAATTGGTA
Organism: Heterobranchus longifilis; assembly: GCA_028570985.1. Lineage (NCBI taxonomy): Eukaryota > Metazoa > Chordata > Actinopteri > Siluriformes > Clariidae > Heterobranchus > Heterobranchus longifilis. Next base: position 21,386,644 of record JAOVVB010000026.1, read on the forward strand.
GATGTTCTTCTGGCGACAAGTTCATCCGGTGTAGCTGTTAGCACTGTGGCTCCACACCTCCAGGGTCAAGGGTTTGTGTGCGTGGAGTTTGCATGTTCTCCACTTATGGATTTCCTCCGGGTAATCTGGTTTTCTCCATTAGTCCAAAGACATGCAAATTAGACTAGTTGGAGTTTTAAAATTCTTTGTAGTGTTTCAGAGTGTGTGCTCTGAGATGGACTGGCACCCCACACAGGGTTTACCCCACTTTGTGCCCCAAGTCCCCTGGGCAGCTCCAGGCCTTTAGGGACCCTGAATAAGATAAGTGGTCTACTGAGTGGATACGATGCTCTTCTTGATAAGAGGCACATGAGAAAAGGGCATCTTGGATATCAAAGGGCAAATGGGCAAGTGCTCAACCCCCCAACAGGAACTTAAATCACTGAGGTGTTGCCCTACATGTAATGAAATAAAAGCGACTAGATGCAGTCCATGTTCCTAGCATGATTTTCCCCGTATCCAGAAAGCAATTCCACAGAGTGATGAGGAAGAATGGTGAATGAAATTGTTGCGAACACTTTGGTAAATTTGATGCACTGGTCTTGGCCATCAATATTAAGTAGGGTTCAAACCCCAACTCGCACTCCTTTGCTATACCGCCATCTTACTACACATCTGCCGATTCTTCTCTTAACTCCTGTCCTCTTAACTCCTGTCCAGTATTCCTCTTTTTCCATTTCTCCAACCTGGTTCTTGGACCCCTCTGTACAGTATATGTAGCTAAGAGTGCCTCTGAGTACCTTTATGAGGTGGATTGAGTTTTCTTTAATGCACTTATGATCATACCTCCCGCCTGTTCCCCCCTCTGCCATTGATAATCTTATTAGCAGTGAACTGGGTGATATTACTCTCTGAGCAATAATGGAGAGTAGTGTGTGTGTGTGTGTGTGTGTGTGTGTGTGTGTGTGTGTGTGTGTGTGTGTGTATGACTGCATAGTCCAAATGTAGCAAGACAATAAAATAGGTCAGATTGGATTATGTTTTGTCTTCTGATCAAAGAAGATATTTCCACCTTTTTGTTGGTCCTGTTTTCCCAAAGCTTGACTGAGACGCAGACGCAATCAGTGCCAGGATCTCAAAACATCTTACGTGAGTGGTTGGAAAAATCTCTCTATTAGACCAAACAGCAGGTGCCACACTGTTTGTGTTTGACCTCTAGGATCACAAAGCTGCATCATCATCATCATCATCATCATCAGAAAAAAGAGTCCAGTAGACAAAATATCAGTAGGCAAAACATCACAATACTTCCTGTGACATTGTTTTGAAATAGAACAACACGGAAGAGTGTAATGATGATCCCATAAAAAATTGATGTCGCATAAATTCTCTCTAAAAATGGAGTTTTGTGACAGTGATTCTTCTTCTCTTCCTTTCTCAATCCGAGTGTCAATGCTGTCTTTGTGTTGTCCTTGGCTGATTTGCAGTGTAATTTAACCAAACATGGAAAACATGGACATTTTGAATATTTATGATTTCAAATCACTAAAGGATGTAATTCTTCAATGCTTCAGCTTGCGTACACCACTTCTGCCTAGTAGTTACCTGATTAAACACCAAGATATATATCATTTCTTTTCTCCAGGAAAATTGAAAGTGCTGTGGCTGGAAAAAGAAAACCCTAATACAGAGACCTTGTCGTCCCAGGGGATTTCATTCAATTATTCAGTTTTAGATTTATGGCTAAAGCATAATGATAAAAGTTTAATGACATAAAGGTGGACTTAAAAGCTCTATTGTTAAAGGGAACCTATTATGTAGAATTCACTTTTTGGCCATTTTTAGACATTCAGTAGGGTCTCTAGTGTGCATGTATACGAAAAAAAAGAAAGAAAGAAGGACAGAACGAAAGAAAGAAAGAGAAAGAAAGAAAGAAAGAAAGAAAGAAAGAAAGAAACATTCCTTGTGTTTTGTCATTATTATTTTGGCTAGGGTCTTAACAAGCCACTTAAATGTCCCCCAGTTGTGACCTCATATAAGAAGATCTCGGTTCTGCCCAGCTCTGTAATTTTTTGGCACTTGTGTGGCTTGGCATTTACGTAGACACTGAAGTGACTCATTCAGAGAAGTAATAAAAAAAATTTGAAGTATGAAAAAATTTATTATCTAAAATCATTTCATCTGGAGCATTAACAGGCACACTTGTGGGAAGCTCTGAGTGATATGTTAAGTTTTAGTAAACTATTGATTTTTATTTTTGTCATACATGTGAACTATGAGGATGTATTTTAAACTCCAGTTACTTAAGTTTAAATTTTAATAATATATAATTCACTTGAGTTTTGCTATTACTTTTGAATTTCTACTTACTATGATTTTATCACTAAATTTCTTTGTAATCATTTATTTGTAAGACAATAAGGTGCCTTTTATTGTCAGATAGAACAGTAAAAATCAAGAGAGTAAAAATATTTAAAAAAAGAAAAAATCAAAATTCCTAGCAAGCAGAAACGTTTACAGACAGAATAAGATTTAACCTCACTACTGTAACTCAAATCAACTTTTTTTTAAAAGTATGACACATTTAGGAAAATGAAATGATTTTTAAGATGTTAAAAGGATGTTAAATACAGCAGCAGTATAGATCACGATCTACAGTTAAAACCAAAAAATGTGAAAACTAAAAAATGTGAAATGTCAGAATAATCACAGATAAAGAAATTTATTTCAGATTTTATTTCTCTCTGTGGGTCATAAGTTTACATACACTTACAGTAGATAGTATTCGGTAGCGCTGCCATTGAAGTTGTTCAGCTTGGTTCAAACCTTTTGGGTAGCCTTTCACAAACTTCTTACAATAAGTTGATGGAATTTTAGCCTGTTCTTTGTGTCAAAACAAGTAGCTGAGTCAGATTTGTATGCCTCCTTGCTCATGCATATGTTTTTAGTTCCACCCACAAATTTTGAGTTGGATTGAGGTCAGGGTCACTCTAAAATCTAAACTTTTCCATAATTTGGAAGTATGCTTAAGGTCATTATCCATTTGGAAGACTCATTTGCAACCAAGCTTGAGCATCCTGACTAATGTCTTGACTGACTAATATATCCACATAATCTTATTTCCTCATGAGGAAAAAAACCATCCACAACATGATGCTGCCACACCCATGCTTCACGGTATCTATCACGGTAGGTTGGGTGTTCTTTGGCTCGCAAGCCTCCCACTTTTTCCTCGAGGCAACAATGGTAAATATGGCAAAAAAGGTCATTATTGTTTCATCAAACAAGAGGATATTTTCACAAAAAGTAAGATCTTTGTCCCCATGTGCAGCAGCAAACCATAGTCTAGCTTGTTTGGCAGTTTTGGAGCAGTGATTTCTTCCTTGCTAAGCATCCGTTAGCTGATTGGCATCAATTGGAGATATACTGTACCTGTTGAGGCTGAGCTTTAATTGGATTTTTTCAAATTATCCTTGGATGAACCCTCCCACTTTTGTTCTTAGCGAATAAATATTTGGGCTCATGTGATTGGGCTATTCTCAACGAGTCTTATTAACGGTCAGCAGATTGTTAGTTAATGTATTGAATAGTGATTGACGTGAAAACCAGCTTAATATGAGAGAAAATTCTGTAATTTCTTTGCTAAAATACACCTTTGCAAGGCGATCGGACGAAGGAAGAAAAAAAGTTAAAGAGGACCAGATCGACCTGATCTTCTAATTAAGCAGCAGTCAAGTGATCGCGGCCGAGCTTACACTTTGTGCTTTTCCAGCACTTCTTATGGCTATTTACAGGCGATTATTAAAAGACTACTTTGCATGATCTAAGTTATTATCATGCTAGATAACATGAGAGATTAGAAATAAAGCCGTTGTGCTCATTAAAAGAAAAATGACAGTTAATAACTAGAATCATTTTTACCTGAGTAAACTCTATCTCTATGAGTCATTTTCCCATCTTCATTGAATTCTTTTACTTAAATTATCATATTATTCTGAATTCGTCGGACTAAGCATATCAGTTGAATGTGTTGTGTTGAGAACATGCACCTGTTGCCTTGCTGAAAATCGTTAAAGTGGCACCCATAGACTAAACACGTCTCCCTGGTCTCACAGCATGTGTAACATTCTCACCACAGTGTTCTGGAGAGGGGGTAAATATTTAAACACCACCCAATGTGTGACGCATGACAAGAAGACTTGATCTCTTAGCGGCATGAGAACAGCTGGTGTCTTACCGTGAAGTGGTACAAATGACTTTACTGGTTTCTTTTACATTTCATTCGTCCCTTGGCTAAGTTACACACCCTAGAAACACAGAAATGGGTGTCTTTTTGTAGAGGTGTGGCGAAATGGTCCTTAAGCTAGTCATAGCAGAGCTGTTTATGAATTTGTATCTCTGTGACTCTTGAAGGGATGGTTTCCTCATAAAGAGCGTAATAGGCTTGACCTTCCACAAGTAGAAACAATTCAATGATTTGGCATTTTCCAGATCTGGGGCTTTCAAATGTTGATATTTATCCGTCCTACGGGGCTCAGTACCGATGAGCTCAACTTTTAGTGCATTTCATGCTTGTCCACCAAACAAGGGACAACAGCAGAGAAAATATGAGTTTGAAGACTGTTTTTCCTGTTACTAGTACTTTAGGATCGTTTTACCTGTATTCTTAACCCTCTTTATCACAGACAGTGTTAGGATACAGGTACCACAAAATGAGCATAAAGAGGGTCTCTTCTCCTGGCGTCTCATCTTACCGCTGTGTTCTGCTGCAGTGGCCGTAATTTCGTTACAGCGTTCTTAATAGTGTCGGCCACCTCCTCCATCTGCCCTTTCTCTCAGCGGCAGCACACTGCTCTGGGCTAGGAGAAATGTCAAAGCTTTTATTCACAGGCTTTTAAGAGCCCGTGTGTGTGTGTGTGTGTGTGTGTGTGTGTGTGTGCGCGCGTGCATGCCTAAGGGCATCTTTGTATGTCCATGTGTGTATGTGCGCGTGTGCATGCACGCTTCCTCCCACTAACAAACTAAGCTGGTCGCTTTTTTTTTTTTTTTTTTTTTTTTTATGTTCTTACTTTCTACTCGTTTTTCCTTGTGTGATTTTCTGTTAAATACATTTTATTATTGTTCATTAGTTAATGTACAAAAGAAATCACAAAAAGGCTTTATTATTATTATTAGTTTATTATTAGTTTATTATTAGTTTATTATTATTATTATTATTATTATTATTATTATTGTTATTATTATTATTATTGTTATTATTATTATTATTATTATGAATAATAATCATAAGAAGAAGAATATTGTCCTGAAAAAATACACGTATGACTGTTTATCTAAAAGTAAATTATAAGTAAGTTATAAAAAAGTTAATAAATAAAGGTAAATAAATAAAGGTCATGTATGATAATTTTCCTATTGCAAATGATATAATTAAAAATAAGTAGCGAATGGCCCGTTGGTTGAAAGAAAATGGATTTTTTTTACAATACTATAAGTAGCTATTTACATACTTTCTTACTTCCTTATTTATTTATTTATTTATTTACTTACTTGCTTTTTTCTTCTTTTTTTTAATGCAAAGATGTAATATTATGATATTAATACCAGGTAAATGCTGAAATTAACTATTCAGACTTGGATGAAATGTTTTGCAAGAGATAGAAAGTAACCACATTTTCACCACATTTGACCCAGATATTATTGGAATATGTCTAATTTTTGCCTATTTCACCAATACACACCAATTACTGTAGTTGTGATATCACATCCACACCTAATTTAATTCTATGTTGTAAAGTTCACTTTATTAATACTAGCATTTGTTATTTATTTATTTTTTTTTTTATACACAGAACCACAGCCTGTTTCATGTTGAATGTCCTTCTGCATGTGACCAGAACACCAGAAGTGTGCGCCTGGATCCATCAACATGCAAATCACAGCAGTGCACAAGTACCTGTGCCTTGTGATCTGGATTCTACAAAGACATTTTTTAGGCAAGATATAAAAACATTCTTGATAATCAGTACAGTATTGGTAATAAACATACAGTGTACAGTACTTACAGTACTTTAACCACAACACATTCAGTTAAGAAAATTTGGAATTTTCCAACCATTTTCTAGGAGCCCAAATTGTCCAGAGAGTAACCCCAAAACTTGGTAGTACGAATGGAGCAACACGGCTGACCATTGAGGGAAATGGTAGGTATTGTATTATTACAAACATTAACATTTCTCTTACTTTAAAAGACCACTGAGGATACTTCAGCTAGATGAACATTACATATATTACAGTACATATACTGAACATTACTGAACCTACATTACATATACTGAAATAAATATATTTTTATAAATATTTATTTATTTAAGTATTGGTGCATTTCTCTTTTTTTAAGGTTTTGCTCAGCAAAGTCAGTTCAGTTTTGATTCCAGCAACCCAGACATCGGCAACACTGTTACTTTGGTGTCCACCACCAGATCATTTCCATGTGATGTAGAGAAAGATGCCACACTTTCTACCAAAATCACATGCTATACTAGGTACCAACAATACAGCTACTGTAACAATTAATTAATAACTGTCAGCTGATTTAAATGAGTTACCAGGGCTAAGTCTATAGCCCATAATACATAATCTATCTATCTATCTATCTATCTATCTATCTATCTATCTATCTATCTATCTATACTAAAATTATAATTATACCAAAACGTAAAATAAAAAAAATAAAAAAAAATACTAATTTATAAATTAAATACTAAAAATAACAAAAACAATACAAAAACATAGTTTCTTTTCATCCCTAGATACATGCAATTTGTTAAAGTGCTAAAAGAGCTGCATGCTTGTCTTTTTTCAGATCAATGCCACAAGATGACTACATGCTTGTTGTCAAAGTGGATGGTGTTCCTATTCCCACTAAGGGAATGTGCAATGGAAATCCATGGAATTATTGGTGTATGTTTTATGTAAGGTTCTTTTACGCATTTCTTACATTCTTGGTTTCCATTATAGCTGTGGCTTATTGTTTTGTTTTATTATTTATAGCCCACCGACCCTAGTACCATACATATTTGTTGTGCATTCACAGACTCGTTGGTACAGAACACCTTCTATCCAATACATCACTCCCGTAACTGGTCTTCCAGGTGCAATTTTTCTCCTTACCTTATTTGTAATCATATGAAAGAGAAAACAGGTTTTTTTTTTTTTAAAGAAATGTTTTTTATTTTTTACTCTGTCAAATAATCCAGGTTCTGTAGTTACTTTGCGTGGGAGAATTTTTACTGATGTCTATGGCAGCAACACAGCAACAAGCTCCAATGGGCAGAATGTAAGATTTCTAAGGTAAAGAAATATAAACGTACTAATCAAACTCTCTCTCTCTCTCTCTCTCTCTCTCTCTCTCTCTTCATATAGTATATGTAATCTTATTTTTTATTTTGTATTTCTATATTTTCTGAAATGCAGAGCATATATGGGTGGAATGCCATGTAATCTTTTGAGACCTAACTCAGACACGCTGTGAGTACATGTCCTTTAAGTTTAAATTCTAATTATGATATTATTTCAGTATTTATCACACATTCATCTTTCTTCTTTAGGTATGGCTTGACTTTGGATTCTAACACCAGTGACTGGGGATACATGAGCTGTAAAGTAACTGGAACATATGTGGGTAGGGGACATATTGCTCATTTTGCGTCAGTTTGTATGCACTAAAAATATTTCTATTGCAACTTGCTTTAATATTGTAGTGGACTTAAACCATGCTGGTTTTGTCCCTAATAGGACATCACAACCTCAGTTACATTCTTGACAGTGAATATGGAAGGTCAGTGAAATGCAAATAACTTACTGCATATCTTCGATATTGAAAGACAGAAATGTGTATTGTATATTAAAAAGACCAATTGAAATATATGTTTCAGGAGCTTGCCAGACTTTGGGGTCTACCATGTGTCAGCACTGAATAAACTTTCAATGTTTCAAACATATGCAGGTAAATAAGTGACTGTGGTAATAAAGAAGGAAAATGAATCTGTGTACAGAGTAAGCAAGAAAAAATAGCCACAGCTTATTGAATTCAATTTTAACAATAGGCATTGTTAAAAAATAACTGTCCCAAAGCAACTGTACAAAAAATGTAGATTTAAATAATTAAATGGCAAGAAACAGTTGACAGTGGCAAGGAAAATCTCTCAAAGGAGATATAAGGAAGAAGCCTTGAGAGGAACACTCATACTGCACATCTGGTTGACACTAGTAAACTACAACCTACTAGCACTATAAGGTCAAAACTTACTAAGTGTTCATTATGACTATATTGTGAATCCTGGCATGAGCAGAGTGCAATCTTTATAATTACATCAGCAGTCCTTAGATACAAATATACAGTTTCCAGGTTAGAGTTTCACAGAAACTTGGCTGAAACAAATTGAGTACATACATCCAAGATGAATAGTTATGAAGGGTAAAAACTCATAAAATAAGACAGCCACACATGGCAAAATAGAATAAAATTTGAAATAGAGCTTTTCCAAAACATTGACAGGCAAAAGTTTGGTTGGCCAAACCAAATCATTAGTGCTTGGGGAATAAAAATAGTAATATTAATAATTTGGTGTTTTGAATGAACTTCAACCTTCCTATAACAATTTATACTGTACTAATATTCAATCAGATGAGTTCACAGAGCTAGCTTGCTTTCAGTGCATCTGAACAAACACAAAAGTGTTTAAAAGTCTTATAGCTTTAAATCAATCTATAATGTGGTTGTAATATCACTTACTGTAATAACCAGGATTCTTTCTTGCAGAGGTTACTGGAGTGTACCCTTCCACGGGTAGTATGCTGGGAGGCACTTTGCTCACAATTCAGGGGAACTATTTTGATCAGACAGACAGTCCGGTGATGGTTTTAGTGGGAGGTATTAATTGGCTTTTTATGCCTCTTTTCCTATGAGACATAGGTGGATGCATTAGACTTACAATGAATGTTTGTTTTTCTCAAGGTTCGGAGTGCAGTGTACAGAACGTATCGGATGAGACAATAGTCTGTGCAACACCAAAGTATGAATGGAATAACATGACAGTGTTTCCAGGTACAAATTTTGCTTAATCACTGTCCTTGCATTCTTGTTGCAGTCTTTGTTTAAGCAGTACAAAATGAGGTACTTAAGGAAGAACTTTTTACAATGTCCCTGCGACAGCATTGTTGTCTCATGTTTCACCTCTTATGACACTTATGTTTTGAAGGTTAATAGCAGTCTGTCAGTCAAGTGATAACAATCATGAGCCTTTCACTTGTCACACACAAGACACAGAGATACAAAAATTCTTCCATTACTTGTGATCATTTGCCAACTACCCCTAGAATATTTGTTTTAATATTAATATAGTTTTCTTTTAATTTGTTATTAGTTAAGAATAATGTACCATTTATAATGCACATTTTAAAATAAGAACAGAAAGATTTATCTCTATTAGAAAAAGTATTGTCTAATTACTGTAACTAATTAATTGGGATTAGTTGTTTTCATAATCCTCCTGGCTAGTCGTTGATTTTATCAATTACTTTTTATATAAGTGTTATCTATATCTATATTTCACGTATACTATTGCCATACAGTATGTGTTGTATCAATGAAATATATTTCCAAATCTAGCTCAATATAGATCAAGTGTGTGTTTTCCTAACATATACTGAAACATGTTGCTGTTCCAATCTAAAAGCTTTTAGTATTAATTTTGTAAATATACATATACTGTAGTTCATATAAATCAAATGCTATACACCTTCTGTATAAATGAATGTGGTTATAGGAAGAACAAGCTTTAAAGTTAGAATGTGCCATGTCTAAATTGTTCTGTTTAAAATTAATTAATCTTAATTAATTTTACTCATTTGTATTTGAGTAAAATTTGAGTAAATTCTGACATTATTTATGAATTTGTATATTTGCAGGTGGCAGGGGGTTAAAAATGGAGATGTGGAATAATAGCATACCCCAGCGTTTAGAAGACGTTCTTCACTATAACTCCAGTCGGCCAGGATACTCAGTCCAGTGGGTGGACTCCTTGTCCTATGTCTGGCCCTTAGAATTGGACTATTTTGTGGCTCGATTCAGTGGCTTTTTTGTTCCCATGGAGACTGACAACTACTATTTTATAGTTAAAGCAGATGACCGAGCTCAGCTGTATTTCAGTAAAACTGGCAAGCCAGAAGATAAGGTACTACAGCAACTTTTTGGTTGTTTGTTTTTCAAAAAAGTATTATTACACCTTATATCATAATGACAATATTGGTTCTGCTTGTTCTGAAATTGTTTGTATTTTTGGTTAATATATAGTAAATCAAGATTTATATAAATTATTGAATTCATATCATTATTGAAAATATTGGAGTATTCCAGCTTTTAATTTTATTTAATCCTTCACCATAATTTACATATGGCAGTTTATATGAAATAAGAATATTAATTTATACAGCAAGTATTATAAATCATACGATTTCATAATTAAGTTGCTCTTCCATTTCTTCCACAAGGTCCTGATCGCATATAATGCACAGTGGGCCACTGATTTCTTTCGCAGTCCAACTCAGAGATCTGCGGTCATGAGGCTGGAGAGCGGAAAGCCGTAAGTGAGAGTCAACGTATTTTTCTTACCATTCTTGCATACTGTGTCCATGTAGATGGATGATTTTGATGTATAATTTGGGAAATAGTCTGCTTTAATTAAAATCTTGTGTCTAATACTTTTGGGTGTATATGCAGTACAACATTGAAAGCCTATTACTGTGTAAAGTATGCAGTAATTGTTGGGTGGAATTTTCATAGGGTGAATTATCTATGCTTAATGTAATTGCCCTGGCTGTGAATGTGTGTGCATGGTGCGATGGAGTGGGAATGGTGGGAATGGTATCATCCACATTAACAGTACAAGCAAATGTTTGGGTGGTTGTCTGTTCTTAAGACAGCAGTGATACTGAAATGGTGCTCTTAGATCTGGAACAAAACATTCTAATCTCTTTAATCTAGAATTTTAATCTGTTTAATCTTTAAGCTTTTAGGTAGAAGCTTATCTTACTCAAGAAGAATCTTTAAGGAAATAATTTTTCAAAGAGTCTAGTCACGTACTGGTGTGTTCGTCAGCAGCAGGGCTGGAATTTTAACATTATCTGATAAGACAAGGAGCATGGTGCCTAAGCATGTACTGGTTTAGCTGAGTACATGCTTTGTGCTGGTTTGTGCTTTGTATGTGTTCTTAAGTATAATTACCCATTCTTCTCTCTTCTCACTGCTTTATTTAAATATATTTATGCAGATATTACATTGAGGTCCTGTGTCAAGAGTATGGAGGTGTTGCCTCTGTTGATGTGGGATTTTACAAAGAGACAAGCCCTTTTACTCTTCAGCAGACTATAGATGCTGTTAATGAGATACAAGTTATAAATGCCAGCTATAATGTGCTGAATGAGATTCAGGTGGGTGGAAAATTTTAATAGAAATTAAACTATCTTTTGCTGATTGATTTATTGACTGACTAATTATTTTTTTGTTTGTTTGGTTATTTATTGTGGTTTCAGATGATTGCTTTTATGGGCTGGAGTGTGGTTACGCCAGTCCAGGAGGTGCAAACAGTGTCTATAAGCAGTGACTGCTTTTCTTCGAACACCTGTGACTTTACCTATTATAGTCTTGCCTACGGAGAGGACAGAACAGGTTCAGTTAGAAATTTGTGGTAACACTTTGATAGAATTAGTGGCTAGGAAAAAAAAGCTAAAAATATCTCAAAAGAATCTATCTTTGGAACAAGTATCCTATTTCAGCATGATCAGTAGTGTCATATTGCATGTCATATTGCACTGCTGTGCTGGCACGACTGATTCAGTTCTGTCTGTTACAGGGCCGATCCCTGTCAGTGCACCTGCTCAGGTGTTACAGGATGAACTGAATGCTCTTTGGTCCATTAAACCAGACACAGTAATTGTCACAAAGCAGCAGCTGGACCATCAGTCACAATACACCATCACGTTCAATTCTAGCAGAGGTAAGAAAGTAAATGTTACCATGGTATGAATCAGCAGTTTCTTTATGTATGTTTGTGCAAACTTAAATATAGTGAAATTTTAGCTTATGTAAACATATTAA